>JAGRRF010012889.1:25851207-25882418 GCA_019097615.1 Morone chrysops
CCCCCCCCCCACAGTGCACTCAGGCTGATTTGAGATACCAAATTGGACAAATAAATTAATTAAACACATCAGAGCACAACAAGGACACAACACAGCAGCTAAAGGCCAGTTCAAAAATAACTTTAAAAGCAGCAGCTGACAGTTTGACAGAACACATGATACAATACAAACTGATGCTGTACAGTATATTACAACACTAAATCTAATGTACGACCCCCTGCGTTATCATGCTTTTAATACAATGGATACTTGATTCTGATTGGCTGGAGGATGTGCGTATCCTTATCACACTCGCTGCAGCAGCAAACACTTAATCCAGTGTTTAGAAAGATTAAAACAAAGTATTGATTGTATGATTGTATTGGCACAACAAATAAGTGACCGTTATATAAGAGTAGAGCAGAGCTGGACTGATGTACCGGTATGTGTTGGCAGATTCATCGGTACGTGTTTATATAATTGTTACATAAACAAGGAAACTATCTGCATTACATAGTCTGTCCACCAGAGAGCGCCGACTGGGGATGCACACATTCATCGGCCGATATTCGCCTTATTGACCGACATCGGCCAAATCAGATGGCACATTAACTATTTCCAACTAGGACTTTAGAGAAATAATCACCTCCATTGAAGATTTCTTCCCACCACAAAAATGTCGTATTTTAATGGTCGTATCGACCGAGAATTTCACAGTCAGTGCATCCTTACTGCTAACAGGTTGACTATTGGACTGATTGTCTGTTACTTGTTTATCCTGTCGGGAGTGAAGAGTTGCAGTGTAATAAAACACCACAGATGCCACAGTGTGTGAACTCTATCCTTCAGTATTTAGACAGCAGGACACAATGTTCCTGCCAACTGACAAAGAGACACACCCTCACCCTCTCATCCAACACGACAGTTAGTATTAACAGCTAAAGCCACATGTAATGCTGGAATTAGTGGAGTTTGTGAAAACATGCATATTTATAGTCGACCGACATGAGATGCTGGAGTCTGACACCGATACCAGAGGGGAAATATTCACTGATTACAGATATTGATATTTTGAGCTGCTTTCTTAAACTAATAATGATATTAAAGAATATTAAAAGTGACATATTGTAACATATAAATTGTAACCCAGTTCTAGTTGACATTTCTGCTGCTTCTCTCTTACTCTATGCTGCTGGTCCCATCACAGCGCCCTCTGCTGGATGAACTCTGCGCTGACACCAATACATTACCACGGTATATTGACGCTCATCGGGTAACACACACCGATACCGATACGATATCGATACGTCTGCGATATCGGCTGACTGATCTATCTGTCGGGCTCCAGTTTTTAACACAACAATAAAGCTCTTATGACTTCACTCAGCACAAAGAGGCAGCAGAAGTTTCCAGAAACACAGAGGGGAGCAAATCTATTACAAAACACTCAAACATTATGGCTTTTACACAAAGGTACTACACACACACACACACAGCTGTCAGTGTGTGCCTACTTATCGCAGCCAAGATATTTCTCGCTGGAAGAAGTCAAAGTCACTTTATCTGCCATGTTTCTCCTGTTTTCGTGTGTAAAACTCACTCACTGTGTAACACTGAGCTGCTGGGAAACATTCATTGTTTTCAGATGAAGTTTATTTGACGCCCGACTGTCATATAGAGTTTAAGTGAAAAGAAAATCACTTCAGTGTGTGTGAAGCTGCTGTGATGTTTGTGATGTTATAACCACCTGATTCGAGCTGCTACCGTCTGATTTTATTGGTTTATTTATTTAGTAACGATGACATTATAGAGTTATCAGCATTCTAACTGGAGATTATTGGAATTTGAGCTGAGGCAAAATTATTTAATTAATCAATTAATTAATTTGTAATTACTTTAATAATCAATTAATTATGGGTTCAACTTGTTAAATGTGAATATCAGTTGGTTGCCATCTATGATATCAAACTAGATATCTCGTTTTTCAACTGATGATTAAATAATGAATCAAGAAAACAAATCAGAAGATTATTGGATAATGAAAATATTCAGTCTCAGATTGTTTCACAGTCTGTACTACAGAACACGACTACTACTGCTAATAATAATAATAATAATAGTAATAATAATAATAATAGCACTACCACTACTGTTACTAATATCACTGCTAATAATAACCTAATATTATATTAATATCACTGCTAATAATAACCTGATATTATATATTATTACTGCTAATAATAACCTGATATTATATTATTAGTATAATAATTATAACGTGTCAAACAGCCACCAGTAGTCTGCCAGCTGGGAGGGGCTTCAGAGAACACAGTGTTCTTGGTCAGAGAGCAGAGCTGCACTTTGGCGACCATTTCTTATTGCTCAATGCGTGTGTGTGTGTGTGTGTGTGTGTGTGTGTGTGTCTGTGTGTCAGTGTGTGTGTGTGAGTGTGTTCGCTGGAGAACAAACTGTGGTTACTGAATGTATGCAGTATGCAGTTTGTTTATTAGCAGAAGCAGCACTGAGAAAGTGTATGAGAGGGGAAAACACACACACACACACACCTACTGTACATAATACAGTGTGTGTGTGTGTGTGTGTGTACTGTAAGGTGAAGGATAACCAGCTGGTCGGCCTCATTTACAGAGAACACAATGTCCGAGAGAGAGAGAGAGAGAGAGAGAGAGAGAGTATAATGAGAGTGGAGGGAAATATGAAGAAGTCTAGAGAGAACACACACACACACACACACACACACACACACACACACACACACACAGTTGACGTGTATATTAAACCCTGAACAGTAAACTCATCTCGGCCTCGTTTGTGCTGCACAAACTGTTCACCAAAACAAAAGGGTGTCGAAATGAGGAAGAGTGTGTGTGTGCGGTTGCGTGCCGTCACACACACACACACACACACACACACACGTTAAAATTCGAATTAAAACAACTGGTAGTTTTCCACTGATGCTTCTAAACGACTATGATACCAATATATACCTATATATATTGGTATATATGGGACTGAATTTGTGTCTTTAAAGAGGTTCCCATGTGTCAAATTATTAAAATAAAGCTGTAAACAATTACAACAACTTACAAACTCACTCCCTCATTCACTATCTTCTACTTTATAAACCATCTTTACTGTGTAATGTAGTGTTTGGACACTTTAAAGAGGCAAAGCACTGACCTGTTAATAGCAAACAGCTTCTACTTTGAGAGGATTTTCTCTTTTTATTTGTCTCACGTGACAATAATAATATTTCATTTAATCAAACAAATCATTAATTAATCGAGGGAAATGTGCAGATTAATAATGAAAGTAATCATTAATGGATAAATCAGCACTGACAGCGAACATATCTTATACTTTAATGTGAATATAGACTTTAACTGCACTATACGAAGCATTTCTGACTCAAGACCAGATAATAATCAACATTATCGGCTGAATCCAAACTAGATGTTTAATTTCAGGTTCACACACAACTTTCATACTGAGTCCTGAATCAGATCAATACAGGCCAGATCAATACAGTACTGAAACTCAGGCATCACTTCAGAAAGCAAGTAACTCGCTGTAGATTTCACTTTGTTTTAAAATTATAACTTAAGATTTTAAATTTATTTAGACAGAAAGAAGAAAAGCTGCAACCATCAATTATTGTTGTTATTTTCTCAGTTAATTGATCGTCTCTGATCAGGTCAAAATATATTTATTATTACATAATATAAAAGCTAAAAAAAGGTCACATATAAGAAGCAATTTTATGTAATTTTAACCTTAATAATTATTAATTAACATTAACTAATTGATTATTTGACAACTGGTTTCAGCAGATTTAATCATTTGTTTCCCCCTGAAGAAAATACCAGAATGTGACCCAAACAAAAAAACAACAACAACAACAGCACAGCCCTGTATGTTTGTGTCAGTCCCTCTTTGTTCCGCTAACAGCGGGCTTTGTGAGTTGGGGGTGTCTGGACAGGAAGTGAGTCCCCTCCCACGGTTATTTCCAGCTTCATTATGGTTTAAAAATGGCTCAAAGCCCAAAAACTCACACACACACGGACATCGAAACTATAAACCAACATGAAAACAAGCCCGAGGAGACCATTTTATCAGCTGTTGAGGACTCTTTTAAAGATACCAGAAGAACTCATTTATATGTGACTTTTACAAACAGAATTAACACAATAAAATGTGTATTTGCGTGTTGCTTTCCTCATTTAATCCCAGTATTGCATCTTCCAGCTTTAACTATTTCACAATTAACGCCATCAGAGAGGTTGAGGAACTCATATTCTCTCTCTTCTTTTATTCTTGGAGGCTCATTGTTACAGGATTAATTCTTTAAATATTACAACACAAAGTCATCAGAGGTCAGCCAACACGTGGATCTGAGCTCAGTGCAAGCATGTGTGTGGCTGCTGCACATAATCAACAAATAAATATAAAAATAGATATATATAATGAACTCTATGAAGCAAACCAGTGGCATGAACAAAGGCTGACCAACACAGCACACTGAACGCATCATCATTATTATTATTATAATTAGTCTTATTATGAATGGATAAATAAGCTTGCTGTTTATTGGGAGATAATAAAGTGTAAATTAAAATCAGACTTTCACACTGGTTAAATCCGGATTTGGTGCAGAGATGAAACACTGAAACACAACACTCAGCGACAGTGATCACAGCCCGCCTCAGAGCCCCGTGCGCACCAAAGTTGCAGAGAAAAACAACCCGAAATAAAACCGATCGATTATATATCGGTAATCGATAAGTCTCACCGTTTCACCGCCACGGTCTCCTGTTTCTCCTCCATGTTCACTCCGAGCACCGATCCGCAGTTCTGACCTTTAACAACGGCTGTTTATTGTGGCAAAGCCCGACGGTACACACTGAATAACACAACGACCCTCCGCTACGTCAACGCGCACCGGTACGGCAACGACGCTGTTTCCGTTATCTTCCAAAATAAGAGTCCAGCTGAGTTGACGTCACTGGCTTTCAATAGGATGTGTTTAAATGTTTTCATGTTATTTTATACTTTAACTATTAAATATTGTTGTATTTTACTTCCACTACAGATAAAGAGAGAGATATTCAGGAGGTGGCAGAATTATATACTACTTTATTATTATGTCATTTTTTTGTTATTTACAATCTTAAAACTCATTAATATTTATTTAATTTCTGTCAGCATTATTGTGTAATGTTTTCAGTCATGTTTAGGTTTACATTTACTTTCTATGTAGGCTCTTATAATTTTATTATATCTCTTAGGCTCTTATTATATGTCTATTTCCATTTACTATATGTATATACCTATACATTCACTTCTATTTTATATATCATGTTAGATATTGCATATAAGTACTATTCTTTAATGCTGTGTGACTGGAACAACTGTAATGAACAAATTTCCCCCGGGGATAAATAATACATTTCTGATTCTGATACTTCATATGGATCAATATGTGAAGATAAATAAAGATATTTGAAGTCATAAACATTTAATTATAGTGGCACATTGGTACAGCTAGATAGAAATATCTACAGGTGGCATTAGAAATCAATTACTTGTTTTATTTTCTTTTTTTCCAAATACATGTCTTTTTCATTGAACCTATAACTTCATAACAGATCATTCAATTTATTTACATTTTTGAACATGTTTTGTTTCAATAATCTAAATTAATGTGTTAAATTTGACACCAAACTGTTCCTAGATCCAGCTCCACTATATATTCATGTAACAAATAGAATATGATGCATTAGTGTCAGATTAAAGGTCCTGTATACCCAGGTACTCTTGATTATATTGTGGCCGGAGTTGTATAAATATATACTTGGATTTAAGTCCCCAAACTAATAATTAAACTAAACTAAACCATGATAAAGGTACATGTTACATGGTTGCTGTACAATAAAATACAGTAATGTATCAACAGCAATTGATAGGTGATCAACTGTTTAAGTAAATTATTCATAAAAATACAAAGTAATCTCAAAAGTGAGGACTTTATTTGAAAAAATGTAGAGTTGTTGACTCTGTTACTCGTTTTGTACAATTCATAGAATAAATAATTGATCAAATACTATTTGCAGTGATTAATGATGAAAATGTTACCTGAAATTAGGTGAAACTTTGGTGAAAGTGGGCCAACAGATCAGAGCTTTTATTTTGATACATGTACATTTACTTCCGGTGTTACTGACTGACGCTAACTTGACGCAGATGACGCTCCCATCACGGACGAACTGACGCAGCCGTCCGGAGGCCACGCCCACCGTCACGTCGACAACCTCCGTGTTGTCTTCCTCCTCTTCCTCTTCCTCCTCCTCCTCCTCCTCAGCCGGAGACAGGAGCAGAGAAACGGACTGATTCTGTCTGTTCTGCCCTCCATCGGCCAGCAGAGAGAGGAAGACATGTTTCTGATGAAGGAGTGAACGTTGATTTAACTTTAACTATTAAAGTTGACTTTATATAAAACAGTAACTAACTCTTGATTGCTGTTTTCTTTGGAGCAAATTGTGTTTAATCCTCCTTAAAGTTTTACATCCCTGTCTGGTGTGAACGTTGATCAGCAGACTGAAGAACAGGAAATTAATTTAAACTGGGAAAATGGTTAACTCTAATGTTAATAAAAGTGTATTTAATTTGTCTTTGAAGGGGTAAAACGTGTAAAAGCCCTTTAAAGTTGTTTTTTTAAGTTAGGTTTTGTTCTTTTTGTGTAAAAAAATCAATAATCTTTTATTTATTTAATTAAATGCTGATACAATTAGAGCAGTATTTCCCTGCAGAAACATCTGAAACAGTATTTAGACTCAAAACTCTCCATTAAAACAGGAATAACAAAACATAAATGAAAACTGTTCATTACTTCTTTTATAAATACTTATTAAGAAGCATGAACCCATAAAAATAATTAGTCTGGGTTTGCTATTTATTTATGTGTGGCTGCGGTCAGGGAGGAACCTCCATCATACTGACATTATTAATTCAGCCAATAAAACCAATATGGATCTAACAGCAGCTCACACACACACACACAGACACACACACACACTGTTTCAGGTTTAACATTTTAATAACAGATCTCCATATACAAACTGGATACAGTGACGTCATTCTGCCGCTATAACTTCCACCAGAACAGGCATAAAGTGTGTGAAAGCGTGTGCGTGTGTGTGTGTCCGTGCATGGGGTAACTGTATGGTGATAATAGATAATGCATATACATACATACATACATACATACAGAGAAATAAGAAACACTTTAAAAAAAAAAAAACCTTAAAGCAGTTAAAGTGTGTGTTCAGCCTGAAATGTGAATAAAAAATAAACATGGAATGATATTTGTTTGTTTGTTTGAACGAGACATTCAGAGAATAAATACAGTGTGGCATCCTCACTTATTGTTTAAACTTTGTCGGCTCAGGTTTTTTGTCTCATTTTGACTCGACACTGTTTGGTTTTTGTCCTTTCTGCTCGCGGACGCAGCGAACTGTACTCAGGTGGAGCTCCAGCTGGTCCCGTTCAGTTCAGTGCTCATTAAGGAGGTTTTAGTCTCTAAGTCGTAAAGCTTCCACAGCCTCATTATTACAATCACCGTCCCTTTATCCAGTATTTACTCTGTTATGTACGGTCACCTCTCGCAGCTGGATCTAAACAGTGAAACATCAAAGTAAAAGGGAGGAGAAATGAGATGCTTCTGTCAAAAAGCAAAGTAAAGTAACTGGAAATACTTGTATAACAGGTTGATTTACACGCTGCGTCTTTAATAGTGAGTGTTCAAGTTCTTTTGTTTTGTAAATTAATTCAATTAAACCTTTTTCATTAGACTCTGAAAATCTTCCCTTTAAGTTTCCTTTGGCCAGGTGAGCGACGCTGCTTCTGACCTCCTTCAGCTACAGTTACATGTGTTTGTCAGCCTGTCAAGGTGAGGATGTTCTCCACAAACAAACATACAAGCAAAGGGACAACAACTTAAAATTAATAGAAAATGTACCAAGTAAATAAGAAATTAATTAGTTTTCTTACTGTATTTCACCTTAACATTTTCTAGTTCTACTTTATGTTGTTGTTTATGTTTCCATCCCACAGAAAGAAGACGAAAATGTTCCATCAAATCCCCTCAAACAGCTTGTGCAGCATATCTCAAATGTTTTTGTGGCTAAACAAACAACCACACAGACGAGGCTGTGGTGTCAGATATCAGACACCTGCATCAGAATGTGCCTCTAATACAATCCCCAATGACCATGTGTGGTTTGATTTGAGTTCTCCACTCGAGTTTCATTTTAACTTTCGGGGACCTCTAAACAGAGAAATACACATACGCACATATTACTTATTATTATTGTAGAGGTAGAAAGAGAACTGCGATCAGTGTTTTCACACAGAATCCCACAGAAAAAAACCCCCATAAGGGAATAAACAAAGGAAAGAAAAAAGTGAGACATGATAATGAAGAGTCCTCTCTTTACACATCGACTCTGCATGAACACTAATATACTGCCTTTAATGCAGTCAGGAACTCATTTGCATCCCCGAGTACCTGCAGATGTGGAGACATTAAATCAGGTTAACACCTTTACTCAACAATGCCCACATCACAATGTGTTTTAATGTAAAAGCCTGTGAACACAATTAACTATAAAACACTTGGTCTAAGCTGCACAACCTGTTTGGAGATAATTTAAAATATTCCAGTGGAAGTTTTTAATCTTCGGTTTGGATCATTTTGGATCAACATGAAATATTCCTTTAAAACACCCGAAGACGGCTGATCTAGTTATTCCTCTCCGCTCAGACATCGTGATGAAGCATTAATTTATCCTTAAAGCCGAGATTGACCCCAGAGCTCGTGAGCTCATCCAAGACACACTCAGCAGACATGCCGTTGCTATGACGACAAATATATGGGCTGCAACAATACCCGTGCACCGGCTCAAACACAGTGCGAGGGACCCGGTGGTTTGTCTGCTGCTCCAAGGGCATAACCTTGGCTTCTGCAGTCCTGGAAGTTGCTCTGCTATTTATAGGCTGTACTGTCAGACAGGTAACTTTATAACCCACAAAAGAAAGAAAAAAAGAAAGAAAGAAAGAAAGAAAGACAGAAAGAAAGAAAGAAAGAAAGAACACAAAGGCTGATAAAAATACTGCCGGTTTGCTGCACTGTGAGCTTTCAATTGGCACCGAGCTGTGACACATGTACAAGGCAGGAGTCAGTAGTTTGTTATGGCCCAAAATAAGAAGCATGTTAAAAGGAAAACAAATGATCCTGTTCAGAAACACCTCGGCAGTCCTTTCTCCCTGGATGATGGCGCAGAAGTGGACAGGAATGGTTTCACATGCAGGTGTGTTGATTATCAGCGAGGGTACAGAGAATCAGTTCTGAATTTAAAAGCAGTACCAGATTTACAACAACCAATTATTCCTCATTAAACATGCCTTTTTAATTCTGCTCATCGATTCCTGAAAACAGCAATTGGACCTGCCATCACAAACCAATCATGTTTATAACATGGAGGACTCAAAAATGTGCCTTGTTGAACCACCATGTTTCTATAGGAACTGGCTCTATATAGGGCATCACTAGATGCCACTGAATCCTACACACTGGCCCTTTAGCACAAAGTATAGCTGAGACTGATGGGAATGTCATTAGATTTACGTATTTGATCACAGACCAAACTATAATTCTGACCTGATGATGGTGCTGGATTTAAAGTGAGAGGAAGACCGAAGTCAGCTGAATTCATCCTCTGGTAATAACATTCCATGGCAGTCCATCCAAGATTTATTTGTTTTGAACTAACTGACAGACAAACAGACAGACAGATGTTGTCATCACTAGCCACTAGCATGGCTAACCGCTCTTAAATTGATACAGGCTTCATACAAACTGCTCCTAACAACTGTTGCTGCAGCTTCTGTGTGGAGAGAGCAAACTAACAACCCCTCCCATACAGAAATCAGCCAACACGAACACAATGTCAGACTAAATAACGAAGTTAAAAACCAAAAAGAGTTAGAATGCAGAGTTTTTAATGTCCACTGTCAGATTTATAATGCCTCTAATGTCTTCACGTCCAAACCCCAGCAAAAACAAATGCAGAACAGATGATTTGCATGTTCAACCTGTGCATGGCAAATCATCACAAAATGCCCATGGCCATAGATTTATGGCAGTAAGCCCAAATCTGATGAAAAATATAGGTGTTTTTTTGCTCTCAACATATTCTCTTTTCTCTCCTTATTCAGAAATCTGAACAAAAAGATTCAATAAGCACCAAAAATCGATAAGCAGAATCAAAAAAGAGATAAATCCAAATCTCGTTTCCTCTGAAGACGTACCAGTGAATGGAGGGATTACAGGAGCCATTACTGCACAGAGGTCAGATCAAACACAATAACACCCCCTTTGTGTCACTCATGGCAGCTATGGATGGACTGTGGATTTATTGTATGTGCAAATTCTTGCAAGAGGCAATTCAGGTGCAACAGGAATGGAGTCCAAGACACAGTTTATATGATGCTACACCATAATAAGGGGATTGTGTGTGTAAGAATGTGCAAGAGTGTGTGTGTTTGTATGTGAGCAGGTTATTCATTAAAGATGCTGTTTGTTCGTGCGTGATGTTGAGGAGAATTAGTATTATTGGGACCTATTAACTTGGGACAGTCAGCTGAAAATGTACAGCCAGCAGCCACTCCAAATATTGCTCTCTGTGCTCGACTCAAGTCAGTCTCTCTAAAAAGTCACACTGGACCCGAAATGCTTCTGCCTCAGGTGACAGATTAAACCCAGCTCGCTTTCAGGGACAAACTGGAGAAACTCTATCACACAAAATAAAAACACATTGACATCTTCAAGTTCCCTAAAACAGCAGACATTCAGTTTTTAACTGTGGTTGCTATGTACAATAGAAGGATCTTCATATATTAATATTCTTCATCTTTCCTGTTTTTTTTCTTCATTTCCTTGCTGTCAAGTCATTATTTCCGTACACGTTTGTCCTTTTTGTATTTATAGAGTATTTTCAGTATTTACATTATAAATTACTACACAGTCTTGTGATAAAATAAATAAACTTAAATACAATAACCGTGGCTTTTGCAGAGTCTTTTGCATGAAGGGGAACCGATAGGGATCAGACGATGGATGGGCTGAAGGACGAATGAAGACGGAGTCCGGCCTGCTGTTTGCTCCGCGTGGTTTCAGGGCTGCAGACAGGAAGGATAAACGATCTCTGTTTATTCGATGCAGTCTTTGCGCAGAGAATCACGGCCATGTGAGGTGAAGGCAGAGGACCGAAGCACTGGCAAAACATTTTTATTCCCACAGCGGCGTGAGGTGGGAAACTCTCCCTGAAGCACAGTGCTACAGCCCTGCCCTACTGCTGACCACCATAATAACATCAGGGATCATTTAGCATTTCAGATTTCCTTCCTAATGTAATGTAAAGGAACAAGTGCTGCCCTTTAAATCTAAAGTTTCATACACGTGATATTTTTGAGAGGTAACTGTGACCTAACTATGGGTTTAACTGAATATAGACTCACTTTAAAAGTGAATGAAGGCTAACAAACAACCTTAAATCCCTTATAAAGAACAAGTCATTTTGTGTTGATTCTGACTAGAAAGAAAACTTATTTAATCTTTGTACCTGATGTACAAAAAAATAGCATTGAAGAAAAGCAGACAATCTGTGGCTCTAAATTATATAAACAAGAAGAGCGAGTGAGTCATGAAATTTGAATTTTGAACAAAACACTAAAAAATTTATGGCTGTTGCCTTTGTCGGGGAGATAAGAACCGAGGTTTGAGTTTTAAATACATTATGTGGCCAAACGTACGTGGACGCCTGAACCTATATGTGATTGTTGATATCAGAAAACCATAGACCATCCTCTCGTCTGGAAAGTGTTTAATTAGTCAATAAAGTTTTTATACCTTAAACTGGAAAACCATTTCTTTAAAGGACCTGGCTTTGGCACCTGGCTTGTGGGGCACTGTCATGTAGAAACAGGAAAGACTTCCCCAAACTGCCCAGCTGGACAAGTCTTTACTGGAACTAGTAGTGTCCAAATACTTTTGGCCATGTCAGATATATGATCCACTGCAGCTACTCTAAGCCAAACTAACCTGATAAGGTAGCTTGAATCTTTGCAATCTAAAGACTTCATAAATCTGTTGAAGGTAGTTTCATACTGCATGTGCCAACGACTCTGGAAGTGTTTCCCACCTAACTGGCCGTTATGAGAGTAAAATCATTAAGGAACAGGGTTTGGGTCATGGCAAGTACAGAGAGTAATACTGAGGGTTTAATACTGCAATGGTATGAAGGTCTCTGATTGTTGGCCCCTAATTTGACGTTTGAGGATCGGTGGAGAGGGTGCTGGACAGAGAGAAGACAACGAGGGAGGAGATGGAGTGCAAAGCTTCTCCTCCAGCTATACCACTGTGCCACTCGGAGAGTTCCCGTTCTGTGCTGTCAAGTTCTGGACAGAAAGACAAAACATAAAAGAAAGTTAGACAGTCAGACGGGGACAATCAGACCAAGAAGATCTGCACTTCATTTTTAAGTGCAGGAATATAAAAAGCCATTGTTGCTCAGGAGACGGGAGGTGAAATCATCTCAGACCGTTGAGTCATATCTGTACCTTTAGAAGAGGTGCAGTCGGAAATATTCACCAGGTTAAAAACTCAAAACAAACGTTTTATTGACCTGTTTGCAGACTATCATTGAACTCATGAACTTGGAGTGAAGTTTTACTGACAAAACAGTAAAAATATACTAACAACTAACACCAAGTACGCTAATGGCTGATTACCATTTCATGATGAACATCCTGAAATAAGTCAAACCACACTGAAGAGGAGTGGAAAGGAAAGTTAATAGTGACAGTAATTGTTAGTTGTAGCCAAATCAGAGTCAAATCAAAGAGTTAATTTTATACATACCGCCTTCCCCGGCCGTGCCCAGGTGCAGATGAGTCCTTCTTGGCAGGCTGTGATGATGCAGTCGTCCATGAACACCAGGACCGTCAGCCTCTCGTGTGCAATCTTCTTGCACACCAGTGGCTCCAGCAGTGGCACCTCATGCATGCGTGGGCACAGCGTGGTGCCCAGGACCTTGGCGGCGTCCAGCCGGTTGCTCCTCGGCGCCACGTTGATCTTATCGTTGCTTTTGCTGATGTTGCCCAGGCTGTGGTACCTCTTGTGCTCCTTCTCCACGCCGCCGCTGCAACCGGATTTGTCCGACTTGCGCTCCTGGAGCGACAGCGTGGCAAAGCGACCGATGCTGAAAGGGGTGCTGTTTCCTCCAGTGCTGCTCCCTACCCCTCCTCCACCTCCCCCACTGCCCTCTGAGGCACCCTGGCTCTTGGAGGCATTTGCCACAGCGGGGTGGGGCAGAGAGTTTGAGCGAGAAAGGGAGCGAGGAAGCGGTAAGGGGAGCGTTGGTGGGTTGGAGGTGCCGGTGTTAGTGTTAGGAGGGTGATGGTGCCCCTCAACCCCTCCACTTCCTCCCCCACCTGAAGTGCTGTTGACCACACCACTGCCAGAGTTGGATAGCGAGGGTCCAAAAGTGTTTGTAAAGGCACGGGACAGCGGCAGGCGTGGGTATAACACGTCATCCGTCAAGTCCCACAGACAGAACTGGGTGTCCTGCCCCACTGAGCCAAACCGATATGTGACTGACGCCGAACTGCCTCCTTTAGAGCTGTGCCGAGAAAGACGCGACAACGTGCTACTTGTTCGGACCCGGCCAAAGTGCATGGAGTTATTTGGCACACCCTGGTGGAGGTCCTCCTCGCTGCCACTGAGCTCCATAGGTTCATCGTCTTCGAGGGAAGTCGTGAAGGGGTCAAATGCCACCACATTGACCCAGGACTTGTGGCCGTGACCTCTTGCAACCACACGGCTTTCTGCAAATGACCATACTGTAACCAGGTCATCCTCTCCGCCTGTAGCGAGATATTTTCCATCGGGGCTCCATGACACACACAGCAGCCCACCGAAGTAGCTCTTCATCACCCCCTGCAGCTCCATTGAGTCAAAATGGAAGACACGTAGGCAGCCGTCCTGTCCCACGCACGCCACATGCACACCATCCGGAGAGAAGGCAAACTCGTTGAGGCCTCCCTCACCCACAGCCCATCGTAACAACGGGTTGCGCGGCGTCTTGGTTTTGCAGGCGTAGACGGCGAAGCCCTCGCCCTGCCGCAACAGAGAGTACTGTGGGGCCGTGGTGCCACATGGGTGGTCCACGTTGTAGAGGTAGAGGTGGCCACTGGCATGGGAGGCCAGGAACAAGTTCTCTGACTTGGGAAGCCATTTCAGACAAGTCACCTTGGATTTGTCTATCAACCTCTGGAAAACAGGAAGGAGGTGGATGGAGAAAAGGAGGGGAAGAGGAGGGAAAGAGAAGAATTGGAAGGAGAGAAGGAGAAAGGGAGATGGTTTTGAGGGAAAATAGGATATGGAAAGAATGGAAAGTAAAATTGTAAACATTTTAGTTTTGTTTGTGCTTTATGTGTGTTTTGAGTCAACTCATTGCTAGCAAAATGTGTGATTAAAAAGCTATTAAGAGAAGTACACGAGCAAGGAGGAAGCTTGGGAACAGATAGAAGGTCTACAGAGATCAAGAAACAGGCTGCAGCAGAGACAGCGAGGAGACAGACTGAAACCAACAGAGAGAGAGAAAACCAGGTAGTGGAAGACGAGGAAAGAAAAAGATTGAGAGAAGCAAATCTCAGGGAGGGGAACAGATTCACGCAAACACAAAGTCTGCATGCAGTAGTGCACACGTACACCCCCAATCTCCTAAATTCAATTGGGAATCCCATTAAAGACAATCCCATTAAACAGAGAGAGGCAGTTCAGAAGACGCAGTAAAAGAATGTGACAAAGCATGTTAGAGGGAAAAGGCTGAAGACAGTGTTGGAATTTCTAGGCTACATCACAGCCTCCAAACTAGGGCAAAAAAATTCGATACGAGAATGACAAATTACTTCTGATGTATTGTAGCAGGCTTTAATCACAACAAAGAAGCTACAACCCCCGACCACTGCGCAGACATACACAGACAAATATAATACCTCCTCATTGAAGAGTTTACTGGTTTCCTTCTTGATGGGGTCGAGGTACTGGACCTGTCCGGCTGAGAAACCCACGATGAGAGCTACACTCTCTGCCGTGGCGGAGTACTGGTTGAAGTCGTGACACGTCGGCTGTGTCCCCTTGTAGATTCTCTTGTCTATGGGCTTACTGAGGTCTACAGCCTGCAGGCAGACAGATTGGGAAAACACAGCCATGACGCACAAACAAAACATCAGCCAAGAACTGTGAAGGTTCACAAAGTGAGTTTCAGGGATGTTCAGAGGTTCTTAAAAGGGTTTTCATTTGTCCCGCAGGATTCATTTCAGAGCACACTAAAACAATTTAGGACAGTTACAAATCTGCTGACAATATATCTAACATTTCTGGGCCCATTTGTCATTTGGTTCTCTTATTTTGACAAATGACTGTCAAGTGTAGATGAGAAAAAGTCACATTGAGATATTTCCACAGCAGCTGCAGCAGAGTTGGATAGAAAACTATTTTTCATCCATACAAAAGATCAATAGTAAACATCAGGTTTTGGTGTCAGAATGAAGAAAACAAGGGTTTTCTTTCTAGAGCTGCTTTGTACTCTGACATTCAACATACAGGGAGAAATCCATTAAACAAGATTCAGGGACACTGATGTTTCTTTCCACAAACAGTGGCCACAAAAGACCAGAAAATAACATGGCTGCAGAGAATTTCTACACCGGAAACACTCTTGCCCCTGATATTGGTCTACCCATCAACAGCACACCGAAAGGTCACACCTGATCTCTGAGGGTTTGCTAAAGTCATTCTGGATTACACTGTAGTGAATGCTGTCAAGATTTTAATATAAACAAAGTCTTGACGTGTTGGAAGGCAGTCACAATCAAACATAGCACTAATAAAACAGCAGGGGCAAAGAATATACTCATACTGCCCAATAAAATGTAATTTAGTGAGAGAATCTGCAATGAATGAGATCAACCGATTGTCCATTTAAAGTCTTATGTGAACACTGAAACAGCTTTGTAATCATTCCTCCTGTTCACAGAGAGCAAGCGTAAGTGATCGGGGATTCAATTCACTCCTTGTTCTATTGCGAAATACATTCCTGAGGTTTCAGCAGTCCGTTAGTCGAATCAAGGGGGTATCTTCCAAAGTTTGTTCAGTTTAAAATTCCCTCATTACGTTCATAGCCCTCCCCTGATGCTCAGTTTGGGAAAACACAGAGAGGCAGTTTCATTAGCTGAAGATAAACCTGGAATGTAGTTTTGTTTGGAAAGAGGACTGTGGATTCAGTATGTCATCTCTTCCATTGGAAGCAGAACAGCCAGTAAGACCAGGAGGAATAATTACAGCAAACTAAAACTGTTACTGAGGATTGTTTCAAGACAGATTTATAACAATGGTAACCTATTCTTTAACTAAATGTATGGTTTGAAAGTCAGTGTGCAGGCTTTACTCTTCTCATCAGGGACAGTTTGGGACAGTTTGTGTGAAGAAAGCATTCTGGGAAATGTAGGAAGTCACTGAGTGAAGGAGAAGTAAATGAGACAACCCAGTAAACACTGATTAGTGATTTAGAATTCAGAAGTCTAGATGTTCAGGTTATGAAGTTAGGACCTATTTCAAATTGAAATACAGTCACAGAAATGCTGTTGTATATATATCGTAGACGTCTAAAACATTTTCAAACAAATTTGTCTGAATTTCAGGACAACTACAGTAGAGTGTCTTTTCCAGTTTGACGAGCAAATCAGTGATTAAATGCTTACTGGGAAGTTTAGGCAAAGTAATTTACTTCTTTTTTACCTTCTGGAGGGCAGCATGCATTCAGACTGATTATTAGAGATTCACCGGTGCTGATCGACAAGATGTGATTAACATTAAATACAGTTTCTTTGTCAATGTCAGTATAAAATTCACCATCACTCATAGAGGACTGCTGACTAATAATGCCTTATATAGCCCGCACTCTAACCCTAACCCATCAGATCGGTTCAGCACATACCTACAGTTTAGGTATCAGAGTCAGTATCAGGAGAGGAAGAATCGTATCTGTGTCTCTCTACTGATAGAAATGCCTGGGCTCTTGTAAAAAGGGCCAGTGAACCCTCCCTAAATCTGCTTTACTCATCTGTCTGTCTCCTATGTAACATGATTACTGCTGGCCTCCATGAGCCACTCCAGCAGCTGGGCCCCATCAAACATTCCCCTTTTACCCTCTTAGGCGTCCCTGCCTACTGATTACATGTAAATGTGCATCTGCTCTGAGGGTTTATTGTACTGATTAAATCCTGAATGTACAGTATACTGATGGTGATATACAGTCTGTTGTATGTTGTATAAGTTTTCTGCAGAAGCCAAAATCAGCCTTCTCACAGAAAGCTGCACGAGTCATGAAGACACACATTTCTCTGCAAATTATCTACATTTACTGCACTTGTGAAGTAATTTAATTATGACCCAGAAAAGAGGAAAATAATGAATCTAAAAGAGGTGCGACTGACAGTGTGCAGTGACGGAGAAGCCTTGACATTTTAAAATGTAGTCAGTTCCAACATTTTCTCTCACTGATCCATGCCACCTTAGAGGAGGAGAAGCTTTTTACATTTGTCCTCCAGTTCCTCCTAAATGGGTTATTAGCATTCCTCATTAAGAAGCAAGTGGTGCAGCTATCTGCAAGCAATTTCAGCCCTCTAAAATCCCCGTGGTGCATGCTAACAATGCTAAAAACAAGCTCTGTAAGGAGAAACTGGAGGACAAATGCGGATAGTACTCATTCCCTTGGGCGAGAGCGTGGTTGAGAGAAAAACATCTGATTCAAAATGTCAGATTTCTCTCTTGCAGAAATAGTAGTGTTATGTGATATTTTACACTTTGGTGACTGACTTTTAATATCAATATATCATCTAGTGCATGAAGGGACATGTAGGGGAAAGAGCCTGTGGTGCAGTTTGAGAGCTATAAAAGGGTTTTTTAAGTTTTAAAATCAGCAGCATCTTGACTCACGTTGCAGCCTCCCTCTTCAGCAGCTCCAAACAGGAAGTGTACGATGTGAGGACTTCATATTAACATTCAAAATGCAGCAGAAAGGAAGAGACAGCCTTGAGCTCACATGCTTTCAAGTAAAATACACGCAGTGAATGGAGAGCTGTCAGACTCTTCCTGTCTGTTTCCTGCCCGTATAGTAACACTGTTGCCCTCCTGTAGCGTCCACTGACACTGATTCACTGACTGTTCAGCCACAATCAGCAGCCTCTCCATTTTGCATTGCACAACAGAAATAAAACCTTTAATGTGAGTGAATGTGCAGCACCAGCAGCTCAGACGGGCTCCGTTTGGGAAGATGACGAAATACACCATAACAGCATCACACTAGCAGTGCAGGCTAACAATGCTAAGCTAAAAAAAAAAAAACATCCAATCTGTCATTCTGGCCAACAGCGGAGCGAAGAGCAGGCTCACCTTCTTGATGTTGGTGTACGTGTAGAAATACAGCTCCCTGCCGATGTTGAAGCACACCCGCTCCGACTCCTCGCTCGGGTCTTCGGGCTGCAGCTTGACCATGGAGACCCGGACCGGCGGCAGGAAGCCGGCCGGAGAGGAGTTGGCTGCGGCATTGGAGGAAGAGGAGGCGGCAGCGGCGGCGGCGGCGGCAGCCCCGGGCCCCTGCAGCAGCCCGACCCCTCCACCGGGTATCGGACCGGGTCCAGCCCCTGGGCCCAGCGTGGCTCCGGCGGACGGACCCCGCGGCAGTCCGCCCCGCTGCTGCGAGTCCGAGAGGGTGAGCAGCTTGTAGAAGCCCTCTCTGGTCCGGAACTGGGATTTAATCTCATTGATATCCTTCAGAGCGCCGCCATCTCCGGCCATTTTTAGTACAAACAAGCCGCACAGGAAACTGAGATTCTGACCTGGAAACAATAAAGCTACAATAAAAAAAGTACTAGAATAGAAATGGGAGAGGCGAAGGCGAGCAGCAGCTGCCGAGCTCAGCTAGGCCGACCAGCACACCCGGTCTGCTCCAGTGCATTTTACACCAGTACCGGCCACCAAACCACTGCCTACCTGATAAATGAACCCGGAGAGAAAGCCCTTCTGAGCCGGTGTAAGCAGCATCCTCGACCGGGTCTCTGCCTCCGTGCATCCAGGGTGCGTAAAGTACGTGCGATGATGCGTCGGCTGCTGCTGCCGCTGGCCCGGCCTGGCACTGCGTACTCACACTAATGTGTCGGGGGGTACGGAGAGGGCATCCGGTCCTGGACAGCCTGCTCCGCGTTACCCCTCATACACAACCCGGTAAAAAGCAGCACCACCTTAAAGACACGGGGTGTGCCACTTCACAGTCCCGCCCTCATGGAAATACACTATAATAACGCTTCTAGTGGTTGTAACTGAGTACATTTTACATCTTACTCCACTACATTTGTCTTTCATCCCCTTCCTGAAAAACAATGTCCGTCCAGATGTGCTGGTTTTGAATGTTTGTGATGTGACTTTTTTTGAATGAATATAGCCTAATTTGAAGGCTATATTATATAGTATATTCTTTACTAGTTATTCTGTAGTTTGACAGATTAACAGTGAAGAGTGAACAGACATACATTCTCTAACTTCTCGTCAATTAATTAATAGTGAAATTAAAATATTCCCAATTTTTCTAGGGACCCCCTGGAACTCCCTCAATGACCCCAGGTTGAGAATATTTATTATTTCTACAGGAAACTATTTAAAAACCTTCTTGGGTTAGAGGAAAAATGTCACGAAGTTGAAAACTGAGCTTAGTTGTTGACTTTTTAGAGATACTTGGTTTTCTTTAAACTACCCAACAAGTATATAAAGTAGTTAAATGAGTTCAACCTTAAACATCTGCAGCAGTAAAATGCAACATACTCATGCAATGCAGCAGTAATTTTAATCCCAAAAATGTCCTGTATAAGAGTTAAACACCAGCAGTAAGCACAGTGTATACTTTAAGTACTTTACATTTAGCTGATAATACCCAATTGTACTTAAATGTAGTTTGAAATGCAGAGTATTTTCCATGTGGTTTTCTTCCACTGCTGCTTTTCTTTTAAATGCAACATAAAATAACGTTTTATCATGGGAAGAGATTATTAGTGCCACCAGAGATAGCTTCATTTCAATTGCAGAAACCTGACACTGTTACATGTTAAAAAGAAAATAGTTTTTACCGAATAAATGAATTCATATGAAGGATTTGCACAATCTGAATCAGACTGCAGAGGCTTGAAATTAGGTGCAGATATTATTGACTGTATGTTTCTCCAACACCTTCATGCACCGTTATTTGTCTTCAGAAGGCTGAGATTCAGAAGTTGGATTAATTTCTAATCAAATGTTTTGTTTTACATTCAGCAGTTCAACATGAGTTTGACAGATTTCTGCAGATCACACAATCTGCGGCGGCACTAATGTCCTTCTGTACTTTTTCATAATGCAACGACAAACAAACTGAGTACAGTTCACTGCTGTAGAGCTGTGGGTAAATATTATGCATCATCTTTTTATTACAGGGTGGACACACCCACACACACACACACACAGGTAGCACAGTGACGTACCCACACCACTTAAACACACAAACAGGGATTACCTGTAGATCCATGTCACCCTGGATGCAACCTGTTCCAAGGAGCTACAGAGCGCTGTACGCCAAAACAAAGAGACACAGCAACAGATTCTACCCACAAACCATCACTCTGAGTAAACAGCCCTGTACAGTAACCCTCGGACTACTAACGAAACCATTCATTTCTTATTCTCCATTGCTGAACATTTAGTTTCTTTGCATACTGTATATACTGTCATATCCACCTACCCCATGTACATAAAGATACCTGCACATAAAACATTTATTTCAGCATCCTTTGCACTCTGCACCATTGCACTACTGTCTACAAATGTTTGTTTATAGATATGCATAACTCTATATAACTGCACATCTAAGTCTGTTTATTTACACTGTCAGTCTGTGTTTGTTCAAACATAAAACTGGAGTCAAATTCCTTGTATGTGCACATACCTGGCCAATAAAAGTGATTCTGATTCCCCTCAGTAAGTACACACACCTCATGTTGTGGTAATTATCTTTATTACAGTGTAACGGCAGTAAGAAGTGTGTATCTTTGATCCAACACTGACATACAAACTCAGGTTTAAAACAACACACAGAATGAGCAACAGCAGTGCTCCAGTCCTTTCTTATGCTTGTATGTGGGATCTGAAGCCATATATTTCATTCCCTTCACGCGGCAAGGACACAGATACTCCTCTTTAGTTGTCGGAGGAGAACCTTCCTTCACTATTCAGTTACGGTTTTCTCAGCTGTCTGGATTCTGGAGATTGTTCTGGATCTCAGAAACCAAGTTGAAATTAGCATAAATAAGAGCAGACTCCTCAAGATTGAGGGACAAAGGCTACAACACACAACGATCCTCTCAGGTCAGTATGAATTAGCAACATCCTTCCATCATTTCCTTCCGACATATCTACTCCCATTAGAAAATAAAATACTGTGGCAGTGACGCCTCCATGCCCGTCAATGTGGATGAAAGTCCTGGGCAGAAGCATTCATATGGAAGCAGAGTTGGGAGTTTCCCATGATGCCTTATGCCAGCAGACAGGAGATTCAGGGTAGGATGACGTAG
Organism: Morone chrysops; assembly: GCA_019097615.1. NCBI lineage: Eukaryota > Metazoa > Chordata > Actinopteri > Moronidae > Morone > Morone chrysops. The sequence goes on from JAGRRF010012889.1 coordinate 25,872,982, forward strand.
TTCTCAGCGATTTCCAGGACGTAAAGGTTGGACAACCCCGACTGGTCCTCGGTCTGATGCGTCTCCAGGACAACCATCCTGAAGTGAGAAGGTCAGAGGATGTCAAACATGGATACGGTGGAGTTTAAACCTGCCTAAACTCATTGGGGGGGTTACATTTGTGTGACACATTTTGCTTACATGTAGCTCGGAAACCAGATTACAACTGTTTATCACATCAGACAGTTCAATAAATCCTAAAATGCAACAAGTGTAATATTAGAAACATCAGTCAAATCAAAGCAAAGCAAAATTATCTTGCTCTTATTTAGGGATAGCAATATTGATCTGTCCTTTAGTCAGTCTGACGCAGCAACCTCTGTGGCTGCGACAAGCCAACATGGAAGTAACAAAAACTGCAATTCAATACTCTGTTTATAACAACTGTACAGGGGGTGAATTTTTATATAACTCACTTTTTTAAATAATATTAAGGCTTAAAGTTATGTATTATTAAGGGAAAGCCTGCTTTGAGTGACAGATGGATGCCGTCACAGGGAGTTGTTTTCAGTAACTAGGCTTCATATGGCGTGCCTCAGCTCCACCCACGCTCCACGTCTTTGCCCATTCTTGGATTAGCCGAGCAGCAGAGTCAGGACTGTCAAGATGGCAAAGGCCAGAGCCAACCAGCTTCACATTGGCTCTTCAGAACCATTATTTTTAACTAGTCTATGGTTGGTCCACCATTTTAGTCCAGACCAGACCACACCAGAAATTTTTATCAAAAGGAAATGTAAGCAACCAGGCATTAAGACAACAGCAGTGAGTAAAGACATGCTGTACCTGTCTGACTGCACCAGTCTGTAGATCTTCTTGTGGTCGGTGATATTCTCCGCCCCCTCGTTTATACCTTGTCCTCTTCTCAGCCAACCGTGACGCCATACTACCAGCAGCGTGTCCTCAAAAGGCACTGGACAGACAGAAAGACAGACAGTCAGTCAATGCTGAGCTCTAATCATCTACAATATTAACCGTCACTGGTTTGTCGCTGGATGTTCTCACCTATAGACTCAATATCATGAGAGAACGTGGTCTCGAGTGGCAGAGGCCTGTTGCTCTTCGACTCCCCCTCCAGACCAACTATATGTACCGACCCTGCGGAGGAGAGAGGCTTCATGTTAGAATACCAACAGCTACATCAGTGTGAAAATAGAACAAGGACAAAACATAACAGAGTTTACACGCTATTGCAGATCCCATCTGTCAGATCCTTCTCCTGTCTAACAAACAAACACTGTAGTGGGATCCATAACGGCACACTAGACAATGTCAGAAATGACCTCTTCACCATGTTGCCTAATTGTCCATATCACAACATGCCCATATTTAAGAATAAACACCAGCACATTGGTATTTTCCATTATCAAGATCCCATTAATTGTTTTGTAAAATTGCAGTTTATTTGTGATTATTTGTACCTTTGTACAAGAAGCTGCTGCAAATATTTGATTGTTATACTATGCCATAACAGTGTGGGTACTGTCTCCAATGTGATGGGAATAAACAAGCTCTATAAAATGTCACATGGCAAATTTGACCACACACTTTGGAATACATTTTCCTGATGGATGGAAGCAAGAACAAAGGGAAGAGGATGGTCTTCTCTCATATTTTGTGTCTGGAACACATAATGTATTTATGTGCATCTTGCATAATATCCTTTGACATGAATGCATGTACAATTTAATGCAACCCAACACATTATCTACGCAACAAAGGGTCTCTTTGTGAAGCTGATGCAGCTCTTTGGTATTTCTGAGACCACAGTTCCTAATGTCGTGGGTTTTGAATTCACAATAATGTACAGATATTTGTGTTGTTATGTCTCTCTCTTATCTCTGTATAATGTCAGAAAAAGAATCTACTGTGAGTGCTTTAATATTAAAGACAAGATGTTAGAGTTACTTACTTTCTACGAGGACGAGCAGCGAGTGACTGTCCAACTGGTGTACTTGAACTACATCTGGGCAAGGTTTCTCTGTAAGAACACACACAACCACAGACACCACAACACCACCATCAGCAACAAAAACAACAGCGCTTGTTTGTTGAGAATTCAAATCATGGTGTTGTGTTTGCAGCTCTTTGCGATATCAACCTACCGAGGCCAGAGTTGGTGAACCAGGATGTGTTGGAGTTGAGGTTGATGTATTCAATAACGACTGGCTGGTTGGGGTTGGATCCCCGAGAAACCCCAATACACACCAGTGGGTACTCTTGCTGGGGCACCACGATCATCTCAAACACCCGTACAGGGTTGGGTAAGGGGAAGTCAAAATGCTGCAAGCATGAAAGAGGCAAGGTGTAAGTCAAGAGTTTAATTTCCTTTTAAATGTCTTTGGTATTTAGCTGTGGGTTTTCATCTCTCGCAGGGCAGAACACAAAGCAGACAGGTTAAGTGTTTTGTTCAAGGACACTTAAACCTGCAACCTTTCAGCTACAGTATTGTGTGTAACTGAGGGCACCAATAAGTCTATTCTCAAAACCACAGCGATTTTATGGTTTAAAGCTATCTTATAAATTTTATAATGGCCATAAAATGCTATATTTCCCTGCCAGTAGTCATTTTATTAGCTGCTGTCAGTGTTAACAGTCCAATAAAAATGGTAAAAAATGGAAGTAACAAAGATCATTCTATACATCATCTCAAATTGCATATGTTTCTGTTGTATATTCATAACGAATCTCCTATATAGCATTCATGGGTTTCCCTTCACCACAGCATGTTATACTGATCCTTTTTGCTCACGTACAACCTTTGGTACAACATTTGTGACCCTTAACAGCAGAGAAAAAGCTGCAGTTGTGCACAAAAATGCATTTTTGACACATTGTGATGGAAAAAAGAAGTCTAATGCTGTGTTGTGCCCTATTGACATGAATGTAAAATATGGTTGAAAAATCCTGTGCTAGATGTTATGTTGCATTTGTCTTTATAGGAAATCTGAGTTTCCAACTTCTGACTTCTCTGGAACCGAGAATTAGACTTAATTTAACTCTCCTCTGATGTAGAAACTCGTGAAAAATATCCTGCTTAAAATGCAATTAAAGGTCCTGTGTGTAACATTCAGGAGGATCTATTAACAGAAATGGAATATAATATTCATAGTTATGTTTTCATTAATGTATAATCACCTGAATATAAGAATCGTTGTGTTTTTGTTACCTTAGAATGAGACATTTCTATCTACAGAGGGAGCCGGTCTTCTTCCATATAGCCCACCATGTTCAAACCAAACACTGCCTCTAGACAGGGCCTTTGGCATTTTTCTTACATGCTTGGAAGGAAAGCGGTATTCAGTTCAACTTCATCTCTAGATGCCAAATCGTAAACATGACTAGACACTACTACTTTAAAGTAAACTGTAGTTTTAGGGCTAACCCTGATAGCCACATTTCCTTACTAACATGTCTACATATGTCACTGCTCAACCTGAAGGTTCACTATTGACCCTCTGAGGACTGCAACAGGACAGAGAAAGTACAGAATACTTTTTAATGATGTTTTACACACATACCTTAATGAGCATGAACTTGTGCATTGGCTCGTACCACTGCAACAGCACTACACTGGACTCTAGACCACAGCACAGGAATACACAGCCTCGCTGCAAGCTACCTGCTACAGGAGACAAGACAGAATACAAGTTTTAGTTGTTTATCTCTCTGAACCAATCAACACTGTCAAACTGTCTGCTGTACAGGAATCTGCCTCCTTTAGTTTTCCGAATGTAGTTTAAATCGTAAAACTAGCGTGCAGCTAATTTGTGAAGCAATTATGTCCTCTTGTATCAAGATCAAACTGGATTTATTGATTTCTTGCATTTTGTCTCACCAACTGAGCAGGTCTTGCAGCCTTTGGTATCGGGTATTTTACACGTCACTGCAAACTTCCTGAAGACAAAGTAGATAATATCGTTTCTAATTGGCATGAGCAGATGTGGATTTCTGAGACAAACCAAACAAAGAGTGAGAGTGACAGAAAATTAAACACACAGAGAGTCCAGTGTTACCTTGGTAACAGTCTGTGAGTCGGCAAGGCAACCATCCTCTGGTCTTTCCGAGCCTGTTCATACAACTCCTTCAGTGAATGGGAGTGAAGCTGTGATGATTTGCCTGTAAACACAGAATCAGACGCTGTTTGAAAGTTGATATTATTTAGTTGATTCATCCTGCTGAGAGACTCAGAGGGCTGCAGCCATCACACAGACCAACACTCACATTCACAACTACGGCCAGTTTAGAGACTTAAAACCACCATTAAAATCCATGTAAATGTGCATAAAACATACAAACAAGCTAAACACTGAATCACCCATCTGCTGATAGAATATGAAAGAATAAAAGCCATTACATTACAGCCAACACACTGAGGTAAAAAGAGAGATAGATAAAAGGTTTATTAAAGTTTCTTTTTTTTAAGTTACAATAGCTGCTATCAGTTAGAGTTACAGCAGAGAATCAGAAATCATTTTAGCTGTTAATTAAAACATGTCCTCTACTTTGTAGCAGCTCTTCAATGTTTAAATTAAAGATTCCAGTGAGACTTTCTTGTGCTTTATCTTTTTTTTTCAGTAAGCTCGTAGGGATTATAAACACTCGCTCGGCTGAATGAAGACCAAATTCTTCTTATTTAATACTCCTTTAATTTACCTGATACAGACATGAGGACGTTATTAATGGTGTAGACCCAGGTACACTTCCCAGGATACAACTGAAAGAGAAAGAGAAGATATGCATTCATTCACTGCTTTCTTACAGCTCTGACGTCTCTTTTTTAAACCACTTTGATCGCTGTTCAACCTTTTTGTTGCGACAGTGTTCTTTAAGGGCCTCTGATCAAGTGTGGCTTACTAAAATATCCTATACCATAGGAACAAGCCTCGCTGCAAGCTACCTGCTACAGGAGACCAGACAGAATACAAGTTTTAGTTGCTTATCTCTCTGAACCAATCAACACTGTCAAACTGCTGTATAGGAATCTGCTTCCTTTAGTTTTCCGAATGTAGTTTAAAACGTAAAACTAGCGTGCAGCTAATTTGTGAAGCAATTAGGTCCTCCTGTATCAAGATTAAACAGGATTTATTGAAACTGTTGGCCAATACAACATTAACAATAACTAAACCAGATCACTGTTGAGTCATTTTGGGGCTCATCTCTGTGTTGATCAGATAAAGGTCCTACCAGCTCCATTGTCGCCTCCGAGCCATTGAGGTTCAAGGTATAGATTCCTTCCTCTGCCCCCAGGATCAGATGCTGGTCTGAAGAAGAGAGAGGACACACAGGCTGGTCAGACAGGTGTTTGATAAGATGAGAGCAGTAAAGTAATATGTGCTTTATTCAATGCTACAACCTTTGGTAGCTGGGTTTTCCCAGGTCGTGGACCAGTTTATTTTAAGAGGGCAGCCATGGAAGATCTTTTTAAAGTAGACCTGGAGAGAGAAGGGAAGGTATTAAATTATTTGTCCCCTCTACAGTAGTTTATATGTGATAATACTTCAACAATAACTACATAAGGTCACATATATCAATATTTGCTTGGAAAAGGCCCCAAATGAAGATAAGATTACTTAATTGTGGCACATTAGTGAAGTGTTGAACAGACATATCTAAAGGTGGCATTAGAAATCAATAAATTGTTATATTTTCAAATACAGAAGAAGAATCAACATTATTTGTGATATACAATTATACACAACGTATACTGAAACTATTTCTCTGCATTCAACCCATCCTAAGTATGAGGAGCAGTGGGCAGCCACTGTACAGTGACTGGGGACCAACTCTAGACCTGAGCCACTGCTTTACGTCATGGGCACTGACTGGAGAATTAACATAACACACATGTAGATATTTTCATGGTGAGGGAAACTGGTACACCCAGACAGATACAGAGAGAACATGCAAACTCCACACAGTTATTTTTCCTCATCTGAGTGACACTCACACAGGAAGTCAGTCAATTAAGGGAAACTATTACTAATACCATTTTTCATCTTAACAATACAATACAATACATTACAATAGGGGTTTGCTTTTGGCCCGTGGCCCATTAGGGAAAAAGCTTTGGACACCCATTATCTAAAATGCAGTCATAACAGATCAATACATTAATTTCCATTAATCTAAATTAATGTGTTAAATCTGACAGCATTTTACACCAAACAAATGCCACCCCTCTATATCTGCCCCTACGTAAATAACTCTACTGTTTAAATGGTAAAGTTAGATAAGGTGATATAACTGTGGTTATCAAAAGACCACAGGTTTACAAAGAAGTGACATTTAGAGGAGGAAATAATGTAATGTTTGCACAACACGCAGATACTGAAAACTCAGATTTTCAAAGATCTCAGAAATACACGATCCAACCACACAATCCCTTACAATTAAATATGGAGCCTGCTGAATTAAAATTGTTGACAGTTTCCCTTTGGTAACACCGCACACACAAGAGAAACATCAAACACCACATCTCAGACACAAGAACTTCTGGCAAAGCAACAGAAACTCACAGGAGGTTTCTTCGTGACGGGGCTGACACACTCAGCAGGGTCCTGAGAACAAAAAGGAAAACCTTGTGAAGCGTGTGTCATCACAACTTTAAAATGAAACGGAAAAGACATTGTCTACATCTAAATATAAGTAACCATTAACTGAACATTTCATTCCTGTTACAGCTGCACTTCTTCTGGTGATACTTCTTCAACATGGCACTGAGTAGGTTGCATACTCTCTTAAATGTGATCTTCTGTCCTACCTTTGTTGGGGGTTGCCGTCTGCGTATGCCTTTAGGGGGAAGCTCAGGAGGGAGGAGGTCTTGCGGGATGTCATTAAAATGGGCCGAGAAGGATGAAGGGTCTGTTCACACACACACACACACAACAGGAAACTGTGTGAGTACATTTGCACTGCGTTCATATATACGAAAGGCACGCGTATTTTCTGTTGTACTGTTTCTGCAGCAGCTAAAAAACTATTTTCTGGGTGGATTATTAGTCTTTAGTCATACTAACTCTTAAAATATTTCCCCTTAAAAAAAACACCAACACATTCTCAAATACTGATCTAAATACACAAAAGTGTTTAATCCTCAAACCATATTTTAAGTATTATTTAGAGATGCAGGATATATATTGGTGCCAATAAATTATTGGTCATTAATGGGAAATGGTGTAAATTATAGCAGATAAACTATCGGTCAATAATAATTATAAGTTATTTTGAATATGTTGGATAGGCTTTATGTCTAAAGTATGTTTATGTTTCTTATAAACTTTACTATAAAACATAAATTAACATTTGAAGAGTCTGAGCCATTGTTGTTTTAATAATAATAATAATAATAGTAATAATATATTATCAATATCAGCTGAAAACAATGCATATCATGCATCATTAGTATTATTATATCACCAGCAAACATAAATGATTAAACTTATTAAGCTATTCTTCAATGTTTGCTATTTTTGGAGAATGTCTATGCTATATATTCTCCTCAGTAAAATGTAAAAAGGGGGCAGCTCACCTGAGTGTCGTGAGGCTCGGGGTTGGGGTGTAGGTCGGACGTGGGTCCCACTGGAGGTCCTGATGAGAGGGGAGGGGGCGTAGAGTGAGCAGGGTTTCCTCGTCCGGTCGTCTTCCCCTGCCATGCTCTCCTCTGAGCTGGTCCGCGCTTTGGGCTGCACACACAGAAAACATATTGAGTGTCTTCTGCATTTACATTTTAAATAGTACAAACAGCCTAATGCTCTTATCCAAAACTACACTGACAGATCAGGAGGAGGGTTTGATGTGCTCCATGTAGGAGATAAATGTGTGAACGTCAGTGCAACCTCCTCTGTGGATGTACGAGTGCATGAGTTCTTCCTGATCCGTATCCTGATCTTGGACACAGTTTTTATCAAACATTGGTATAATTATGGCATTTTTCAAGTAATGCTTTCCATTTAACACAATAAACTACTAATTACTAGTGAAATAACACAAATAATAACTAATATTTAATACTAAAACAGTATAGGTGTAGATATTCAACAGTTTCTGCATTGGCTTCAAACACACAGTCCTGTCACTGTAACAAACACACATAAAACCATATTTCATGTATGGATTAAGATATTATCACCTTTGGAGGAAGTGGAGGTGGGATTTCATCAGCTGGTATTGTGAGATTGCTGGCAGAGAGAAAGAGTTTGAGTTCAGTCTGGTGTGTTAATGATGCAAACACACATGAATACAGATGTGAGTTTGTGTTTATTCAGCTCACCTGGTGGATTGTATCGTAGGGCTGAGGTGGACAAAAGGCAGAGAGAGAGGAATCTATTCAAATTACTGCATATGACTGACTGTATATAAATAAAAGAGGGGTCAAACACTATATTAATTATTTCTGTGGTGGCTCATTTCCTGAGCTTTAACAAATTACAAAATAAGAGCATCTTTTTACGGGATCAAAGTATTCTCTGAACAGTTTAAATATAGGCTGGGATCAATCATTCGTGTGATGTTTCCTTACATATCCACATCATCATAGTCATCATCTGAGTCTGTGTCCTGATCCCTGAGAGAGAAAGAGAAAACAGAGGTTAGATATTTGAATCAGATACAGATCCGTTTAATGAGACTGAATGAGGATCCAGTTACCTCATTGGACTCTTGCTACTGCCGGTTGATCCCACTGAAGGCCTTAACTGTAAAAACACATAAAATGACCAATATATGTAAAAGAGGTAACAGGGAACTAAAAGATGTATGGAAAGAGAAGGTAAGAGGGAGAATAAACTCCTCAATTTGTTGTGTTTTCATGGTAAATATAGACTTGTTGCTCAAAGTGAAAAGATAACAACCAGAGAATTTCACCTCTGATGAGTCCTGTAGTTATGGTGGACTTTATTATTGTGTGCCTGTACCAAACTCAGAAATGTTGATTGTGATGGGATATTCAAATAAAAAATATATTTACTTTGCAATATTAACAGAGATAAAGACAAGCTGTGTCCCATAAGTACTGTGTGTACATGTAATCAGATTACATATTCAGCAGTTCTTTTAACGGTAATTTAATTTGACCAAAGTTAAATACTGAATATGAAAATTGTGTTTTATTGTATTTGCACTGAACATGTTTTGAGATGGTTAAATAGAAACTAGATTAGTACAAGGTGCAATATTTTAAATGTTTGATTAAGTAATCCAAAAACATTCAGTAATCTGACCCCACCCTATATATGTATATACTATATAAATGTTTGCATTCATACATATATAATAATAAATATACAGTATGTCAGTTTTTATCTATGTATGTTTGTACAATTTGTATGTATGCATGTTCTCTATGTATGTAATGGGAGTATGTATAGTATATATACGCACTATATGCATGATACATCCAT
>JAGRRF010012889.1:25882561-25899088 GCA_019097615.1 Morone chrysops
TATATATATATATATATGTAGTAAAGGTATATTTTGTGTGCTTTGTATGCATAGATACGTATATATATATGTAGTAAACTGTCAGTATTTGAAGTATATATTATGTGTACTGTATGGATGTATGTAAGTGTATAAGTAGAGTACAAATAGATACAGTTCATGTTTGTTTGTATGTATTGTATAAGTGTGAATTTATGCATGTCTGCCGTCCTACTACTAACATTAAATGTGTCATAAGCTCACCGTTGTGTTTGGTGACTGTTTCTTCACAGGCCTGCGGGTGTAGATCTGTTCCACTGATGACACACATTAACATTTCAGTCTTATCCACTGAAACTCCAACAGGAGCACTGGCAGACTACATATGTATTCTTTCACCAACATTATTAACAGCCAGTAAATACAGAGCAGCAGAGATGAAACAAATGTGCCAAGACAGCAAGATGAGTGAAATGATGCGATCCCTGGATTATTCAAACATCTTCAGTAATACTGACAGCAGAGAACAGAAGTAATGGCCAAGAAAATGATTCATTAGGGTGAGTAAGCACAGGTGAATAGGAATATAATCCTCTCTCTGTAAATGGATATAAATACAGACACTTTCAGAAAGAGGAGTTTGTTTTGCTATAAAAAGACTGATTCTTAAGCACATAAGGAGTCTTGAATCATGAATCACTGAATTGTTGCCAGCAGGGAATGTTAAAAGAAGGAAAAAGCAGTTGATAAAAACATTTAAACAATTAATAGTAATTATTTCTGATGATGTACTGTAATCACAGATGTATTTAATCAGATGTTTTAAAACTCACAATAATGCCAAAAAACTGACGTATTCAACTGATTAAGGTTCATAATAGTGTAAGTGTTATAGTGTGTTTTCTTACAGCTTATGTCAGAGTTTGTCCTCTCTGCCTGGTTGTGTTTGTTGATAGACTGGATCCTCTTTAAAGATCCAGGCACGACAACCTTAAACCAACAAGAATTATTTATTATCTGTCTGTCTAGGTGAAAGAGAGAGGAGATAGAGATGTAACAGATGTAATGGATTTAAAGGTACATTAATAATATAAAGTTTTGGTTCAGGTTGAATCGAGACTGACCTCCATCTCGTCGTCCTCCGTCACCAGGCAGGTCTTCAGTTTCTCAGGGTTTCGATACTTCTCCAGCAGGTCAAGGGTCAGCTCCTGGTTCAGGCACTGCTGGGTCAAAAACATGTGCTGCAGAGAGGGAACGAGAAGGAGAGGAGACGCCGGGAACAAAGGAACAGACAATCAGTACAGCTCAGTCCAAACACTGACAAAAAGCTTACAGGAGGCCCAGACTGAGAGGATGAGAGTCAGTCGGTAGTTTGTTAATACAAGAAGTCAACTCTTGTTTTAAACCTGCAGAACTGTTAGCTCTGTTTGGTCTCTAACAACCCCTAAAGGAAATAACTGGCTCTTCAGCTGCTAAATGCTCCACTATGTTCACCAGCTTTGTCTGTTTGGTGCTGAGCAGATAATGAACAGCAGATTTTTAGAGCCAAAACAGTAAAGTTGTGGGACGAACAGATTAACAAGGAGCTGAAACTCGCTATAAAGCTCGGGAGAGCCGAGGGGAGCTGTTCATTGTGAGTGACTCATTTTACATTGTCACCATTTGATGCATTGTTATTATAAAAGCGGCAATTATATGTACTTTAAGTTTAGAGCTGCTCTTTTGAACTGTTCCTCTTGCACACAAATCAGTGTTGCTACATTTTCAAAAATCATGCAAGAACATATTTGCCATAATTATTCATATTTAGCCCTTCGATTGACCTCATCTTCTCTTATACATTCACAATCCAGCAGTCTCTCTACAGTCAATACATAAACCTGAACAGGAGCATATGTGAGCAGTACTGACTGAAAGCATCTTGGCAGCGCTCGGTCTCTTCTTCGGGTTCCTCACCAGCATGGCCTTTACAAAGTTATAAAACATGGAGGACCTGCAGACAGGAGATATGATGGTAGCATTATGACATGGAAATATTGTATTTAGATCCTATTTATTTGCTTATATTAACACACCAGTAGGAATATAAGTTTAAGATATTCATATACGCAGATTTTCTTCACTAAAAATACACAAAGAAAATATCTGTTCAAGGCTGGAAATATAAATGCAAGCTCAGAAAGTTTAATTTGATCATGACAGCATGACAGATATTGTCTGGACCTATGATTAAATATAGTGAATGTATAATAATGTAGGTTTTTATTTACCATTTAGACTTGTCCTTCAGTTTAGGAGGCTGGTAGCCGCTCTTGGACATGAGAAACAGGACCCTAAAGGAAAAAATACAATCAGTGAGAATCTGTGTGTGCATGAATGTCACAAACTTATGCACTGGCCTGGTCTGTCGGATAACAGATTCAGTTTATAGGTGGAACCATAACCGCAGTGCGTTCAGTGTTTTCTTCAGCAAAGTCAGGAGTGTGTGTATGTGTGTGTGTACGTGGGAAACTGGTGATTACATGCATGAACATAGACACAGTTCGCTGGACGCGTGGGTGGTGGAAATGTTTTCCGTTGAATATAACAAGACTGATCAGTGAAGATGAGTGGGAGTGTGTGTGTACACACAGTATGTTTGTGTCTTGACCTTAAAATGAGAGTCGAGTCAAAAATCTGATGACTTCTGATGACCAAAAACCCACTGGGAATGCTTGATTCTGATTGGTCAGATGGTGCACAGTAGTTACCATTAACTGTATGTAGCAATGTCACCAATGATCTGAATGACTACAGTAGGAAATCTTCTCCTTCAAGTTGTTATTAGGCTCCAAAATATGAATACACAAAACTAATGTTGTGCAGATGGTCATGGATAATTAAGCTGATAAACCTTACGTGGTTCAATAGGAGGCTGATAGAAGATAGTTACTTTTGATTACTCATTGTAGATGAACCAGTACTCATATTTGTGTCTCTCAATGTGTATTTACCGCAGTGGGTGGACATCGAACATTGGCGGCTGTAGCTCTGCCAGTTCTATGGCTGTGATTCCCACAGACCAGACGTCACAAAGTTCATTGTATCCACCTTTAATCTCCACTGCTGCCACCTCTGGTGCCATCCTGAGGACAGGAGGGAAAACGCAGCAAATGAATTTAACATCACAGATAATACAGTATGAATGTATGTCAGAGCGGCCTTTAAGATGAGTAATGTCATTGGTTGAGGTCAATCACTCACATTAGATTATAGCCTGGTGAACAGGTGAAAGAAGAGGAATTTTGTTATAAAGTGAAGCAATTGTGCTCATATATTTTAATCATGTGGGTTAGTTTCAGCAGTAAAACTAAATACCTCTTAAATGTTGCTCGTATGTCATCTATTTCATGTTTTTTTTCTTTGAAATAGATGACATATGTGGAATATTATTGCAAAAAATGCTCTAGACAGACTTCATTCAACAATGTTGTAACCTATAATAGTTTGTGCTTATAAAATGTTGAGATTCAGATGTTTCCAGGACATTCAAGTCTGCAGAGATTGATCTCTGGGTGAGATCTTACCAATATGGCGTCCCAATGAAGGACATTCGCCGGGCCAGAGTGGCTGTGATTTGAGCTGAGATCCCAAAATCAGCTACACAACAGAGGAAAAAAACATAAACAATAACCACAATGAACAATTACTTTTCTTGTGTTGCAGATATTTGTGTGCAAATTAACAAGACTGTGAGTCTTAACTTTGTAATAGAAATAACATTTGTAACCAATTTAAAAAAAAAGGTTATTTATTTTTTCCACTTTTTAACTAGTTGTATTGGCTTCATATCCAAATATACAGTATAATAATATATATATTGAGTATTCTTCCAGGAAAATTGTCTCATGAGAAACTCCTATCAAGTGGAAAATGACTTGCCTTATCAGAACCGTGCTTTGCAGAGGCCTACTTGGTTCTTAAATATCGTACAAACGAGGCAGCAGAGATGTGTTAATTGAGCTGTAACTCTTGCAGCGGGTGACTCATCTAACCACACCGGTGCAGAGCAGACAGTGCAAACATCCACCTACCTAGCTTGACCTCGCCCTGATCGTTGAGGAGGATGTTGGCACCCTGGAGGCAAAAGAGGACGAGACAAACATCAACACAGACACAACCACATTATAATACAAAGACTCTGCTTTATCCACTCAGTGATCTTTGACTGAACCCACACAGGATGGAAATCTAAACTGAACATCTTTTTAAAAGTCTTGAAAGTTCATGATGAGCTTTATTTAAATAATTTATTCCTGTAGGGCACTTATCTTCTCTTAATTATTACTACCCATCATGAAGTTATAGTTAAGGTAGAGTTAAAGTCTGAGAGCTTGGGATTTAGAAATGTTAAAGGCAGGATAATAGAACTAAATATTGTCAATCAGCAGATTAAATGACAAACATACAGAATATTTTAGTTTGCTTCATTCTTGTTTACATCTTATTCTGCTGCTGCAGTGACCTAGTTTTCCCACAGCAATCTAAAAGTTTAATCTACTGTAACCTAATGTGCTCTGCCACAAATAAATGCAACGAGTCAACGAACAATGTAGAATAACAGTCCCACAGCATTGCCAGACATGTTCACCTTGATGTCTCTGTGGATTTTCTTCTGTGCATGCAGGTAGTCCAGACCCTGGTCACACACACACACACACACACACACACACACATAGAGAATATCAGAAATCTGACAGCAACAAAATAAAAGCTTTTACTTTCACCTACTGAACCCACTTTAGCCATGAAGAGAAAACAGAGAATACAGGAAACAAAACAGATGATATAAACGGGTTTTTGTGCCTTGAATATCATTGTAAGGTTTTTTTAATAGATGTTTAACAGTCAAACCATCGTTAACTATTAATAAGTTATCAGTGTGACTTTACCTGTAGCATCTCCCTGCAGATGTAGGCGATCTGTGGCTCAGACAGAGGACCAGTCACTGTGGAACACAATTAATTAAATGTAATTATAAACAGCCTACACAGCACAGTTTATGACTGGGAAAAGGCAAATTAAGTGATCAAGGCTCATTACAACAATAACATGTGTATTGGTTGTTTTATAGGATGCTTTGAATATTGTGTAGCAGATCAGTACTGAGGAACATTTTAAAACTGGTGTTGGTGTTGCAGCCACTCCAGACTTGCTTGAATGAAACATTCAAAGAGAGGATTATGGGAAAATAACTTTAATGAATTTGGATATGAAAACATTTTACTGATCAGCTTTACTGGAGAGACAAAGTGAATTGAAAACAAACTGCACTGCCTGTTATCGAGTAACTGTTAGACCCCTCGTATAAGTGTGTGTACCAGTGTCACAGTGTCCCTCTACAGTGACTGTGGTGATATTTAATCTAACATTTAGCATTTGCAGTCGGTTGTTTACAACAACATTGATGGAACTGATTTCCTGCCTCTGCAGGAAGCAGCAAGAGAGGATGAAGAACCCAAAATACTGTTACTTACATTAATACCATTTAGACTTTTTGCTTATAGGTTAAGACTAAGGCCTCTCCTGATCCATCTATCCAATAATCACTGGCTCATTGGTTTGATCAACAAAGCTAACACCCAGTAGATATATTATGGATTATTGTAATACCGCGTTTACACGTCTTAGCCAAAAACTGAGCACAGAGTGAATTCAGACAGGTTCACTGATCTGATCACAGCTGATTATAAACAATCCACATCAACTGATAGCACAGCTGATTCCCTTCAAGCTTTTTTTCCATGCTGTAGCCTGCCTACCCTTGCACAATTGCACAATATCACATCTCCCCTATTTTAGCTTCTCTCCACTGGCTGCCTGTTTTAGAATTCATTTAAAACATTTATTTAATCTGTTCTTTTATTTATTATTTTATCATCACTTCTAGCTGTTTTACATGTACATTTCTATTTGTTCACTACAATTTTGTTTGTTGTTTTAATTTTGCAATTTATGAACTATAATAAAAACTATAAACCCATAAAGAGAAACAGACTCACCATGGTAGACATCCTGGAGGGAGCCTCCTCCACAGAACTCCATACAGATCCATAGTTTATTAGCTCTGCAGACAGAAATCTTTCAGTTAATGACTGTATCTAAGATGAATAAAAGAAAAGAAACACAGAAACAGACCGCTCACCGTATGTAGCTGCCATAATATGCCACTATGTTGGGGTGTTTGCAGCTCTTTACTATGACGATTTCCTGCTGGATGATCGAAAAATCATCCTCTGTGGAAGCAGACAGAGAGAGAGATGATTCATATCATCATTACATATGAACACAGGTCGATAAACACACTACATGCTAGCTGTTTATCTGGAGAGTTGCACTACCAATTCTTGATGACATCTAGTTGTACTCCTTTTGAGAATGAATGCACTTGTTGTGAGTCAGTTGGACAAACGTATCTGCTAAATGAATGTAATATAATGTGCACAGGTGGAGCACCAGCTGCTTTCTGCTTTCAATTTACAATGAAACACGGTTGAGGTCACTGTTAGGAGCTAATTTCAGCCGAGCTCTACCTTCCCTTTTGTTGAAAGGTGTAGGAGTTTCCACCACTTAAAGCTGAGAAACTTTCCAATTGCCTCCAAAGGTCAAATCAATTCAGATTGAGATGTTATTGCTTTTAGAGTTTAAATTGGTTAAACTCTAAAAGCTGCACCAGGCATCTTTGGACCGATGATAAAACGTCATCCAAGTCCATCATCAAACTGATTCCTTCCTTCTCACTGTGGGCTTGCCATATTAAGGGAAAGTGTATAAATAAACAGATAAACATCAGTCACCATAAACACTGACAGATGCTGTTCTCCCTGAGCTGTTATATGATCTGCTGCATTGTAAATGCATATAAAAGTCCCTGAGAGAAAGAGCATGTGGCATTAAATAGACACTTGATACAACTGATATGTGCATGTTTGAGTGTAAGAAGGATTTAATTGTACACAGTACAGTCCATAATATACTAAACCCTCCATGAACGCATCCAAACAAAGGTGTATAGTATAAGAACATAGTGGCAGGTACGAGTGATTCACCACCTTTTATCTTCCCTTAAGTAACTTTGATTTATTATCCAAAAACTATCCATCTTTGAGGTTTCCTCTAGAATTTGAAAGTTTGTTTGTTTGTTTGTTTGTTTGGGACCATGTTTGTCTCCACAGAGTTTGCACTGAGTGGCCTACAGGCAGGTCAGTTGGGGTTCAAAGGTTAAAGTAAATTTCCATTTCTTGCATGACCATGTCTGACACCAGAGTTTAAAATACATGAACAGAATGAATCTGAATAAGGAGGTCAGAGCGTTGCACTGCTACTGATCCAAGCTGATACATTTTTACTTACAATCTCTATGGTGCAGCTTTAATAACAAGCTGAATGAGGCAATGGGGTCTCTTTATTTTTGCAGTTCAGACTAATTACAGTGCTGGGCCACACAAACAATGATCAGTGTAATCAAACTGTTGGAGGTATAATTTCATGTAGTTTTCTTGGGTTATTGATGGAGTTTAATGGTTTATAGCTTTGATTTGTATGATTTATGCTGTTGTGCCACTGTAGGAAAGTAATGATTTGCTCTTTAGCTAGCTCTGCCTTTTAGCATTTACTGCAGTGTTTTGTTAAAAGCTCCCATAATGGAATCATAATGGGTATGAGAGCTAGTAATTGTGTTAAAACAAGTTTAGGGACTTAGGGTTAAGCCGATGAAGCCGGGACCTCACAGGTTGGAAACATGCTTATTAACTTTGTCCAAGGGCATAGGTGGAAAATCTACATCTACATACAGTAGGCCTCTAACCACAGGCCAAACAAGTAGTAGCACATTTTAGTATCTTACATTGTCGAAATATAGTACACAGACAGTTTCAATGCTAAAACACGTGACAGTGAATGAAAACATTAAGACGAGTTCCTGCTAAAATCAAATGAAAAAATAAATATTCAGATAAAATCCTCACCTGGTTCCATCTTGATGACCTTGATGGCTGCCAGCTCTCCATTCTGCTTGTTACGTGCCTGCACACACAACACATTCAGGTTATTATTTTTACACAGTAGCTCTTTGTGCTTTGTGTGGTGTGTTTGAGTTTTTTTGTGTGCCAGCAGAGCTTCATTTGCATGTTTTCTGGTCAGACCAGTGGAGTGCAACAGCCCACCGCACCACTCTGTGGAATTAAAGACACACAAATACATGTAAGGGAGGTCCTGCTAACACACACACACAAACACACACACACACACATATATACACATGTATTCACACACACACACACACACACACACACACACACACACACACACACGGTGACCTTTAAAAGTGTGATAACAGAGAGTGTTCTTGCTTCTCTTTGCTTATTCACACTATTTGTAAACAGAAACCATAACTTCCTTTAGACATAATTTATAAAAGTTGATTTCCTTTGCAGCAGGTTGACTTTAGCTGCCCAGAAGCTCGCAGAAAACGGGGCTGCACCCAAACTTTCTATTTAAAAAGAACTAAGACAATCCCACTCATACAAAGTTGCTCCAACCATCGGGGCCACACTGAAGTAAAGTTACTCTACTCCTTTATCCTAATGTTGTGATAAAAAGTCTCTTTTACAAGGAAGCTGAGAGAAATACACTTAATGTCAAACATAAAAGCTGACTAACAGCCCCACTGTTGATCATTTCCATGATAATCACTGTTTGGGAGCATGTCGTGCTTTATTGTCCATTATCCTTTATTACAAGTTTTCTTTGTTCGTTTGTATTTTATTTATTTAAACCTACTACAAGGAGCTTTTAACTTGTTATAAAACTGTCTCAGTTTAATACTGCCTCATTATGACCTGCATAAACAAACAAGACCATCAGCGAGGAGAAAATTGGCTCTTTCTATATAATTATTCCTAAGGCCTGATTTGGTTGGATTCCCCTCGAAATCAATAAAATGAGGTGATGGAAACACTCCTGCTTCTGTCCACAGGGGCCACTAGAATCAACAAAGAAGGAAAGTTACTTGTAGGGGCTTTATGTTGCAAAATGCTCACGTTATTACATTTATTATTCTCAACCAGTGACTGATACAAGTGACTGTAATGCTGATTAAATCCACTGCCAGCTTAGGAAAGACTTTAAAGTTAAATAACACATTATGATACGTTCTATGACAGTACAAGAAGAACCTGGTAGTTAGCTCGAGCAGTGAGAGGCACAACTGTTGTGCAACAAAGACGCAGGGACAAACTACAGAAACTCAAACTTCATTGACAGAAAATCAAAGGAAAAAGGTGTCACAGTCAGTGCCCACACTGTTTAGGGAGGAGGTCAGTAAGAAAACACCAGGGCAACAAAGATGGAGACAAAATGAAAAATGGAATAAATAAATAAAATAAAATACCTATTAACCAGGTTGATAAACTAAGAAGTTTCCATGGGTACAAGGGCTCAAATGAGTGAGAAAAGAACATCACAAACATCAGACTATAGACATGACAGGACTGCCAGTCCACCCACTGCACTTAGAGGAAATACCCATTCACATTCTGTCACTCCTGAAACAGAATACAGTCATATTTGTACTGAGAGTAGGACAGGTTGTACAGTGACAACGGAAACTCCACTACACAGAGAGGGGTTTTTAAAAATATGACACAATGATATTTGATGGACAATTTGGTCTAAAGCCACCAGATATTATCAAAAGTGCAAGTACTTTCAGCTGGAGTGACAGCAGAGTTGAAACCCCAACAGCTTTAACAACCCTGCAGCAACGGGACTTCAATCTGACTCCTGCTAAATTAAGAATGTTGTATTTGTAGTTATATGTGTCTGTTGCACCCCTCTCGCCCCTTTCGTCCCCGAAAGTGACAAAAACAAGTCACATATTTCATTAAATGAGCACGGCTTCACTAGCGTTTTAGATGAGATGTTAATTAAATGACAAATGCACTTTCCCAAAAGCGAAAAAGGGACAACTTTTTAAAGACAAAACCAAAAGCGTCCACCTCCGCTGTCAAAACAATGACTCTCATTTCATCGGAAAAATTAAAACCAAAGCTGTAATGGAAGCTGACACTTGGCAGTTGGAGTTATTTTAATGTTGGCGGTGGACTGTGATCTGAAAGTCTGCCTTTGTGTTCGACCCTTAAATGGCACAGTGGAAAGTCAGGTTGTTGTGGTCATAGTGGAAGATGGTCACAAACAACTCGCTTACATTTATGAAAGACGGTTTTATTTTCAGCAGGTGGTTTGCTTATTCAACCATGACCAAACTTAACACTACCCTTCCACAAACATATCTTAAAGGGTCAGATCATCAGAATAATCCAGCAGGTTCTACAAAGACAGATAGCTTTGGTTTTATCTGCTGAGGCTTTTAGATAACTGGAGATACTTATATGATAAGTTATATGCCATTTACTGAGCCCTGCTAGCAAGTATTATTAAAAAAAACACTAACCATGTTTCTTGCTCATGAATAGATAATGTAATTTGGCATTTAGCTGCACTCTCCTCCGGTTCTTTTCTCCTTTTAAAGCTCTCCCTCTTTGCCTTCCCTCTGTCTCCTGTGCTGTTACATTTCTTCTCCATGTTGTGGCTGAATGTTGTTTATGTGTACGTTGACAGACAGACATCATACCATCAGGTTAAACGCAGGCGGAGGGCCTGGCGGACTACATTTCTGAGTGACTGCTGCTCTGTGTCGCTTTGATTTACCCATTTTATTTTACATCTTTAACACCAGCCTGACAGTCCAAGGGGAATTCTCCCAGTGCTGCTCAATGGTCAGTCCAGACCTGCATAAAAATGTTATTTTTACTGTCCTGAACCTGAAAAAAGTTGCTTTTAAAGCTGCATGAGCTCCCCACTTATTTGTAGACAGTCCACTGGCCTAACTGGTCTGGTCTAAAACAACACCTGAGAAAAATACCTGGCTGACCTAGCTGCTAGATTCTCCATTTTCTGAACTAAACTCACTTTATACTTTATGGTTCTTTACGTGTGCCCCGCTTGTCTGAACTTGAAAAAGGCCTTTATGTGCTGCCTCACAATGGAAAAAATGAATTAAACGCAAATAAAATCAGCTATAAAAAAGTTGGATGTCATTTTGTCTGGGTTCAGTGCTGCAAGTGTCACATTTACATTACTGAGTAATCTCATTTAGTGTCAACATCAAAAATATCTCAGTGCTCACTTCACATTACAAAAGAGGACTGTTGCCTTTCTGAGAACGTTGAGACATTTTTTATCATTAGAGAGTAGACAACATGTACCCGTGTAGGACCTTGCTGGATGTTATCGCAACATTTCTAGTTAAAACTGAGGCATACAAGACTTTCATACCAGTAAATATTTTCTGGGGACCAACACAGCTTGTGTAGTCATACGGCCATCGTACTCACATGTGGCTCAGTGACAAACAAAAGCACTCAGTGGCTGAAAGTGAGGTAACATAATGAAAACAACAATGACAATGGAAAACTCCACTCAGTCAGTGTGTCAGTATGTGTGCGACAACAGAGAGGTCACTGAGAGGAAATACACCCTACATGTGATCAGTAAACAACCAAACACACACACACACACACACATACGGACGTCACAGCGGAAGCCATGGACCTTCCACAACATTTCCATCTTGAAGTGTGCGTTCTTCTGAGCGAGGAGGGGTCTTTCCTTTCATTGACCTCTGCGATCACACTCACTCAAAAAGCAAACTTAAGAGAAGAAACAAAATTGTGATCGTTGTATTTGTTGCTGAGGTCGAAAGAAACCAGCAGATTTGAGCGCTGCGCTTATCCACCTCAACACAAACAACAGACAAGGCAGGAAATGAAGAAGTGGACCCTGCTTGCTTCCTTTACCAATGAGAGATTGAGATTTGACCTGTTGACATGAAAGATTACAAAGTGGAGAAAGTGGTTGAAGTAAAAGGGTTGTATTTGGGTAAATACTGTAACTTTATGTATTTTTTATTTATTCTGTATATCCTGGGTTGATATCTAAAGGAAGAAATAAATACAGAAAGAATAACAGGGACGCTTTATTCCGGCTACAGAACATTTCAACAGCTCAATATTTGATCAGTTCAACAACTGTTTTCTGACATTAGACCATTGTGGTTAAAGTTTGGTTTAATCTACAGATAACATGAAACAGTTGAAATGCTAAAAATATCCATCTAAAATATAGCTATAAATATAAATATCTAATATCTACCATCTAAATAAAGTGTTACCAAATATGGTAATAGGATGGCTGGAGGGAGGGGGTAAAGAGTGGTTCAAGTTATTATTAGGATCATTAGAGGTTCAAATGGAGGTTGGAAAATTAGAATACATTTCTATCTTTCTCTTGGGTTTCCCTGCATGGATTTCTTTTCCTCTGCATTATTCACACTTCTTTTATATGTAATTTGTAATGTCTCTATATGAGTGTAAATTAATTTACATTCATAAGGAGACATTACAGTAATAACCTCATTACGCATTAACTACAGGGGAGCCAGGAGGAGATTAAATTCTCTTCATAAGAAATTAGCTTCCCAGAAAATATAAACATGCTGTTATATGCTATTTATATGTTATTTCTATCTTTCTGTATCTTCATTGTCAACAAAAAGTGAGCTCACTACTTTAACTTTAGAAACTGGGTTGGTTACAATATTACATACATTACCCATATATATACCAACAAACCCACAAGAAACTATTTATTAACCACAACTTCAATCTACAATCTCCAAAAATAATCCACCTGATTCTAATGTTCAGTAGACTGTAACCCACCTGTTAACCAGCAGAGAAATAAACACAAACTTGCTCACTTTAAGATTTCTCTACATCACAATCTACATTTTGTGAATTCCTTATGGTTCAGTCTTTCAAGATAAAAGTGACTATTTAACGTGTGTAGGAATAAAAAATAGACACAGCTCTCGTTGCAGTTAGTCTGGAGCTTCCCATAGGGAAGTTGCACACTTTTAGTTATTTTGTACAGTACAGCACATTTCACACACAAAGACAACTCATTCATTCTTGACACAATGCAGACAAATAGGACATACAATATAAAACACTGGAACACACATTAAAAAAAATATAGAAACCATGCTTTGCTTTTTAACCACCAAGATAAAAGCAAAGATAACATTAAAATATAAATAAAGACAGTTGAGAACATTATTGTTTTTAAGGTGGATTTAAAGTTCGTCCTTTGAAAGTTTGTTCCAGCTCTGTGCCAAATAATGACTGAATAGGACTAGTGTTGGAAATTAGCTTTGGTGATAGACACGTGTAAAGTACATCGGATACAGTTTCTGCAACTGTCACTTTACTTTCTTTACTAATAAAACAATTAACTAAATGTTGCTTCTCCATGTTGAGTTTGGACTGAGAACAGTTCCCAGACTGCTATTACATGAGAAGTGTGAGAGGATTGATATGATCAATGTATTTTGGTCCTAAACCACTTTATAGACAAGCAGCAGTACTTCATACTCTATTCCCGACACCAGTGCCTGTGAATTGGTGCGCTGTGTTTACTGTTCTTCGTCTTTGTGAGGTCTCAGCTGCATCCTTAATGAGCCGAAGCTTCCTGAGGGACAGAAAGGACCATCACAGCAGTCTAACCTGCTCAAAGTAAACATGCCTGGATATGAATCCTCTGATTCTTGCTATATTTTTTTTATATGACAGCATGCTACGCTCGATGATTACACAAAGATTTCTGACCTGGTTTTTAGTTGTTAAAGACAGGAAGTCCAGATGTTTCTTCTTCAGTTTAGTCTGTATTTAAAGGAAGTTCAGGCACATCTAAACATCGACGTGTTCATCAATCTCATCCTAGCTAAAGACACCATCATCTCATATTTCTGTGAGTTGTTTAGCACATAAGTAGCATTTTCAGAACATCTCACAAAGTATCAAACCACTCTCAAACACACTCACATGCACACACATGTCCGTAATTGGATGGTGGCTGCAATTTGTTTGATATTCTCAGCATCATAAATGATCTCTCTTCCTCTTTTTTGAGTTAATAATAAGTCAAGATCAACCAACAAAATTAATGCACATTTCATTGTAAAACACAAGTACACACACACACACACACACACACACACACACACACACACACAAAACCACACTATTTCAGCAGAAACTTGACACAGTTAAGTCGACTCTGCAGGCAGCTCCTCTATGTAGTCCACACTGCTCACTTATCTCACTTCTTCATTTTGCTTCTGAGGTTGCACACACGCCAGGTGCAGCCCACAGCCTATGTGAGACTACAGGTCTGAAACTAGAGTTGCACTATATTGAACAGCAACCCCAACTGCAGTTCAGTAGCACAAGCCACATCTAATAAGGAGAGTCAGGCTTTTTACTGTATGAGATGAAAGATCCTGACATGATCAGATGCAGAGTTGCAGTCAGCTTAGTCAAGTGAGTCAATTCTCAATCCGGACAAAATCAAGTGCTGCTCCAGAGAACATATTTAATGCAGGTGAATTCAGCTTAAACTGTGTGTATGGCTGTGGAGGGAAGCATCAAGTCAAGTCTGAGCCAAAATAGGAACAACTGACGAGACTTTGTTGAACACATAAGTGACTTAAGAATTATACTCACATGTCTGCAGCCTCTACACTGAATATATGTGGGTATATTAACTGGCTGGGTCGGAGCGCAGACACTCAGGAAGAGTCAGATTCAACGTCCACTCTATGTTTGACATTTAGTGAATACTTGTATCTTAAAGAAGATGTCATGGTGAGTCATTTTCTCAAGAACACATAGCTTCAGGGTCGTGGCCTTTTGCACTCATCAAACCCAGCATGTTTTATTTTAACACTGCAGCTAAAGTCTTTTATAAAAACAAAGAGACTGTCCAAATACAGGTTTGACTGGCAGATACTAGTGGATGTAGTGAGCGACCAAAAAGTGCGACTAAACATTTAACAGATGTGAGGTTGGGACACGCAGCGACCTGGTTACTGTCTCTGTCTCTCTCGTCTGCTCTCTGAGCTGCAGGTCTGAAGACTCGAGGGCAGAGCTGAGATACACACACATACAAGCACAGCGGACAGGATGAAACATGGCTTCAGCGTTAATTCACACAAAATCTGGCAATGTGGTTCCTTCTCGCGGGGGTTTGCAGAGGTGTTGGAGGACTGGGTTCATTTGTGCTTAAGAATGTAACCACTGTGAATCAATCAGAAAACAACTTATTTCTCTGAGCCCTCTCTCCATTAACTCTCTAGGTCACTCGACCACCGCTGCTCTCTCTCTCTCTCTCTCTCTCTCTCTCTCTCTCTCTCAGCTCCAGCTTTGAATCCTGTGTTTACAAACAGCAACCAACAAACCCTACACATTAGGCCTTATCTTAACTCAGATACAACATACTAACACACTTACCAACGATGTGATCATGGTAAATGTTATACCTACTAAACATTAGCACGTTAGCATTGTAGCAGCATGAACTTTGGCTACAAACCACTCAAATTGTCTCACTGTATTTCTTAAATTTGTTTCTTTATCAAATATTAAAATAATTTATAGAGAAGCGTTGCTGAAGTGTGGAGGGACAATGTTTAAAGAGATTTTTGTTGCATTTGAAAATCCGGCCCTACTGTCACACCTGCCTTCACTTGAATTTCTTCTCAGAGTAAACCCAACTTCAAATCCCTGTACACTCCTAATGCCTAAAACACTCATTAAAAAGACCTTTTACAAGGAATGTAAAACCTGAGAAACAAGAAATGAGCTACAAAATCCTGTATCATGTCTACAAGGATTCTTCACGTCTTGTTGTGTCACATGATCACATCGATTTAAGCAAACGGATTCAAGAAGTAAATTAAGTTTCAGATGGACCATCAATATATAAAAATATCTACGTTTTGTAAGTATAAAAAATAATAAGGCTCAAAGACAACTCTGAGATAACTCAGAGTTCCTAGTAGATGAAAAAATAACAATAAGAACGCACACTTCAAGATGGAATAATAACAACACTGTATAGAATTTGTCCATAAAAAATCAGTTAGTATCTTGAGAGTTTGTTCATTGATTAATTCTTTTATTCTAACTTTTTATAACAACTTAATTTATCCTTTATTGGAATACTGTTTCTAAAAGATTTGACTCATCTGCTCCTCTCTTCAGACAATTCAAACTTTTATCAGTTGTTAATGTAAATAAATACATAGTCTTATGTATTCATGTATAAATATGAACATTTAGATGAAATATGAACAGATTTTTTCTCCCAGACACTCTCAGGACTTTCATCTTCTGTATTGTCGGACTTTCCTTAATTGATATTCACTGAAGTGCAGAGGATCATCTCTACATCTACATTATCATTCTTCAAAAAACACCTGAAAAGTACGGAAACGCATTGCATTCACTGGATTAAAAAAAAAAATTGACACCATATCTTGTAATTACAAGATCCTGATCTCGTAATTATGAGAAAAGATCTTGTAATTACAATCAGGATCAAGATCTT
>JAGRRF010012889.1:25899381-25918656 GCA_019097615.1 Morone chrysops
ATTATAACAGAACATTACTGCAGGGTCGCTACAATATATATGTCTATGAGTAAATTAAAAACCTGGTTTATTTAAGACTGTGGCTTTGTTACATTTTGAAATGTGACGTCATTACCGTGGCAACAGAAAAGCTGACATGGCTGACATGCAATGTGCTTCTGTAACTGAGAGAGGATTTACAGACGTTTCCTTTTTATTTGTAATTATGAGATTTTTCTCATAATTACGAGATCAGGATCTTGTAATTACGAGATATGGTGTAACTTTTTTTTATCCAGTGAATGCAATGCGCTTCCATAGAAAAGGACTTTAATTATCAACGATTTATGACACTTTCATGGATTTCATCGTAGTCTCGTAAACGTATGTAGATTGTACATTTCTGTCAAATCTATATTATTATTATTATTATTATTATTATTATTATTATTATTATTATTATTATTATTTATTTTATTTTTTATATATATATATGGAACTAAGCTAAACTCAGACATTATCATGTGAGAATGTTTCTATGCTAGCATTAGGATTAGCCTAAAGCACTAATGTGCCTCTAGAGCCTCCAGCATGGACTCAGGGACGTGATGTGATCCAGCTGCAGAGAGCAGATCAAACAGGTGTAACATGTTATCAGTGATGTGTAGACATTTGACTTAATGATGTAATCTCCACAACACTATATAAATTACATCGTTTATTACTGCACATTCATCAGATGCATTTGTGTTGTGATTTTATCACCTAAAGCATTTATTTATATACATACGGGTGTAGGGCTTATTTTGGAAGAACAGATACTGCCTTATGTCAAGGGTATTTCTCTTTGTAAGTGTATTCATGTTGTTTAATGCTTGGCTGGACATAATTAACCCATAATACAATTGGAAACAATACTTTGACGTGTAGCTACTGTTAACTGTACATCCACTCTTTGCTGTGTGTTGTTGTCCAACAGGTAAAACCAGCCACTATTTCCAGTACAGGTGGTGGATGGTTATAGAAAGGAAGTTTGAAGGAGAATAATGCCTCAGCAGGCAGAAATGTTGTTTGTGTGCATGCTTCCATGTCTGTGAGGATTCTTGTTTCACACTGTTAAAATAAATGTAACCATAAACTTGATATGTCCAACTGCATGTCTTTCTTTTTTACTTGTTTGCTTTTTTAATTAAAGTTTTGTACAATTGTTGTGTTATTTGACACTGTTATGTTATGTTAATTGATAGGAAATACTATTAATTCATTAATACGTTATATTGTAGCTCTTTCCCAGGAAAAACAGCTTCTTCCACACCGATCATGGTGCAATTTACATCACTTTTTTTAAGAAATAAACTTAATCAGTTAACATGAGCAGTGATGGCAACAGAATACACAAAACAACATGATACAAAACACCTGAACATAAACTGAACAGTCAGTCAACACATCCTTCTCTCTGACTCTCTCTCGATGTCAGCATCCACGCCTCTGTTAAGACTTAAAACTGCCTCCTGCTGCTGCACCATTATAAATTAGGTCATCTCTATCATGGTCATCACACACACACACACACACACACACACACACACACACTCATGAAAGGCCTACTTTCTCACTGCTACTGATGGTGCTAAAGTGCTGCATTTACAGACTGACCTCCGCTACTGTGAGTGCAGCAACACGTAGCCAAAAACATGTACTTGAGTGTGTGTGCCTGTGTGATCATATCTGTATGTGGGTGTGTGTGTGTGTGTGTGTGTCCATATGTGAAGCAAGGACAACTATGCAAATCTCTCTCCGTAAAACAGAACAGCAGGGTCTACTAACCTGCTTAGAGGAAGTGTGCTCACTCTGCTGCTTGCTAACCTGCTTTGCATCAGCAGTTTGAGCACAGTAGAGATTTACATTGTAACATGAGAGAGCAGCTTGACTCTGTTATAGAGATAGATATTCCCCACAGGTGTCTGAATATCCACAGATATGCTGCATATAGCCACTTCATCGTACATTACAAGCCCAAAACTATAATATTTTTAATTCTTCATATTTTATAAATCAAGCTTAATGCATTTGGGGAAGCCACTGAAGGAGAAACATACTAACTTTCCACTACTGTTGGTTGGTTTCTTCCAGAGAAGAGTTATTTTCAGTATGTCTCTGATATGATGCATTTTCTCTAAAATATTACAAACAAGTCATTGAATCAGGATTTTGGGTTAATATTCTGCAAAGACCTGCAGGCTAATCTGTTGTTCAGTTACAATTAATGTAATTAATTAACTTCAAGTTGCTTAAATACTTCAGTCTGGAGATTTCAAGCACTGAAGCTAAGTGCCTTTATAGAGAATAAATCTATTTTCATTACTATTAATTACCATAAATGAACACCTACAGCAATATTTGTATTATTAGTATGTTGGCATGCTATTAGCATTAGAGTCAGTAAAGCTAAGGATTTTACCAGTATCATAGTCTCATACTCTTTAAATAACATTAAGTTTTATATAAAAACTAGACGTAAAATGTTGCATTTAACTTCATATCTCATATGACCCACAAATCCATCAGACTGAAGGATATCCAACATTCACATGAAGACATTATTCTGTCTTTTTTCTATTGTGTTTAATAAATATCACAAACAAACTGTGCTGCTATGGTGGCTTTCACTGCTGTACCATGACCATGTTACACTGCACTGTTTGTACCATGGCTGCTAATAGAACTGTGTACAAACTGCCCATTAACATCAAATTATGATAAATAATTGTCTAACAGCGGAACACAACCTGATATTATCCAGCCACTGTTCATAAAGAGGTTGCATGTTACTGTTATATGACACCAGCACATAATGAGGTACAACATGTCTTTTATTAGTTTCTCCAAAAACAACTGCTCCTAAAGCACAGTGAAAGTATTAATGTTTCTGTTGGGGTAAATAAAAGCACTGGATAAAGGTTGAGGAAGGATGAAATAGTAAGACAGGTGATTCTGGTTTGAAGTTGAGTGCTTTGACCTTCGCAGTCACCATAAACTGTTGGTATTAAAGTGCTGCCAGTGAACTCGAACCCTTAAAGCAGCTTACATGCATATAAACGTAAGAGACAAGTGACAGATAAATGTCTCAGTGGCCAGTTTTTAAACTGCAGCTCTAATGCAAAGTAGTAAAATCCCATAAATGAGTCCTAACTTTGGTTGTTTTGTCTTTACTTCTGTCCTGTGAGTGGATCTCTGCCGGTCAGTGACTGAGTAGAGTGGAATAATCCACCTTCAAACAGCCAGTAGAAAGGAGGGAAACATTCAACTGTGATGATTTTTAACGCTGACTGTAACAACTTACTTCACTTTTCCATACATGATGGTTTCAGGCGTGACTGGCTTTGTGGAAAGTACCAGAGAATCTTAAGATTACTGACTCGAGTGGCCACATGTTCAGAAAAATAAAAAGGCACAACTATTTACTGACACCAAATACAGACGCTCCACACTTTAACTGATAAGATGCCGTATAAGGTGTGTGTAGACTTCTCTACAGTTTCCATGGAGTTGCTTGATAAGCTATCAGAGTGGCAAGAAATGTCTAAAACAGACACAGCGATGCTTCTCTGAGGAGATAACATAAACTTGAAATCCAGGCTTAAATATTTTGTGGAAATCTTACGTCAAACGGTTTAAATTTGAAACATCAGCTCAAGTAGATTGAGGCTTATAAAGGGCAATTTGGGATTAGTGCTGTATATGAATTTAATGCCATTAAAGTCTCCAACGTAATAGTAGCCCGCAAGACGCCTATGAGGCCCACAGAGCACTTTGTGTAATCTCAATCTTAATCTTAAATTCTCTTTTTTGCACTTGCAAGGAAGTGTGCAAATGGGCTCCATCGTGTCAAAACATTCAAATACATGACTGATTATATTAATTTAAAAACGTATATTCAGAGTAGCCTTCATTAAATGCTTTGAGTTGAAACCACACGTCCTTACTCTGCCTAAACCCAGTTCATCAGTTCAGTGGTTTAATCTGATTGGGCTGAGTTTACTCTCGGTTCATATTAATATGATCCTTCAGTGTTAATACCACAAACAGAGAAAAAAATACTCCTCCGAAACCTGTTGGTGAAAATGACTAAAGGTGAAAATACACACTGTTATTCTATTAAAAGCATCAGTTTAACGCTGATGTTCATGTTCATGTTCGTTGGTTCTGATGAAAACTGTTGCTGTAGTGAAGGTCTGTTGATCTCTCAGAGTAACAGAGAAACTGTGTCTCGAAAGTCACGCTGCACTGGAGTTTTTAAAAGTATTTGAAGCTTTACAAACAAAATTCCATCCACTTCCATTGTGTGTGTGGTGACAGACGTTTCAGAGGCGGATACCTCAAAACCTCAGCAGATAAAAACCAAATTATCTGCGTGATTAAACATGTGGGTTGATAAAATATTCTATTCACAGATGTGGGACAATATGTTCTTGGTGAAGTGGCCCTTTAATGTCTATAGTAACTACGGTCCACAGTGAGTGCACAGCATGTTTGAGCTCAGCAATGAGGAACTAAAATCAGAATTAAAATAGATATTGCTGTGGGATGTTTGCCATTGTTTAACTGATGCGTGCGTGTGTGTGTGTGTATGTTAAACAAGAAATACTGTGTAACAGAGTTCACTGACATTGTTATAAAGCCAGTGAGGGAAGTTTGTTGTATTTGACTCCTGATTGAAGCGGAATCCTCTAGAAAGTCTCTGTCCTTCAAATATTAGAGTTTAAGTTTTGTTTCAAACTTAAAAGTCCGAAAAACAACTGAAAACCTTAAAGTAGTTAAATTTACAGTCCAGAGTTGAGGTCGACTTGTCTTTCAGTTGGAGTAAAACGCTCAAAAAAAGCTATTACTTTCACTTGTAAAACCACTTCCTGCACTGAAGTTGTGATCGCAGTCAACCAATGAAACTAAAATCAATCACACTTATATTTCCTTCCAAACTCATCAAGAAATTCCCATAGAGCACAACACCATTTATTGAGCCCTGAGAAACACGGACAGCTTCTCTGTCCAGACTGTATTTTAAGCTTCACTGTGAAGGGGACACACATAACTGAGCAGGCAGAAGTAAGACATGCTTGATTTGAGCCAGCAGCCACACATCCCCTTCTTAATGAATTCGCTAATAGTTTTTCAACGCCTTGAATTTGCATTTGATCTTAAAATAGAACTTTGATTCTTTAAATGTTTCAAGAAAAAGATATGTTTATATATATATATATATATATATATATATAAAGAGAGAGAGATAAAGATTATTTTTCAGACTTGTCACAAACTTGAATCAGTGATATAAAGTGAAACTCAGAAGAGTGATCGGTGACATACAGCAGCAGCACGAGAACAGACGCTCTGACCTTGTAAACTTCTCCGTAGGTTCCTCCTCCAACTCTCAGCAGTATCTCAAAATCATCCTGAGGGTTCCTGGTGGAGATATCCAGAGCTGCCCGATGCTGGAAATCCATTCTGATGTTCATGTGACTAATATTCCTCCTCAGGCATGTCACACACTCTCTTTCTCTCTTTCTTTCTCTCTCACACAAACACACACTCACACACTCGGTGGCATCTACATCTACAAAACAGATAAACTCTCATAAGAAGTGAGCTGCTGAGAAAAGACACTCTGTCTCTCTGGCTTCTGTCGGTCGACTGCTGTCACACATTCACACACACACACACACCTTCCTGTTTCTCTTTCTGAGCCTGCAATCGATCCTCCCTACCTCTGTCACTCCCTCCTTTACACCTTCCTCTCAAGCATTGTTTTCTGTTCATTTGCATAATCCAATTCTGTTTCCTGTTGGCTGTGTGCATGTGAGACAGGCAGAAACAGACTGTAAGGCTTTTATGTCCAATGTTTTACAGATTTGTATGTGTGTGTGTGTGTGTGTGTGTGTGTGTGTGTTTCTGTACATGTGAGGATGAACATACAAAAATATGTGAAATATGAGCCAGTTCTTACTTTTTAAAGAGCTAATGGGGATAGAGAGATCAGGATTAAAGGTAAAGATCCTCACAACTGCAAAACAAAGATGTGTGTGTGTGTGCATGCGTGTACACGTGTGCACATACTTTGGGAACATATGTGTGGCTTGTAGCTGATTGACAGTTGTTAGTTAGTTTCAGCGTAAGTTTCAGTCTCAGCTTCACACCTACTGAAAAGTGTCTGTTTGTGTGAGTGTGAATGTGTGTGTGCGTGTGTGTGTGTGTGTGTGTGTGTGTCTGTGCTTGTGTGTGTGTGTGTTGCAGCTCTGCAAGAAGAGTCACTCGTGCTTGGAGCTCCCTGTCAGCTTCCTGTTCAGAAGCATTTCCCCGCTGATAAATAAGGGGCACCCGTTACATCCTGTTAGCAAGTTAAAGTCACTTTATCAGCTGTGTGTATCTTCTCTGGAAACTCTTTGTTATTTCTTCTATTTAAATCACTTTCAACGGCCTAAATGTAGCATTCACATGCCTGAACATCGGATCTGGTTAACTGGTTAATAAATTACTCAAAGTACAAGTTGGATTATTTTTAGGGTGTGCAGGTAAAGACAAATAGATCAATCTCCCACTCTCCATCTCTTCAGAAGAGATTCATTATTATCATGACATCAAAGATTACCGTTCCACATAAAAACAGAGTTAATGCTAACTAGCTAACTACATTTTCACCTGCAGGTGCAACTTAAGCTTGCAGAGGTCAGAAGAGGAGTTTTTCAGGAGGAGAAAGAGCTTCAAATAACTAGGGTCTTATTTTAGATTTTGGTATAAAAAGTGTCCAGATGCGGTCAGGGATTGTCTCTGGTTGGGTTTCACTCAGTCATCACAGTCCCAGGCAGTTCAGCTAAGCTAACTAGCTAATAGCAGCTACATTTCACAGCAGTTATGTTACTGTCCACGAGAGGAGATGGAGGACATCAGACTGAACACCATAGAGCATTCTTTAAAAGAAAGAAAGAAAGAACCTCTTCAGTGTCTCATATGAAATCATATTTATCACATTTACTCAATGGCTTCCTGTATTTTTTTCTGTGCCTGGTTGTTTTACTCTTGCAGCGAGCTGCTACTGCAGGATGTTCAAAGTTTCATTTTGTCTTGTCTCATCTTCTCCAGAGATGCAAAAAACAGATGCATACCCTCGCAGACTGTACTTGCTGCATTAAGAACCGGCTGATCTACAAAGAGCCTCTGTGACACAATGAAAAGTGTCAATAAAGCTGATGAATGTGTTATTAATTAAAGGGTTAAGTCAAAGAAGAAACTGTGTCTGTCTTGGCATTAAATCATGAAACCATCTTCATCGTTTGACATTTATCCCCCTGCTCTGTCTGCCTACAGTCTCATTTCTCTCAGCATGGCTCACAAACACCCACATGTGACAGACACCAAACACAGGCCAGTTAACCACAAATAACCGCCTCGACCTCAACGCAGCCCAGGGAGCCAAACTGATGGAACTATTAATACAGCACGATCAGTGACACCTGAATGGGTGAGTTTGCACATTGTCCTCCACAGCACTGACCTACGACCTCCAGACGGTCTGCAGGTTTGACTGTGAGGGAAACAAACAAACGGACAGACAGACGGTGACCGAGCTCCTGGGAGCAGCACGGGGCCATGACTAACGGCTGTCAATAAAAAAAACATCAGTCCAGTAAAACCAACGTCTAGAGGAGCCGTTGAGTGTGCGGGGAGCCCACAGGAAGCTTCAGACAAACATGCTTCTGAGCATGCTCTATGACCCAGAAACACAGACGCCTGCTTTCATAGCTCAGACATACGGAAGCCGAGAACGGCCATGGATTTTTATCTTGTGATAACGAATTCATTATTTCATTATCTCGACATAACAAAGATCGTTATCTTGTGATAACGAATGAATTAATAATGTGTATTGTCTTGACTTTAAACTAATGCGCTGCCACAAACGGCTTCTGTCACTTAACGGTCGGCTACAGGTACGGCCAGTGGCTACGGAAGCCGTTCGCATTAGTTTAAAGTCAAGACGATACACATTATTAATTCATTTGTTTCCCGAAGCCTGAGCTGATATCTTTAATTGTTTTTTTGTTCAACAGCCCAAAGATATTTAATTTAATATTATAACGGACTAGGAAAACCAGCAAATATTCACATTTTGAGAATTGTTGTTAAAGCAGGCCTTGATTCTGGCGCCCCCCTGTGGACAAAAGTGGTCCTGCCTCCACTGCCTCATATTGATTTCAGACGTACCCTCTTTTATCGTTTTATTGTGTTCACATTCGGGGAGTTTTGGGCAACTGTCCTTTAAGTTGGAGGCTTTGTGTTACCCAGCTCGAGGAAGACCCTGGACCCTCACTGGGTCGCTCTGTAGCTCGTTCCTGCCCTTTCACCTCCCCAGATGGAGGAATATGGAAAAAGAAAGTTGCTGTCATAACATTATTGAGACTGTGGGCAAATGTCAGACGACTCGGAGCAGAAAATTTGTTTTTAGGTCTGTGGTCATACGAGCCAGTGCACAGTGGGGGAGGTGTTATGGTGTAAAAAGTGCTCATGTATATGTAAAAAAGAAAAGCCTAACATAAGCATTTAAAAGCTGCCGTATTATTCTTATAAAGCCGGTGGAAGACTGAAAAAGAAGTGAAAGATAACAAACTATAACAATACATCCAAATATTGTTGATAATAATTGCTCTAAAGTAAGAGTACAGCCACGTCACATGAGGAGGAAGAACGATTGAACCAAATATTTAACACTGAGGCCTTCATTAGGCGGTAACTCATTACTACTAATAATATTACTTTCTTCAGTAACTATTAGTGTAACTAATTTAGTAATAATATAGACACTCTTCCAATAAATTATTAGTTACAATACTTTTGTTGCAACCCCTCTACTTTAGTTTAGTTTAAAACAATCTGATCACATCCGTGGATTCATTTTTGTAATCTTGGAGGAAATTAGTTTGGAAGATGGAAACATTCACATTACTTTGATTTTAACAAACAAAACTGTATTTTAAACGTCGTAAAGTCTGGATTTTGGGGAGAAAGGACGCAATTACCAATTAGTATAGTATAACTAGTAGTGTAACTAATTACTGCTTGCAGGGAGGAATAAGTAAAGTAATAACATTACTTACAGTAATGAGTAATATGTTTAATTTAATTTAAGAATTTAAAGTAAGTAAGTAACTAACCAAACACTGACTGAGACAGAGGGAGGCTGCTAACGATGTTTGCCACTGGTGAGTTCACTGCCCTCTAGTGGTAACAAGAGGAACTGCAACACGTGAAATTCAATTTAAAAATATAATAAAGATAAAATAAGATAAAATGTTTCTTTATTCATCTCTGTGGGAGAAATTCAAGTTTGACACAACAGCACAGAGGAATAATATAGTGCGTAAAGTACAGAACTGTAAAAAAAAATACAATAAAGACTAATAAAATAAGAACATTATAAAGATATAATAAAAAATATAAAGACAAAAACAATTTAAACAGTATAACTAAACTGTACATGTGCAATTATTGCAAAGTGTCTTCATGGATCAGTCTGCTCACCGTAGACAGGATGAGAGAGGTTGACCATGATGGGGCGGGTCCAGGCAGTCCAGGGGCCTGAGGTGCTGCAGAACCAACCTCTCAAAGGTCTTTGTGACATTAAAGCCACAGGCCTGAAGTCGTTGAGAGCGCAGGAACAAGAAAGCTCACTACGGGAAAAGCCTGATCCCTGCAGCTATTACTGCCTTAAACAAAGGGGCGCGCTGAGTGTGTAACCTGTCATGTATTATTTATTTGATTGTTTGTTTTTTTGTTTTTTCTGTAGATTTGTTAATTGTGGATAGCGTGTTTCTTTGTTGAGTGTATGGTGTTGCCTGCAGGTGCAGTGATGTGGACATGAATTTCCCCCTTGGAGGACAATAAATTAAATTGAATAGAATTGGAACGTCCCTTCTTTTGACACATTACGAAAATGAACAACCATCACTAAACTAAACTGTTAGAACAACCAGAATCAGGAAACGACGGCATCAATCGTAAAATTAATTTAAGGCTAATCTAATCAACATCTGAACTCTTCTTCGATATTTAGTGACTTTAGAACAACTTCAGCACAAATGTCAATGTCAAATATTATCATTAATGCTAATTTTACGTATTTAATTAGCTGCAGTACCGAACTGTGGCCACAAGGGGGCAGTAAAACTCAAACGTCTCCCCCTGAAGGTATTTAGAGTGACGGGTGTTTTTCCGCCATCTAGCGGCCACAGTTTGTAACTGCAACACCATTTTAAAAATCAGCGTCACGATAGCATACTAACACTTCCGGTTAATACTTTCAAAATACAGGGACAAAAACCAAAGCAACCGGAAAGGAAGAAGTACAATAAAATAAATAGAATAGACTACGTGAGAGAGTTACGTGGCCAACAACGGCAGTCAAAGTAGCGTTAGTGCGGACTGTATTTTTACAGCGTAAATAACTTTTAGTTAGCAAGGCTACCTCATAGCGGTCCGTCGGTTAAGTGGGTCCGTATACTTTCCGGTCCGCCTGTGCGTCGTTCTTTCCGGTCCGACCCGTTTCTCCTTCCGCCCCGGTGCTTTTTCTCTCCGCGGCCCACGTGAGGATTTAATCCGGTTTTCACTTTAAAGTTTCCTCTAAAAGTTTGGGCCAACATGTCGTCGTCTTTCGAGCAGATGAGGGCGAACGTGGGTAAACTCCTGCGAGGAATCGACAGGTATTGATGACGCTGTGAGCGGATCGATAACCGGCTCGCAGGCTAACGTTAGCCTAGCCTGGCTGCTAACGTCGTAAAGCTCATTTCTTTACCTTTCACTGATCTGACGGGCTGATATTAGTGTCAGCACTGTTCACTATCAATTATATGTTATAATACATTTACAATAAAACTGGAACTCTTCCTGTTTTAGTGTTTACTTCAGGTCAGATCTGCAAACATTTCCCCTTTTAACATCCAATAATGAGGATTTCTTATAATATTTGTAATATTTACTGTTTACTAAAGTCCTGTATTAGATTATTAATTGGTTTAAAGTTAGATTTTGTGCTGAAAGCTGCTGATTGAAGCTGCCATCAGCCCGAACAAGCGAATTGTGGTTATATTAGACACAAAGCAAAATATTTGCTACTCGAGCCACAAAAGCACTTTTAGCCTGTAGTTTTTTATTTAGTGACCAACTCAGAGAGGAAGTTCAGTTCAGTGTCGGTCTCCTTTTCCCAGCTGCGTTGACACAGATGTTGACAGATGTTACCTGCTCAGGACTGATGCTGAAAGCTGCCAGCTGTTGTTCACATACATCTGAGCTTCCCACTGCCTTTAATAACGCTGTAATGAAGACTTCTGTTGTCCTGAGAGAAGACGAAGGGCTTTGTGGAACATCACAGACACAAATATGAGCCCACAAAAGAGAAATGACGTCTCTTTATTACTGTTTGTCTCACAAACGGCTTGTTAGTGTTTACTATAAACCAGACTTACGTGATGTTGAGTGCTTTCTCATTCACGCGTATTTAAAGCAGTGAAAAATATTCACAGAAACACTCGATTCATCTGTTGTGATCTCGTCTCTCACAGGTACAACCCAGAAAACCTTGCGACGCTGGAGCGCTACGTGGAGACACAAGCTAGAGAGAACGCCTACGACCTGGAGGCCAACCTGGCCGTCCTGAAGCTGTAAGTTAACACAGTCACTGTGGGAATAATGTCTCCAGTATAAGTCCTATTCTCACCGACTAAAGAGCGGATAAAACCAGTTCTAGTAACTTTAAACATTCATGATACAAATGTTTCCAATGTGTGTCTGCAGGTACCAGTTCAACCCCGCCTACTTCCAGACTCAAGTGACCTCCCAGATTCTGCTGAAGGCTCTGACCAACCTGCCGCACACCGACTTCACTCTGTGCAAGTGCATGATCGACCAGACTCACGTATCCTTTTGGTGCGGTTTCATCTGCCTGGTGTCATCTGACTGTTGTACGCGGGGATGGGAACTGATCTTATTAACACCTGTGTCATTATCCATCCTGCTCACTGGTCCGATTCTTTATCGATTCGTGTTCTGTGTGGAAGAAAGTAGACATACGCAGGTTTCAGAATCAGTACAGCGGTTTTATTGAGTCTGAACTCAGTGTAGAAACTGTAGAGAAATGTGAGTCAGATGTGGAAAAATCTCCTCTGTTTAACCCTTTAATATAATGTTATTATAATGTAGGATATTTACTGTCAGTAACGGACAGGCGGCGCCGTTAGGACCGAGGCATTCCTGGAATTCAGGCCTGTGTTGCACAGAAAGACGTGTCAGCATGTTGTTCATGTTTACAGACACTGTTCATCTTTCTTCATGAAACGAAGCCACGCGTTGGATCATTTCTCCCTCTCCGCCAGGACTCCTTCCAGCAGTGTAGACGAGTTTGACGTTGTTGTTTTTAATCTGCAACTCTCAGAAAAACCCCAGCATCGATAAAAGAACCTGATCGGCTCAGAGACCTACAGTTCTGATAGATCAGACTATTTGAACCAGATCTGGATTCCCATCCCTGGCTGTACCTGGTAGCTTCCTTTCATTAACGTGTGTACTGTCCAACACAGACCAACAGGGTTGTGTGTGCTGTTAATATCCGTGGTCAATGTGATGGTTTACAGAGAGCGGATACTGTGTAGAGACTCCGTCCGTCATGCTGACCATTTTTATTCCCACAAATTTGTTAAGAGTATATCTGAATTATTCAGAGATATTATTGGGAAGGCAGCGGGTAGAATAAAGTAAGTGTTTATGATGGGCTTAGTGGATGAAATATAGAGGGTTGTCCTGTATTTAGTCCTGACATAATACACAGTGTGTTGTACATGTGATATAATGTATAGTAGTGCAACACTGTAGGAGTGTGTGTAGATAGATCCAGGCTGGGGGGGCGGGGGGGGAGGCGGGTTCTGTCTCAGGGTCAGGAGGCGTTTCCTTGACTACAGTGTCGCAGCAAGAGGAGCGCCCCATCAGACAGATCCTGTACCTGGGGAACCTGCTGGAGACGTGCCACTTCCAGAGCTTCTGGGTACGGGGCACACACACACACACACACACACACACACAGAGACACACACAGAGACACACACACACACACACAGACACACAGAGACACACACACAGAGACAGAGACACACACACAGACACACACACTCACACACACACACACACACACACACAGACACACACACACACACACACACACACACAGACACACAGAGCTGCCTGTTTCATATTGTTGACTAATCCATCATTAAATTCCTGCTGATTGCCTCACTACGTTCCTCATTTCCTTGTTGGGAAATCCTTGTTGTTCCTCTGTTTCCAAACTGGCCAAAGTGTTTGCTTACTCTGTGATTTGATCTCGTCCTCTTCTTTGTTCCTGACAGACGAGTCTCGAGGAGAACAGAGAGCTTATTGACGGCATTACTGGTTTCGAGGACTCCGTTCGCAAGTGTGAGTATGGTCTTCTGACTCCCCACAGACACTCTGTCTGTGGAAGAGAACCAAAAACAACCACACCCATCTTACATTACCAACATTATGAGCACTGTCTTTTGTTCACTGTCTCCAGTCATCTGCCACGTAGTGGGCATCACCTACCAGACCATCGAGCACCGGTTACTGGCTGAGATGCTGGGAGACCCGCTGGGTAAGAACTTTGACCTGCGTCTGGAAACTTAGACAACAAGTTATCCTCTAGAAAATATCTGATTTAGCTTTTTAAGCTTCACTAATCAGAGCTTTTGTTTTACTTTCAGACACGCAGGTGAAGGTCTGGATGAATAAGTACGCCTGGACGGAGAATGAGGAAGGACAGATCTTTATCTTCAACCAGGAGGAGAGCGTCAAGCCCAAGAACATCGTGGAAAAGATCGACTTCGAGAGTGAGTGCTGCCACAGAAACCTGTCTCATATTTTTTTACATTTTATTTGTTTCTGTGTCTGGACGTTAAAGCTGAATATTCCCTGTTTTCTCACACATCTCTTCCTGTTTTTCTTTTTACAGGTGTATCCAGCATCATGGCCACATCTCAGTGATGCAAATGCAAACACACACATACACACACACACAGACACAAACACACTCACATCAGACGTGACAGATTGATCAGGTCATTTGTTTTCATAATCTCAGTTTTTCTCAATAAAAATAATTTATCCAGCCTGTGTCTGTTTGCTTCTTCATTCTGCTTCCTGGACTTTATCTGCTGTTATGTCCACACAGTTTAACTCCTGGCAGTGGAAGTGTGTGTCAGTTCTTCCCACAAATCATACGTGTTTGTACTTGAAAACCTGAATGAATGAATCGGGGCAGCCAAGCTTAAAGCTGCTCATTAGTCATCATGTCTGTGGTTGTTCTGTGTTTTCCTGCAGGTGAAATGTGTGTAATTGATTTCACATGTGCTCCAATAAAATGTTGATGAAACTTGATTTTGCCACTGACAACGTCCAGTGTTACTTATTACTCTCTGCCAACAGTAATTAGTTACACTACTAGTTATATTAGATACACAAGTTTTGTTTGTTAAAATCAAATTTTAATGGGAATATTTCCAACTCCACACTAGTTCCCTGCTTCATGACATGCACGATTACAAAAAGTAGTACCAGTACCCGTAGTAGTAGTAATAGTAATAGTAAAAGTAGCAGTAGTAATAGGAATAGTAGGAATAGTAGCCATGCTGTGGCTACCAGAAGTACAATGAGTGGTAACACCAGTAGCAGTACAAGTAGCAGTAGTTCTAGTGTCAGTATTAAGGATGTAATTGGATTGTTGGATTTCAGATCATTAGGAGTGACAACAAAAGTAAGATTGTAACTAATTACTAATAACTAAGAACTGTAATGTTATTACTGAACTTCATTTGTAATTAGTTACACTGCTAGTTACAGTTACTGCCCAGCACTGATTATTACCTCAGAAATGAGCTGTTTGAATCAACAGAATATTGAAAGCGTCACAATGATTCAGTTCACAGGCTTTTTATTAGATTGGATTATGTTTGACTGTGGTACATATTATCAGTGATTTCTGGGAGAAATCTGACTGACTAATTGTTTTATTTAGATGACATAATATAAGATAATGTTTCACATTATTTAAATTAATAAATTTACACACAATAAACAATGAGCATTAACTGTAACTTTAAGGATTGTGGCAGAGAGTTGAATGAGGGGATGATAACCACTCTCATATCTGCCTGCTCCATTTATGTTTGCATTTAATGAGCCAGAAACAAATACCTGTCTCTCTCTCAACTCTTCCTCTCTCTCTCAGAAAGGGGACTGTGAGGGTCTCTGAGTTTTGGGGACTTGTGGTGAATGTTTGAGAGAGGACAGCTTGTGTGAGGGCCCCGGATATGACTGTGTGCTGGTTCTGGGTTCTTTGGCATTCACTGGAACAACCTTTCTTCAGTGTGGAAAGTCCAGAAACCACCTGGGTGTGTCAGAGAGCTGAAACCCCGCAGCAGTGAACCAGGTGAGCATCTACCTGTGTGCTTTTCCAAGAGGGCGTGGCTTGTGTGCGTTATTACCTGCTCAGGTGAAAGTCACAAAAGTCGGAAGCTCAGTTCACAAAGTGCTGAACAAGGAGCACAAACCGGGTTGGACATGATAAAGTCGCTGAGTGTGTCGTCTGAGAGCTCCCTGCCTCCGCTGGACGATGATGTGGACTCGGTCTGCTCGGATGAGCTGCTGGGCTCTCAGTCCCGCCGCTGGCTGGCGGACCTCCTGACCGGGAACATGTCTCCGGAGAGCGGGGACGTGAACACAGCCGGCCTGGACGGACTGTTCGTGGACTACCACTTCCCCCTGGGAGAGCTGGAGATGAACAGCAGTGTGAAATGGAAAAGACCAAAGGTAAAAAGGAAAGATGGAAACTCCTCCTCCTGAAATATATTGATATTAGTATTAATATTATTACTAACAGTGTGCAGGCTACAGTGCCATTATTCAGGCCTTTTTATTTGCATGGATCATCTGAGAGCTATGTTGATGCATTCAGGTGCAGACAGCATTTACATGTTCCTGGTCCAGGTGGAGTTCATGTGAACTATCTACAGCACAACTAGTGTAATAACTCGAGTACTGTGCTTAAACACAATTTTGTGGTACTTGTACTCCACATTTCAGAGGGTTATATTCTGCTTTTAGTCCACTTTATTTGACAGCTGTTGTTACAAATAAAACATATAATCCACTTGTGAAATATGATACAAGATAGTTAAGATTATCTCCTCTAATGTAACAGTTATATATGTTTTTATTTACTTTTGTACTTTTATAAGTAAAACTGTCAATGCAGGAGTTTTACTTAGAGTATAGAGTATATTAGTATAGAGTGGTATTTCTACTTGTACTTAGATCTGAGTACTTCTTTCTGCTGTTGGATAGTTTCATTTATGATAATACATAATGGTTTATGAGTTTATTACATGTACTTGCAGTGGTGTAAAAGTACTTTTGCTTTTTTGGTTCGAGACACACGAGTACAGACAAGTAGAAAGTTGCACAAAATGGACCTAAGGAGTTTAAGTTACTATAAAAAACAAACCCCAGGACTCATATAAAGTACTAATACAATAATACAGTCACA
This sequence comes from Morone chrysops, assembly GCA_019097615.1. Lineage (NCBI taxonomy): Eukaryota > Metazoa > Chordata > Actinopteri > Moronidae > Morone > Morone chrysops. The sequence goes on from JAGRRF010012889.1 coordinate 25,916,021, forward strand.
TTTACTGTGAACTATGTAATAAAATATCCTGTAGAATATTTAATCCTGCAGGTAAACAAGTGTTGGAGGCTTCAGTTAAAGCTGTTGATAGTGAAAACAGCCTCATAAGATCACATTTACTATCAGTGAATCACACTTTGATCTCTGTGAGTCAGGTATGACATTTATAATTGCAAACCTTGTGTCAGATGTGAACCTATGGTTTTATGCCCTGATATTTAATGCTACTTCAGTTTTTGGCCTCTGGACAATCATTTTTCAATACATGACAGAGGAACAATCGCAGATGGGTGTGTCTGAAAGAAATGACATAGAGATATAATAAACACAAACAAAGGCCTGCAGGGTAACTGGGGGGAAGAAAGAGAGGGATAGCTGTTAGCCCAATGTTCACCTTTAATATACAGCACAGTACCTCTTATCTTCTCTTCTCTTCTCTTCTCTTCTCTTAAGAACTAGGGCAGGACGTGATTCGGTCGAGATGAGCTCAAACCTGCTGTGTATTTACACAGAACTGTGTTGAGTCAACATATAATATATCAAACGAAGACATCTCTACGTCATATAAAAGCGGCTCCTCTCTGGCAGAATGAAAGTAAATATACAGGATTACATGTTTGTATCACTGTCTCATTGCTTTTAGGCCACTGAACTATCCACTTTTGATAGTAGTAGGAGCACTAACATCTTATACCGTCTTTAAGTGTCTAATATAATGCTTAAACTGATATAACCCTTTACCTCTTACTTATTGCACATTTTCCCCAAACAAAACCTCAACGGTTATTTCTATAAAACAATGAAAAACACATGACACACATCGACACATGCCATGTCAGACCTGATTAATATTTAACTGATAAGAAGTAATGAATCCAATACAACACTACATTCAACATCTTCTCTCTGCTGCTGAACCAAAGATGAATATCTCTACAGAGTGGACGTCTGTTTGGTTCCACAGGACTCCAAGTTCTGTAGGTTAGAGGAGGTCTTTTAAATTCTTAGACATCCGTTAAGGTTTTTTTTTCTTGTTGAGACAGCAGGATGGCAGAGAGCATTACAGAGCGGTGTTCGAACGTCTAAATCTACAATAAGTGTAATAGATTATTGTTTAACAAGAATATCCCAGCTCATTTTCTTGCTTTCCTTTCTGATTGTTGTCTGATTGGATCTCTTCCCATCTCGTCCCTCCCACAATTTTGTTTATTTTTTATTTTGTCTGCATAAATGTCAATAGATTTAGTCATTGTTTTTGTCATCTAGTTATTGTCTAATTTTCATCAGTGCAAAAAACTATGGCTCCAATTATTAGTCAATGAAGCTAACACTACAGGCTGATAATCGAACATCATCCAACATGTGAGTTAACCTTTGCCTCCAGCTGCTGCTTCACACCATCACATACAGCTTCTTGTTTTATGAATTTACTGTAAACTGAATTGTTGTATCAGAAAACAGTTTGGGCAAATATTACGTGAAGAGCTTCCTGGTCTGTGTCATCCACAGCTGGCGGGTTTCTCTTTAATCTTCAGACTCACATTCTGATTGGTGTTTGGTGTGTTTAGTTACACCCGTTCGTGTTTGCACTGGGAACGCTGCCTGTTAATTGGTTTCTGTTGTAACGACAGTGATTTCTGTATTAATGTGTATGTGTCACACAGGGCAGCAGTGCTTATTAATGTGGTCATCGCTCTCTTCTTTGGTTTTAAGTTTGAGGTGTTTTGTTCAAAGAAAACCAATTATAGGATTAAGTGAGTAATAACTAAAGTGGGGCTGTTGTGTCCAAATACTTAACTCTTCATTCAGCGTGCCAAGTTTCTCTTGTTGTGACATTTTATCAGCGGACACAGTGGTGGAGAAAAGCACTTTATAGAGCAGCGATACACACCAGTCCTGTTAGACTGGTACTGTGTATTGACACACATACGTATACAAACAGACACGTACATTACATGCTGTATACAAACAGTGCTCTCTTCAATGTCTTGTAGCTCACTGGGTCCATAATGAAATACAAAAAGGTGAGACTAAAGGAATCCGTCGACTGCAGGTTGCAGCATTCTCCCTCCATTAATATCCACAGTTGTTATTGGAACATTTGTTTTAATCTCACAATGTAAACACATTTTTAATGTCAGTCAGTAGGCCCTACATTACATACACGTACCTGAATGTGTGTATTATATGCTATTACCTTATCCAGAGTGGCTGTGATGCGTCATGTGACTGTAATGCCAGCAGTCAACACAACTCTGATTCTCACTTTCACTTTGGCTACTTTTACTAATTCTCTAATACTAAACTTTTTACAGAAGCCTTTCCCAACTGAATAAAACAGGACAAGAAAAAGAAATGTTTCAGAAAACAGGAAAAATCAAAAGACAGTCAGCCTATAAAACTGGTCTTATGTAATGACTTGAGCCTGAGTTGCGTGCTGAGGGCTGATTTGTCTTCATCAGAGCTCAGTGGTTAGTTCAGGTCAAATATACTCAGTTTCAGGTTTATAAGTCCACCTGACTAAAATGACTGCTGCACTGCAATAAATCCTCCATTCACTGAGTTTATAATGTTCCAACTACTCCTTACTGGCACTAAATCAACCCTTTCAAAAGCTGACAGTTTTTCCCTCACCA
>JAGRRF010012889.1:25925612-25940604 GCA_019097615.1 Morone chrysops
TTGAACCCTGGACCCTCAGATTAAAAGTCTGATGCTCTACCGACTGAGCTATCCAGGCTCTGGCTCAAATCATCTACATGTTCTCCTCTCTCACTGACATTGACATCTACACTGTTTTTTAAATTTGGGGATTAAGAGAGAAATTATTTCCGACAACAGCCACAGCAATGTTAAACAAAACTAAGATTGAATCATTTCCTGGTCAAATTAGCTCATGTCAACTTTAAGATAAGGTTTGATCGTAGCAGCCTGATGCACATTGTGTTACTGTGACTCTGAGTGTTAGTTTGTACCTGAACATAGAAGACGGTGTGAAGCAGATGGTTGTCTACACGAGGGAACTTTCACACAGAAACAAACCTGATACTAAACATCTGTTTGGCCTCTGTAGAAGCTGAGATGGTGCTTTTTGAGCCCTAACATGTCTTTATAACTGAACCGCTATATGCATGTTGTATACATTTGAAATCAGTGTGTGTAAAATATAAAGGAAGTGTTTGTGCTAAGTATTTGTCCCTAAAGTGAGAGACGGAGGCAGGAAACTTCACTTTCATATTCACTTACACGCTTCAGTTTAGGGTTAAAGGCTAAAGAATGCGCTAGTGTAGCATTAATAGTGTGTGTGTGTGTGTTTCCAGGCTTTTTCTGGCAGAACCCTCAGTTCTACTTCGTCCTGTCGAAGGTGGACAGCGACACAGCCAACTCTTCTAAGAAGACCTGCTCCTTCATTTTGGCTCTGATGCAGAAACACCAGAGACGCAGAGGCATTAACCTGTCCATAGCCCTGCATATATACAAGGTACACACACACACACACACACACACACACACACAGTGAAACCCATAATGTCAGCTATTGATTAAATGATCAAATTATTCACAAATTATTCACAAATTATTCACAGGTAGACTGAAACCAAACAGGATTCAACAATCACAGAAGTGAAAATTAACATTTAAGTACATTTACTTCACTTAATTACTATTTTAATTACTATTTACTACCAGGCCCATCCGAAGAACACATACCTGTCGCCTGAGGACTTGAAAGTGCTCCGCCCGGTCCTCTGTAGCTCCCAGTACTCCTCACGTCGGGAGGTCGTTCTTCGCGGCGTCCTTCCACCAGATTGTTACATCATCATCCCTTCGACCGCCGAGCCCAATCAGCAGGGAGCGTTCCTCCTCCGGGTGCTGACAGAGCAAGGCAATGCGGCCACGTGAGTCATGGATCAACCAGTTGATGGACAGAGTTTGGATTCTGTTTTTGGTTTCATGCTGCTGGAGCTGAGAAAGTAAAAAAATACCCATCAGACTCCATCAAACTGTGTGTTTCAAGTGCAAAAAGATGAAGAGGCAAGAAGACGACCTCCAAATCTGCTGATGAGGCATAAAAACCTCAAAGGACTTAGAATCACATCTCACCCAGAGACGATGAAAGACAATAAGAATGAAATTGAGGTTACATGCTGCATTACGCAGTCATCTGAATCAGTATTCAAGAATAATTAAGTCCATACAGCTGCAGGTCAGGACAGTTTAATGGTAATGAAGAAGAGAAATTAACACAAAATAGGGACTTGAATTATATTGAACACTGCAGGTATTGGAGGAAACCAAGGTTTATTATTTAGTGCACTCATCAGTGTCCTGAAAGAACAGTTTGATTCACTGTCAGCTCCACCGTGATCTGACAGAACTGTAGTCTCTAGTTTCTTTAGACGTTGAACTGAAGTATTTGTGATTATAATATTATGATTTTAATATGTTTTTGTGGCTTTTTTTCAGTCCAGCTCAGAAACCAGAGCCCCAAGATATGCCTTCAGTAACAGAGGTAAGAGACAAGTTCGATCAGTTACTAAATAAATTAATAATTATTATATATATGTAATAATTATTCACCTGACTGCGCTCAAATAAAATTCATCAATGTTGGAAATAAAAGTCAGGAAAGACCTTGTGAGAGTCACAGTAAGGTCTGGATGACAGTCGGTAGAACAGGTAAATGCTTAAAACTCACAGCAAATGTAAGAAAAAGCATGTTGTTGTGACACAGAAGTTTGGTCACTGACCCACACATTAACAACTGGAGTTGAAACCAGTAGCTGGTACTGCCCTGTCTTCTGTGTGAACTCTGTATACTGATTCTTTGCAGGTTTCACATATGACAACAGGGGCTCACTGATATTGCAATTCTAGATTTCAGGTCAAGAATAGTGCTATGAGATACACCAGATGACTCAGTATATGTTTGTTTTTGTTTTTTTTTTCCTGTGAATTAACCACAAAGAGAATGTACTCTGGCAGCTTGTGTAAAGCTCATACTGAGTACAGTATGTAATGAAGGCAGAGCAGGTAATCAGACTGAACCATTGGTGTTGTTGCTTTGAGCATTTTAAAACTTGTCTCGCCTGAACAGGGACTTGAACCCTGGACCGTCAGATTAAAAGTCTGATGCTCTACCAACTGAGCTATCCAGGCTCTTTTCAGGTATAAAATATGGGATTTAGAGAGAAATTATTAAACAACCACAGCATTGTTAAACAAAGTGAACATCAGATTGCTTTACTCACTGTGTGCCCTGACTAAAGAGCGTAAATTGGTATTTAGGGCCACAGCGAGGCTCCTTGGGAACAGAGTAGTCTATTGTTTACCTTTTAATAACAGTGTATACATGCTGTAAATTGGAGACCCAGCTCTTGTCTCTATGTGGGTTTCCTTTGCTGTCCCATTTTCCTCCAAAGTCTCTTAGTGAATGTGAGTGTGAAAGGTGTCTGTCTGTCTGTCTGTCTGTCTGTTCCTAAACTTTTTTCCTTAAGGAACGTCTTTTCTGTCATTGAGTAAACTGACTAAGAGATATATTTTATGGATATTTCATATTAAACTTACAGACAACAATAACAGTAGAGAACAACTGATACAATGAGGCCAAGTTGTGAACGCAATAACTGCAGGAAGTGATTTTGATTTTGATTAATTTTGAGCAGATTATTTCCTGTGAATATCAGTTTTCCTGATATTTTCTCTTAGTACATTTCTCTTCACCGTGCCCTTTTTTAATTTATATTTTCTAAACAATTTAAATTAGTTTTCTTCATAGAAGTGAATGAAATGCTGAGATATAGGCCTAATGTTTAATAATAATTTACATATATTTTAAGTTTTTTTCTTACACCCCTTAAAATCTCCCCTCGCAACTCCCAACCCCCTTGTGAAGCTTTGGTGAGCTACAACTCAGCTCAACTGACCATATGCAACTGAGTAAGGAAAGTAACAAACAAAGACACACAAAGATATATGCAAAAGATTGACTCTTATAGGGTCTCCTTTAGTATCCAAACTCTCTGCATCGAGGCAACATGTTCTAAACAACCTACACATCTATCTATTCTAAGTAAAGGCTCTGAATTCAGACTCTGTATTTTTTCCCCTGCAGCTTTCATTTCCTCACCAGGCCGCTCTTCCCTCCCCTAAATCAACCCAACATCTGTTCACGAAGCACTGCAACAAGGTGGGATTTACTTGCACACAGCTGCTGTTCATCCAGAGCTGGCTTAACTAACATCTGGAAACAGGTTTAGACTTTAACCTACTTTAAGGTGCCACATGGATTTTTGCAACATTGGAAAACACCTTTATTCTCGGAACTGCTCTGCAGATTAATACAAATACTGTTTGTGGAATAACTTGTTTAAACCACAACTGGAGCTATGCCTGTCTCTGTGTGTATTACTCAACAACATCAACCGTTGTGTTGTGACTATTTCCTGCTTTCTGCCGTCAGAAGGGGTTTTGCAAGCCAGTGCACCTTCACAACCTGCTGACTGAGGCCATACAGGGAGGAGGTCAGTGATGACAGCCTTGTTCTGACTTGTTTCTTCTTGTTTCTTTCAACAGAATTAAGGTTTCCCAAATTGAATTCCTTTCCTGATTGGGGGAAGTCATCCCTGATGTTGTTTCTGTGTACAGAGCAGCCAGATCAACACAATAATGTCTGATAGGGACATTTTTACAATGGTTTGGATTTTAGTTTCCCATGTTTGGGGGGGATTCATCTGGAAACATGTTACAGGCATCTACACCTAGCACAGTGGTCATGAATGGAGAATTTAGCTATAGAGACCAGGTATCACAAGTGAGAGTGCAAGCAAACACACTTTGAGCTGTAATATCTTCTCTATCTCAATGCAGGAAATGCCTTAATATTTACCTTCTTTTACCAAGGAAACCCTGTAAGGGATTCTATGTGACACTCTTTAGTTGATTTCAATAGTTTCTCCTCTTAAGTCCCTCTGTCTCCATCTAAAGGAAATCAAAATAAGTCATCTGCTTTGTTGACATGTTTGTTAATGAGAAGGGCATCAAGACTTCAGTATGACATCCTGCTGTAAAGCTAGTGCTGGTAGCCTGCAGGATGGGGGCAGATAGTTTAGAGTTTCGAGGAACAGAGGAAGTGGAACTGATGCCACAGCAGATAGGAGGACGTAGAGCATCGCTTCCTGGTAAAGAGAAAGAGCGAACACACATGTTCTATCGATGAAGCACACTGGTGGCTTTTCCATCCACCAAAGAAAGCTTTACATCACCATTTTTTAACCCAGGGATTCACACCCATCTCTGTTTAAATAGGCGGTTCATTTCCATAAGAATAACAATAGGCAGGACCCTGGTCCCAACCCAGCCTTAAATTAGAAAAACAGTTTCAGCCTGCTTTAAAAAGAGTTTACAGTTATTGTTTTAATGTTAAAATGTCTGATGATGATCTTACTTGCTGTTCTCAGTGTTGGCCGGCAGTGAGAAGAACTTGGCCCTGGAGCACTGCAAGAGCATGGTGGTCCTCATGGATGTATCCTTGAAAAGTAAACTGATAAAGTAAAGAACTGATAAAAGACAGAATCAATGATCAATATTATCTTGATCATTCTTGTTGTACATTATGAAATAAGAGCAACAGAGCCTGGATAGCTCAGTCGGTAGAGCATCAGACTTTTAATCTGAGGGTCCAGGGTTCAAGTCCCTGTTCAGGCAAGACAAGTTTTAAGCTCCCTGTCTCTACTGACTGCTCTGGGTTGCGTGGTTTATTTCAGTCACATTTCCACACTGGAAGTTAGTGATTCAAATGAAGTAAAATACATCAGTTCCATGTTACTTCAAAGTAGTAGTAGTACACCACTATCCCATAATGCAGTGCAGAAAACAGCTACTGAATGCTACAAACACCAACAAAACCCTGTGTTGTTTTAATGTATTTATGTGTCCTAACAAGAGAAACTGCTTATGCTGCCATTATGACCACAGCTCTCTGGAGGAAAAGCTCTTCTATGTCAAGGGGAATAAAATAAAGATTTAGTTAGATGTACCTGATAAAGTGGCAGCTGAGTGCATTTATTGATATATGCATGTCTTTCAGCAGCTGAATCTCAGCCACGTGTCGGCTATCACTGGGGTCGAGGATTGTTTGGATTTGTCTTGTTAATTTCTTTGACCTCAGCGCTTTCCCCAGAGCCAAGGCATCGCTCAGCTCAACTGGCCGGAGTTCCAGAGTCTGTGGGACAAGATCAGGAGGTGGACGGTAAGGTTATCCACACACAACAACAGTAACATCAACAAGAACAGCACATGACTGATATGTTGAAGCTGCATGCAGAAATCAGCCTGTGTGCAAATGTGCTGGCTGGAGATCTTACTCCCTAAAAGCTTCTATCTGCCTTTTAGCTTTGCAAAATGATCAACTCAGTCTCTCTGATATAAAAGAATATCAGAGAGACTAAAATAAATGTTAATGATAAATTGTTAAACATAAAACAAAATAGATAATAGTGTAGATTGGTTTTGTGTAAATCAGAAAGCAAAACGGAACAGGGGTTTGAAGAATAGACTCTGTGAGACAGACATTATGTGAGCGTGTGCAGTTTCTCATGCATTCAGTGTGTTGTGTTAAATCTATCCTCAGGATATCTTCCTGGTGTTTGACAAGAACAAAACTCAGCGCCTTGAGTATCAAGAGGTCAGCCCCGCTCTGAAGGCAGCAGGTAGGACTGAGGACACACAGCGACGTACATGAACAGATCTCGCAGCTGCATCTCGCAGTTAATGTGTATGTGTTCCACATTGTGACCAACAGGGGGAGTCAAAGCACTTCCTTTTACCTCTACCTCTCTGCTATTTAACATAGTCCATTCTCAAAGCTGGAAGAAAATCTGACTACAATATACTTTATATATGTATACACATATATAATTAAAGAGTAAAAATAATCATGTGTGTGTTTCTCAAGCCATCATAGCTGAAAACACAGTTGCTCTTGTGTTTACAGACATTACTGATGTAAACTAACTGTATTAATCAGTCAGTTTGGTAGTGGGTCAGCTTTTATGTTTAGATTCAGATTATGCATGAGGAAAGTGAATGTATGCTAAAGTAGGGCAGTAAACCTCACGACATTCGGATTAAATTGAATACGAAGTACAAATTCTGTGTAACTGAGGCCATTTTCTGTGAAGCCATTTTCTGTGAAGCGTCATTCAGTAAAGAGTATTTTGACATTCCTTTGTTTGTGCACTTTATTTTGAAATGGTAAACACTTATTCTCTGGTGTGAACTTTGTCCTCTCAGCCTTTTGGAGTCATAAAAATTACACCCAAATGATGGTTCACCTCTAATAAGTTACTCAGTAAGTGAGTCACTAAAGTAGTACATTTTTAAACTGCTTTTACTTAAACCTGTAGTTTAAGTCCCTGTATGAGTTTTTAACCGCTTATGAAACAGTCTCAGTTTAATACTTTTTGTGTAGTTATTCTACCTGCCACCAGGTCGGATTCAGTCAGAATCCCCCTGAAATCAATAAGACTGAGTGGTGGAAACACTACCGTTTCTGTCCACAGCGGTCGCCATAATCAACCCAACATGAAAGGTCCTTACTGCTGCTTTAAGTGAAACACCAGTAAGTCAGTAAAATGTTAGTAAAGGAATAGTAATACGCATAACACTCTTTCTACTTCTGTTTATTGGTTCCTTTTTAGTGCGTATGCTGAACCGGCACTCAGTAAGCCCTAATACATTTACAACAGCCTGGTAGAAAGGTGTACCTGCGTGAGGGTCCACTGACTGTATGTCTCACAGGAGAAACTGACCTGCCCGTTGTCACTGCATCTGTTTGTCTGGTCTGTCTCTGCTGCAGGAATCATGGTGGATGATTTAATAATGCAGCTGGTTGGACTGAGATACACGGAGCCCGATATGACCATCAGTTACCCCGGCTTCCTGTACCTGCTGATGAAACTGGAGAGCATGATCCGTAAGAGAGGGGGATGGGGAAAGAGGGAGAAAGACAAATAGCACATTGTCACAGTATTCCTAAAAGGCGGAGAATCTGGATGCTACATATCAAAAACAATAACATGTTTGGATAATGTATAACTCTATCCAGAATAATATAAATCCAACAAGTAGTGCTGGTAATTGTCACTACAAGGCCGATGTGTATAGTTTTCCACATTACAGAGTTTGTATTACAGTAATGATGTGATGTGAACACATCAAAAGACTACATGGAAAAGAAGAAGAGGATGTGAAAAGGCACAGATACCACTGAATCTCACACACTGGCACTTAAAGATGCAAACTTATCTGTCACTGTGAAAACAAACAGTTGTTTCAGTTGTTGAGCCTTCATGAGAATGAGTGTGCCTTCCCAGAAGTTATTGACTAAAAACTAGACTGAAAGTGACAATAATCAAATAGCTACACTGTTAATAAAACTATCTGTTCTTCATACATTTTAACTACCATGAGTGTATCTATAAAAAGTTCAAATCTGGTTCCAAAACTAACATTTAGGTTTCAGCTGGCAACAGCGATTTGAAAGACTTTACATAGTTTGTTTTGGCTCACGTCAAGTTCAGATGGGTGGATTCTGCCATCTGGTACTACAGGCACGACAAAACAGAAACAATTATTTGTCATCACAGATCGAATGTCCCTCACTTGGTCTTTTTATTTTTTGTTCTCTTTTGCAGATAAATTTCAAGCGTATGACATGGTGGGAATGGGAACCGTGACTGTCAGCTACAGACAGGTGTGAACATAGATTTTTTACCGTACACCAACACTGACTCCTTCCTCTTTATCTGCTTCAGTAACAGATACTTTGAATAGAGAATTGAAAAAAAATACATGAATAGAAGCAACAGGTGTGGCACATTTGTGTTATTTGAATGACTTTAATATTTTAATTCAATTAATTATATCTTAGTTTGGCAGGTTTTTCACAAAACATGTCAAATGTGAAATTAAGTATACTTTGAATTTTGAAGTTTTCTGTTCTCTGATTGGTTCCAGTGGCTCCACATGACCATGTACAACTGACCTGTCCTGGTCCACTGAGATGGATTCACCAGGATCTAGTCTGTTTCTTCTCCTCTGTTTAATGTACTCTGCTGTAGTGTTTATTTTTGTGTGAAAGTAGATGTATAGTTCAAGGATAGAAACAAGTAGCAAACACAAAAAAAGCCTCCTTTTGCCATTTATGTGTATCTTGTATGTTGTCATAGTGTAGTCAAACAGTAACAGTGGAAACATCTTTAATAACTTCCTTCAGTCATGGAAACATTCGGGGTCAAAGGTTGAAGTAAGGCGGGCTGCTATGAGGAAAAGTTTATGATTCATGTTAATGACACTTCATTTGTAAGCCTAAATTAGGGATTTTATACCCCGCCACCTCTAGTCTATACATAAAACCTTAATGGTGGTCTAAAATGTATATAAAGTGATTATAACAAAATGTTGGGCTTTGTAACAGCATAATGTTAATAAAGAATATAAAAAGAGTCGAAGCGTGTGAGGTACAGTTTGTTTCAACACTACCAGAACCAGTATCTTCTAGTGGAGGTGTTTCTTCATTTTACTTTGAGTGGTCGTTCAAGGTGCTGGCCTTTTTTCTTAGGGGATTATACGCTAATGATAACATACCTCTGAATAATATACTCTGTGCCAATACATTCTCCTAAATGTTACACACTAAGCTTTTAATATATATATATATTATAATTATTACAATTGAATAATGTGTTTTTGTGTGTGTTTCTGCTAAGATTAGAGATTTTAGGAACAAAGAATGGTCAACAGGATATATAAAGGTTAAAAATACACACAAATAAGTATATATATAATAAATAAAATAAGAAAACAACCTTCCAGTGAGCTCCCTTCACTTTGGTACCACATTCATTTGTAAAACGCTGATTAAAATTGATGTGCTGTCGTCTATGTTCTGTTTAAATATGTAAGTCATCTGGTTGTGTCATGAATAAGATCGACTCCCTCATCTCTCCCGCTGACCTCAGAAACTCTGTCACAGATGTTTTGTTGAACTTTTACTGAATTCCACATCATGTGGCCTTTTCCTTCTTCTTTCAGGCCATGACTGAAACAATCTGAACCAGTTATTTATACTAGCCTAGGACTTCTTTGCAACCGTTCTACAGGGTCTGTGTGAGCAGTGACCCCAGCCACAGGGGATATTTTGAGAAATGACCCTCTGTTCTTTCTGGTATGTGTAAATATCCGTCTTCCAGCATCATTCTTTAAAGTGAGAACAGTCAGATATACAAATACCAGAGGTTGTGTGTGTGTGCGTGTGTGTTTGTGTGTTCAATATCCTGTTGTGCTACTGTTGTGTTGGTTTAAACTGACTTTTAGGGTGGCATGTGATATTTGTACATCAGCCACACCCCAACACACTGTCTGCCTTCCTGTAGCTCTCTCTTTTATCTCACACTCTTTTAGTGTTTTCTTTGCTCTCTCCTTCCTTTGTTATTCCACATTAACTTATTTATATTAAAATAAAAGCATCCTCACTATATGGTCCAGATATTACGGACTGCGTGGGCTAGGGTTAGGGTTAGCATCTTAACATTTTTTTATTTTTATAAATCCAGACCAGAACTTGAACATAAAGAGTAAGTTCACCCAAAAATCACATGACAAAAAAACCCAACATATTTTGACTCAACTGGTATGTGTCCATGCAGATATCTTTTGTTTTTATTTGCCCAGGTTTGAGATATCTGTCTCTGAAATATCTACTGCTACCCTCAGATCAATGGAGGAGATTTTAATTTAATTTCTAACCCTCCTGACTTAAAATAAAATAGAAATATTTTACAAGAAGCACCTTTTTTTTCTCCAGATATAGTGTCCTTGTTACACCTGATAATATCAACAGAACTCACTGTAGACATCTTTCAATGGGACTATTTCTTTGGTAGAGAGTAGTTGAGTAGAAGTTAGTCAATGAAAAGTGTTTCCAAAAACTGACGCTGATTTTCAAACTAATTTAAGTCAGGGGTCTGAAGCTGAAATCGGCTTGGGGACACTGTTGGTATTGTCCTCTTATAGGAGGGCCACTTCAATTAAATTCAATTTTATTTGTGTAGCGCCAACAAGACAATATTATTTAAAAAAAAACAATCCTGTGGGCCATATCTGTTTGACATCACGTCGTGGGCCAGAGGGAGGGAGATGGAGGACCAGAAATAGCCCGCAGCCAGCAGTTTGAGAGCCCTGCTTTAAGTCTTTAACAACTGAAAATATCATTATCACTTTTTATAAAATTACATAAAAATGTTGTTTGTATACAAACTATGAGAATGTATTGCTCACATACCAAACAGTGATTGAGTTTTTGTGCCTCAGCATTCACCCCATGTAAACATCCCCAGCTATACCCAGGACTCAACTTCTCTTTGTTCAGCCCCTCTTTAAAAACATAAACAGTCCATTCATATGAGCCCAGACTCAGACTGTAATTATGACTCAGGCCTGTTGTGGCCAATCACAGAGCTGTTAGTAGCAGAGCCGCACTATATGGCATCACATGACAACATCAAAGCTGAGGCATGGTCCTGCTTCGGTCTGCGTGCTGCTCCCTGCCGCAGTGACGCTAATCGACCAGGACAGCCTGAGCATGACCTACTTCTGTAGGTGGCTCCTGCAGGCAGGACAGTCACCCTCCACACCGGCCTGCACCTCACTCGGCAGATGTAATGGATCACACCGCAGCTCAGGCCTTTGTGTTTTATGAGTGTCAAGAGCTCTGGGTCAGTGGTTCTCAAACGAATTACATCATGACCCCTTTGATGGTCACAGGCCGGACATGAATCAACTACCAAAGATTCATTTCCCCTTCTCAGTTAATTTTTTCATTATGAGAGGAGGCCGAGACACTGGAGACTGTTTGACGTCTTACATAGCAAAGATTTAAAAGGGGAGAATAATCAAGGACATTGAATCTGAATTAAACATCCGATTAAACCATAATTGTACTTATGTCTAAAATGTGTCTGTTTCTGGGCGTTTGTCCACCTCAATAAGAGAAACCATGTTTCCTTCTGGCTTCTTTAACTCTGGCGAGAAATGTTCACTTGGATCTTTTCCTCTTCTTTCACTGGACATGTGTTGTCTCATGCGATGGTTACTGTTCTTCTCCTCTCTGAACTTATCTGATGAATTTATGTAAACAAATTAAAGATCAATTAGCAGTTTAATTGATATGTGAGATGACACTATTGGTTGGATGTTTTGACTGATATGAGGTTAATATTAATAAAGTAAGTAAAAGTGATAGGATTTATTTATTTTTAAAAAGAAAAGAAAACTACATGTAATATTTTAGATATGTATAGTGTATTGTTATGGAGCATTTATTGTTAAATGTTTTTGATTACTTATGAATATTAACATATTTAACCACATTTACCTGATATGAAGCAGATGCTATTCTGTTATCAACAACAGTTCAGAAATGAGCAGTCGTCCACTGAATAATCTGACTTGGAGCTCAGTATTTTTTCATTATTATCATAATTTTTTACTTCAAATTAACTAGAATACACAACATACTGTCTCTGCATCTTAAAGGACAACACTGGTGTTTTAGCTCCTTACTTTAAATTATGTTCACACTTTAGCTGACCATTTTCAAATGCATGTTATACATATTTAGATTTAGATTAACAGGCCACTGTTGGGGGTGTTTCATTCATTTAATTTAATTAAATTTAATTTAAACAGATTATTTTGATACAATAAATTAAAAAACGAATGAATCTTGCTCAAGTTGTGTAAACACAAACTCTGTGAAGTTAAGTTACATTACCTTCATTGTACTGAAGCTTCAACAGAGATCGATTTCAATGATCTTCAGTATTATCACATCATCCCACAATGAAACCTAACAGAATAAAAAAAACATTTAATTTACTCCATTTCCACTGTGTACAGAAATTAATGCAAAACAATGGCTGCCAGGAGCAAGAAATTAGATAAATGTGTGTAACACAGCAGCATGGTCTGCACAATGCTGTGAAGTGTAATGAGTTTGTACAAATGAACTGTAGGTGGTCTGGCCCTTTAAGGCAAATATCAGTTTGCCTACAAAATAAAATGTCTTAAATCAGTAGAATATGAAACTTTATAAATGTGCCTGTTTGTACTTTCATGCCCTCGAAGTTAAAGAATAATTATATCTGTAACAGAAGTTTGGTTTGCTGATTGGTTAAACATAATGTTAACAGTACAGGAACACACACACACACATACACACACACACTGCTCCATCGTTTGTTCTCAGCGGTTCAATATTTCACATTTATAATGTTTCCTTATTTTAGCAGCTCACGTTCAAATGTGATGAATATTAATATATTAATGAGCTGTCTGGGCGTATAGGGCAGGTGTGTCAGTCCACACACACACACACACACACACACACACATTCACACAGCACAGGAAGCGACGGCGCTTTCAAAACAAATATCATTACTTCGAGGGAGAAGTTGCAAATTCATTAAATATATTTCTTATTTTTGTTTTTAAGGTTTCTGTTAATAGAAACAGTTAAATCTATAAATGGATCCAGTGTATTTGATATTAGGCCTCCCAAGTAGGGATATAACTACTGTAGCTAAAAGGTTATATAACATTCGTACTTTTGCTCCTATAAAACATATATGTATATGTGTATATTCTGTATATTATTACAGTCTACAAGTGATAAGGGTCTTTTAATGGTTGCTGTAAAGTTATATTTGAGCTATTCTGCATACCAAAGCAGAACATAGACTACTGAACATAGTAAGTAATTAAGTAATGTATTTGCTTATGTTTGTGTTATTATTTAAAAAAAAAATTTTGTAAGAGAGAAAGACAAAAACGACCTCCTGCGTCATAAACTAGGTATAAACTGACGAAACAAACAGTCAGAAAAAGACTGTAACTGGTATTTATGCAGGTTTGTAGTTTTGCAGCCAATAAAGTGTACCCACGCACCAGCAGCACAACGCTTTACTCTGAAAGGGCCCACCGGAACCGCCGCGGCTCGCTGCGTGCAGCTTGCTGCAGCCTGTAGGAGCGGCCGGTTCCTCCCAGCAGCCCCTCAGCTCACAGGGAAAGCTTTTCTTCTCGCAGCAGCAGCGGGGATTGTGTGAGTGCACACGCCGGATATTCATCACATTAAAAAACACACACTCAGTGCTGAAAGCGGCGAGAGAAGAAGGACTCTTCCCGGGTCGTGTATCCCTCCCCGTCCCACCTTTTCTGATTTTGGGCCGTCGTTGCTTTTTTTTTTACCCCAATTCTTTATTTTGTGTTTTTCTACGTTTCCCCGACTCCTGGCAGTCTCTCTGTGGCGCACTCAGGTTTCGTTCGGCTGACATGGTAGATTATCACGCTGCCAATAACCAATCCTCGGCAGGCGGGGTTCAGACATACATGGAGCAAGAGAATGATTGGGACCGGGACCTTCTGCTGGACCCGGCCTGGGAGAAACAGCAGAGGAAGGTAAGGGAACCAAAGTCGGGCCCAGCTGGGCCGAGTCGAGCCGGGGCTGAGAGGAGGAGGAGGAGGAGGCGGCGGCGGCGGGCAGAAAGAAAATGGCAGGGGAGGGATGGGATGGGGAGTGGAGGTCAGGGACCGAGCGCGGGCCTCGGTTTGGCTCCATAAACCCCGCAGCTGCTCCCAGTGCCCCACTTTATACCAACCATTTTCTTCCTCCCAGCCTGGCTCTCCTCTTCGCCCGTCCCGAGGCTCTCCTCAATGTCAAGCTGTTTCATTCCCCTCTGATTAAATGCTGCTTTCTCCTCCTCCTCCTCCTCTTCCTCTGTAAATGTTAAAGTATCCGGCTGTGTGTCCAGCATTAGCTGCTGCTTTCACTCCTTCA
The DNA here is from genome assembly GCA_019097615.1 of Morone chrysops. Classification (NCBI taxonomy): domain Eukaryota; kingdom Metazoa; phylum Chordata; class Actinopteri; family Moronidae; genus Morone; species Morone chrysops. The sequence goes on from JAGRRF010012889.1 coordinate 25,939,828, forward strand.
AGGGTGAATTTTTTTATAGCTTTTTTTCCCCGGCACTTTTTTCCCTCCCCGAGCGGAAACAGGGCGCCACATTGTTGCAGAAAAATCCGAATTGTGATTGTTTGACATTCGGGGCTTAAAATAGCGAGTGAAGGGTGTTTTTTGTGGAGGCTTTAGCGCCTCATCGAGCCGTCCTGTCCCAGCTGCCCTGGCTGCCTGGAGGCCGATAAGACTGCTGTGTACAGGAAGAGCGGGCCGATACACACAGCATTTAACTGTACAGCTGATGTGATTCATTATATCCGCATTTAATCCTGTTTCTATGGAAAACCAGCAGTCAGGGGTTTTTTGTATTTTGTGTTGCCACACTCAACTCTTGGCAGGTTGGATTTTCATTCTAACTAATGGCCTTCTGGTGGAATTCCTCACATGGTTGGCAACTTTTCTTCAGAGTATTTGAAGATTTCCAGCCATTTTTCTTTTTTTTCCCCTTTAAAGCAGCCAGAAATCTGAAACAGTACAGCGAGATAAAACCATATAACACATTTACTGACACACACTGCTGGTCTGACAGGTCCTGTGAAGTCACACACCAAAACCACATGTGCAGCACGTAGGTGTTGAGATTAAGCAAGGCCGCTGTCATGAGCAGTGATAAGCTGAGCACAGCTGCTGTATTTGCTGAGTATTGTTGTCTCTGGTGTGACAGTCACACCTATGCTCCTGTTATTCCCAGAGCACCTTTCTGTATCCACACTCCTTTTACTGCACACAACTCAACGCCCACTTAGTCTGCTG
>JAGRRF010012889.1:26003547-26018767 GCA_019097615.1 Morone chrysops
TCTCCTCTCTCCTCTCTCCTCCTCTCCTCTCCTCTCCCCTCCTCTCCTCTCCCCTCCTCTCCTCTCCTTCAGACACAGTCTTATTTGGTGTTAAGGTGTGCAGCATTTTACAGTAAACGACAGGATTTTAGAGCTCATTCTGTTAATAACTGATGCTGATCATCACCTCTCCTTATGACCACTGTAAAACGACAGAGCCAAGGACACTTCATGCAGCTTTATTCCTAAGAAGAAGATGACTTAATGCTGACTCCTGTAGTATTTTGGTAGGACTATATGTTTTCAAATTAATTCATTTAAAATATATATTTTAGTGATTCCTCCAGAGGGAGCTCACACACCATCAGCAGTGTGTGTACCATAGTTTGAGAACCAGTGTACTGGAGAATCTTAGAATAACACCATCTATCATGTGACCCTCATATTATCTCATGTTGTTGGTTGGTCTTTGGTTGAAGGCACTCCTTTATCTCTCTAACACTGAGTGGCACCTATGGGTGTTGTCTTTTAAAGGCCTTACAACAGTGTTAGATGCTCTGTGATTATATTTAGTTTACATGCAGTTTATACATTTTTGATTCAGCATCTGGACAAAACCAGACATTCACAGTTGCCTTGAATGGAAAGGGAGAAAATGTTTCAGAAGGGAAGGACTGACAAAGAATGTGTTTTGCCATTTGTGCATTAAAAAGAGGAATTGCACGGTGGACATTAAGTAGAGTTTGATTTTGTGGTCTGGGTGAGTTTTCTGTATTTGTATTTCCATGTACAGAATGAACTCTGAGTGTTTGAGGAATTTGTTAAATTATTTGTGCTAAAATTAAAGGTCCAGTGTGTAACATTTAGGAGGCTGTATTGGCAGAAATGGAATATAATGTTCATAGGTATGTTTTTATTAGTGTACAAACCAAACACTGGCTGTAGAGAGGGGCTTTGATTTTCTTGCGAGTTGCTCGGCCACCGTAGTTTCTCCTACACAGACGGAAGGCTGCAAATGGATGCAGTCTGCAATTTCAACACTAGATGCCCCTTAACCCTGCACACTGGTCCTTTCACTTTTCTTGGTAAGTTAATATTTTGAAAGTGACATTCATTCTCATTGTTGCTCCTGATCAGACACAAGAAAACCTTCTGATGGCAAGAAAGCATAAAAGTTGTGGAACATTTTGGAAAATATTTCCCTCCACGACCCGTCTGACCCTCTGTGTCTCTACACTGTTTATTTGCTATGGTGGCACTCTACAGTGTACAGGCAATTTACTGACTTTACTGAATATTATTAAATTTGTCAGGTCATAAAAGAGGAAATAGCAGCGTACGACATAAAAAGCTGTTGGCTAAGTATCAGGTGCATAAAGCTTTTGGGAGGGAAACGTGTTTCCATTGGCTGGTTAGAGCTTTTAATAGAGCTATTCCAAAATATTTAGCTGTCAGTGACTCGTTTTACATTTGTGTAAAAGCTCCTATTTAGCTTAAAAAAAATCTGTGTAGAAGTATTTCTGTCAGGCACAAAGCCAATTGCCCTCCTCCCCCCTCCTCCTCCCTCCTCCTCCCTCCTCCTCTCACAGTTCCTGACAGCAGAGGCAGAGATGGAGACACAGCATCTCTCTGCAGGGAGGATGCTGCCATCCTCACCTCAGTTAGTGGAGTTTTTTCACTCACTAGTTTGCTAATTTGGAGCTCTCACAGGTAAAAAGACAGGTGAGGGGAAGACCCACCAGCGTTTTCACTCTCTGCCTGTGCTCAGCCATCCTGAAATGTTGGCATGCTGCAGGTGTGTTGACTGTTGTGACACTCACTTTCTCACCCTCTTTCATTGTGCCTCTGTCCTTGTTTCCTCTCTCCTTCAGTCCAGTTTTTGCAGGCGTGACATTGAGAGCCTGACACACTAGCAGCCAGTTCATCCTTCAGGCTATAAAATGCCTTTTTAGTCAGAAGGACTGTCAGAAGACGGTCAAAGGTTTTGACTGATACACCTCTCTGTTGTTGTGGGTGGTAGAGAATTACAGGAGGGAGGAAACATGGATGCCAAGTGGTGTTGCTCTGTGTAAGCTGCTGCAGCACAAAGTAAAGAAGACAGTGGTGCACATTTGTACTGTGTGCTCTTAACAGCAGCATGTAGTTCCCAATAGCTGGGTAGAGATTTTAATAGAATTATTTCATATGTTTGTGTGTTTGCAGCCTTTCCTGATCTCAGAGAACATGTGGCCTCGCGGTTGTGTCCTGGACTGCCATAGGGGGCGCAATAGAGCTGTGTGTGGTAGCAACGGCAGGCTGTATAAATCGCTGTGTGCCTTCCAGAGGGCACAATGCATCAACACACAGCTCCGCCTCGTCCCGCGAGCACACTGCTCAGGTACACTCCTTCAAACCTACACCATCACAACCTGTTGATGATGCTTCCCATGTCGCTCATACGTTAACTGACTGCAGCTCCCTGAAGACAATGTGGATGTAGTACTTATTTATTTTGCATAAAACTATAACATGCATGCACAACTAGACACAATATATAAGGACACAACAGATGAGACACAATGAAGCTAAAAAAAAATGTATTATATGTATATGTATATGTATTTCTATAATGAGCCTGCCCATAATAAGAGGAGACTTAAAGAGTAAATATAACCAGACAGAAAAACTGTCTGCTTCTAGTGGTCTGCCTCCTTGTACAGCACCTCACAATGAACTGTAACACAACGCTGATCACCACTGATGTGTAGTCACAAGTACAAAAGACAAGCATGTGGATGCTAATGTCTTGATTTCCCTTTTGTTTTAGATCCTAGTCAGTCCAAATGCCAGCTGGCCCGGACTCAGGCCCTGGAGCCCAGTGCCCACAACAGTGGCGGCCATGTTAGCCTAGCTGCTGCTGTCTTTGTGCCAGAGTGCCACCCGGACGGTCACTTCCTGCCAGTGCAGTGCCACAGCCAGACCGGATACTGCTGGTGCTCCACGCCCGACGGCAAACCTGTCAGCGGCACCTCAGTCCTCGATCTGACTCCCAACTGCACTGGTCAGATAGACTTTATTCAGAGTTACACAAATGTGTGAACAATTAAAGGAAAATCTGCCTTCGTCAAAGATTCTCAAAGTGCCTGCGGAGAATCTGCACTTGTTTCTACACTCACTTTTTCCCTTTAATTTGTCACCTGTGTGTATGTGGTGCATCTTAAAAATCAATATCAAACGTCAAATCTGTGCTGCCTTTATACCATATAATGAAGAGATTAAGTGTTTGCTCAGTTTGTGTTAACTGAGGAGGAATAGACGGTATAGAAAGTGATTTTCACATTTTGTACTGTTTCATTGGTAGTCTTAAGATCCTCTTGTCATAGAAAAAGTCTCTTTGGTCTTGATAATTAATCCTCAGAATTAATGGTTGTTTATGGATTATTAATATTATAATTCTACCTTTATTTATCATATAACTAACTACTTTTTGCTCAGTATAACCAGTTTTCGGCTGCTGTTTAAGAAGATTTTGAACAAATATTTGAGGCCACATTTATTTACTACCACATTTAGTTACTCTAATGAAATCTGCATGGAAGTTTGTGTATTTACCACACTGAGGAGTTTTTAAAATATTTTCCAAAACAGATCACATCACCAAATTGGCTCAGATTATGGATGCAGATTCAGCTCCAATCCAAGGTGAGAAAGATGTTTCACTCCAAATTCACAGGCAGCATTGCTCTCTGCATTCACATTTTATATATCTACCTGAATATATACTCATGCTATACATTCACTGTAAAGTTACTTCTGTGTGGTTCTCATTTAAAGTTTTTTCTGGGTTTTCCTGGCATGACGCTAGTTCTATCCCTGCCAGACACACCTAAACCACTCCACATGCCAGGACTCCAAAAATGTCTTTCTGTCTAATTTTCACTCCATTCTCCCCTGATTCTTCACACGCTTTGCTCCTCAGTTTCCTCCCTCATTCTTGTTATTTCCACTCTCTTTTCTTTTGTTCCAGATGGAGCTGGTGAACCGGAGCCTACACTGAACCCCAGAAAACCTGCAGGTGACAAACTGAACCTTCTCCGATAAGGATCCTGTGTTGTACACGTTTACATAAAAACCATCAGACCGTGCCTGCACTGAATACACATTATCCACTTACCAATAAACCACTTTCATCCAAGCTATGTAAAACTCCCACCAGCTACTCCAAACTCAACAGCCAAAAAAAATACTTGCCAAGCCAATTCCGTACTCGAAATGTACAGCTGTACACACAGTTTTTTCTGTATATTTCCAGTAACCTAGGTCTTTAACCTAGCTTTAGGGGATTTCAAAGCACCTATAATCAATATTTTTAAAATAACAAAGTACCAAATGAGCTTATGACACAATGTCGCTGTTTTGGTTCACTCTCACTGCTCTCGTAACACTGTCTTTGGCTGCAGCAGACAGCTATTTTCAGTGAAAAAGCTTACTCTACACTACCCGCATAGCATCAGACAACAGACAGACACAGTTAGAGACTACCTGGTGGACACAGTAGAGCATTTAGCAGCTAAAGAGAAAGACTTTTCCCTCAGAAGTTGGTGGAAACCAAAACAGCACAAAAAAGAGAGAGAATATTGGACATTTGTCAGTTGGACATAAAAACGACTCCAAATCAATGATAATGTTGCTCCGTTTATACTGGGCTGATATGTCATTGTATCTACCATATATCTTAATATAATAACACTTTGTAGACATTTAAACATGGGAGCAAAAGTCTCTGCCACTGTAAGCTTGTCCCTTTGGATTTGTTTTGGTGTAAAACGTCACAGACAGTCAGGTGCTCTTCTCTTTGCAACTTCTCCACAAGCAGAAATACCTTTAAACATTGTGTGACAGTAAGATTCTCTTATCCAGAGCTGACAGCTCCTCCGTTATGGGTGACCATCCTTTTGAACTCTGACCCCAAAGGAAACCGCTCAGTCAGACGACCCACCGGTAAGAGTGCCTGCTGCTTGTGTGAATGTGTTAATACATGTTTGTTATTATTCTAGCATTATTTTTGAATCTGTGTGTGTGTGTGTGTGTGTAGACAGTCCTCAGACTTGTGAGCGGGAGCGAGCGTCGCTGCTCTCTCACATGCGTTCACCCTGGCAGGAAGAGCGTTTCATCCCAGAATGCACAGCAGACGGCCGCTACAACCCAGTGCAGTGTCACACTGCTACAGGTTACTGCTGGTGTGTCAGGGTGGACAGCGGCAGGCCGCTACCAGGCACCTCTGCAAGGTAATCAGTCAGTCTGTCAGTCGTAGTTGGATATGTTGGTTAATATAGGCACAGATATAATTCCGCACTAATGCACAGAAGCAGTTAATCTTAATCTTCCAATTTTAAACCAATTACTGTCTCTGTTCCCTGGATGGGTTCCCCTAAAGGAAACACACAGAACAAATCAGAGTAAACTGCAGTTGGTTCTGTTCTCGGGGGGGGGGGGGTTTATCAGCGTTGTTGACGCTCAGCTGAAAGTGCTTGCTATTTCCATCTGATGGTTTTCTTTGGTTCACTGGTGTGAGGGAAAACTTCCTAAGGCCTAATAATGTATTTGTATCACTCCTGCAGAAAACTCAGGAGTGATACAGTAACACACTACGGTATCTCTGGCTGTAATTAATTTTGTTGTGCTATTTAACAAAATTCACTGTTTAATAACACATTTATTGTTCATATTGGCAGATTTCCTCGCCTGGTTTTAAATTTAAGTACTGACCATTTCAGAAAATAAGATGTTTTAAAGGCTGTGATATTTGCAGGAATCACCTCCCAGACTGCACTGGGGCAGAGGAGGTGCCAACCGACAGGAGGTACAGGGACAAACCCCTGCCAGGTAAATATGAGAGTTTCCCTTGTCAGCTTACAGGAATATAAACACCTCATCATGTTTACTTCATTTATAATTTGTAAAACAGGGATTTTATTGTCTGTCCCCTATCCAGAGGAAAGTGACAGAAACAGCAGCAGACATTAAACAGGAGGGCAGTCCAGCAGGGTAGACATGTGGAGAGGCCAAAGACTAACACCTAGGGTTGCTGTCCTCTCTCCTCTGTTCCCTCAGGGTGTCCTGGAGCTCGTAAGAAGCAGTTCCTACAGAGTCTGGTTAGAGCTTTGCAGCTGGAAGCACAGCATGCTGGAAGTCTGAGTCCCCACCAGTAAGTATCTACTATACAGCACAGCAGGTTCAGTGATCAGTGAAGGTTGTGTCCAGAATCACTCCATATTTACTGTAAATTGGGTAAACTATTGAGTGTTTGTTACATAGTGTAATAGGGAGTGTTGAATGAGTGAAGAAGGGAGAGAGTTTGGACATGTGTGTTTAAATGTCTTTAAGACAATTATATGCTTCACGGTCACATGTGATAATTACTTTGTATGTTTGCTGTGTAAATGCAGAGGTTATTGCATTGGCTGAAAATTAAAATCTAGTATGTTTACAGAACAATATTAAGAAAACAATGAACAGAATGTATGAAGAGGCTTTTTATCTAAAGCTCTGCATTAAAAGGTGCCTTAAAGGAAAGTAAACATGTTTTGTTTAACATTTAATATTTCCCATCAAACTGTATTTTATTCATAACTAAGTCCTTGGAAACATGTTAAATGCATTTTCATCATAAAACAGCCATTCTTTTGAATTTGATGTGTGGTCATCCTTTTTTCTATTATTGTCACCTGTGGCGTATTACTGCATTCAGCAGTGTTATATATGTGTATTGTGCACTAGAGTGTAACCACGCATTTGGGGGGGCCTTTAGTGATTTTATTTCTGAAAAGCCACTAGCAGAAATTTTGCGACTCATTCAGACCATCAGGGAAAAGACTAGAAGTATATATTATTGTTATTCATCCCTATGCATGCTGCTCAGAGGAGTCTGCGGCTCTTCTGCCAACAGAGCCGGGGTCTAGTCTCCCTCTCCTCTTGCTCGTCACTGCCAGGCTGTAGGGTGGCATCTGGGGTAGGCAGGAGGACGCCACTCGCCGCAGAGTACAGTTGTAGAGAGTTTCTGTGGTTACGTTACGTCTTTCTCTCTGGATTAGGATGTTCCTAATGCTTGAAAATATGCTAAAATAAAAATATGCAGTAAATAGAATTACAAATTAAAGCCGAATATTCAGATCTGATTCTTTAATCTGGTCAGTCCTTTACTGTAAAACAGGACATACTGTACAAACAGTACAGATAGGGCTCATCAGCAGTACTGGTCAGAAACTAACATCTAACATCATAACCTAACATCTTGGACTTTAGTGGAGGCATAACTTTCCTCTGCAGAGCTGAGTTGCTTCTCCGAGTGCCAAATGAAAACCAATTTCATACGTCAGTGAACACAGACCTGATCAAATCTGTGATTAACTGACGGAAACTGTTGGAAGAACGAACCAACTCCATCTGTTTCCTATGTTTCTCTTTGCCAATCAGCACTTCGGTCTTTCTGTACTTACCTCATTCTCAATCTGTTTCTCTCCCAGTTCGTGTACAAACATCCTCCTTTTTAACACACTTTGTCGTCTTCGTGTCTCATTTTCATCAACACACTTAATGAATTCCAGGTTTGTTTGTCTTTGGTCTGATACAGAAAATTGAAGCTGTGGTTTTTGCTCACTGTATAACTGATAAGGAACCCAGAAGCCATCTGGTAATTTTATTTTTTTCAGCAGGCTGCCATGTCCTTGTGAATTTGTATATTTATTGAGCTCTGCAGGAATACTGTAAATAGAAGTCAGGGGTTATATTTGGTCAAGGTGCTCAGGAATTGGAACACTCTGGAACGTTCTGTCACAGAAATGTGATTACAGGTGTCTGAAGATGCCAACTGCGTGTCCTGTCGATGACGCCTGCTGGGGTGTGAACAATAATCTCACTCAAACTGCTGACTCGAAATCCTGATGTTTAGATTTGATCAAGTTTATGCTGAGTGTGAATGCATTTTGATTATATTACAACCCTCTTGGTTTATGTGGACTTTCATTACAGAAGCTAATTCTAGTACTCAAACTAGTGTGGAATGTTTTGTTTTGTATGTCTGTGTTTTGTTTATGATGGATTAATACAGTTTTTAAGAAAAGAGTTGAGATTGTAGAATATATCAAAACCAACGCATTTCATTGGACTACTTTTACTAGAGTTTGTAATATGAGGGAAACGTTTCCAAACGAGTTGCCATGTTGTTCTGTTTTTAAACACTGGAGCAGAAAGTGCTCATCCAATCAGTTGCAGCCAGAAGGGTTTGCACAGTTGAGGGAGAGGGTAGCCTCCAATTTTCAGTGGAGTAATCCTTTAAACTGGTGATCTCTGACTTCCTGGGTTGTGTCTCTTTCCACCAGGCCCTCAAACACACCTCCTTTCAGCGCTCCTTCCCCATCTTTCATCACTCCAACCTCCACCACTCCTTCCTCCTCGACCCTCGACGTTGCTTCTCCTGCTGCTCCAGAGGCCGTGGAATCCTCCAGGCCAGCGGCGGTGCTGCAGTGGCACTTTGGGCACCTGGACATAGACTCCAGCGGGGTGCTAAGCGAACGCGAGGCTCGACCCCTTCGTCAGTTCCTGCGACGGAGGCTGAAGCCGCGACGCTGCGCCAAGAAGTTCGCTCAGTACTGTGACAGGGACGGAGACAGAGGCCTGACGCTGGAGGAGCTCAGGGTCTGCCTGGGCCTCTGAGGTGGGTCCTGGTGTGTGTGTCCCAAATGACTTGATAAATATCCCTCTTTTCAGTCAAATAGCTTCCAGTGCAACTTTTAATTTTCCCTTAGGCTACTTACAAAGTCGTTTGTCCCACTCCCACTGTCCTGTATGAGTACCTGCAATAAAACACATGAATACAGGGCTATAGTGGATGTTGGCTGCCCAAGATGGAGAGGTTTAAATGGTTCAAATACTTTTATTTAGACTGTAAATACTGTATATGCTCTGTGAAAATATATGTTTCTACCATAAAATGCATTTTCTAGAGGGTATATGAAAAGAAGGACATATAAAGGACAATACAAAATACGTAGCTATGTTTGTGAGTGAAGGTTTTATTGATAATAATGAAGACACTATGGTAACAAACACTAATGTTGGCAATACTGGCAACAAAGCAGAAAAAAAAAACATTTTAAACCTAAGTCAAGGTACAATACAGTAACATGTGGCCGCTTGGCCACCTTCAGCCAGGTTTCAGTGTTTATCCCAGTGGTGTAGTAGAAAACAGTGTGCCTGCTGCGTCTGTACCACCTGTTCTGAGCCAATCAACCAGTTAACCTGATTCAGAACAGATGCAGCAGCCGGCTTAACTCCGCCTCCAGCCGGTGCTCAGAGCGAACCTGCTGAGGCTACACAAAACTCATTTGTAGTATTTCATTCGGCCAAGATGAAAATGTTCCTGAACAGATGGAACAGGTTGATAAACTGGTTATTTAAAATTCTGCTCACAAATAATGTCGACTCCTTCCGCTTCAAGCTGTGTGGAAATAAAATATTAGGGAAATCTGATTTATGAAGTTGAGTGAGTGGAGTGGAAATTACAAATCACTACAACAAAGTTACATATCTTATTTACATTACTTATTGACTTTGAGTAAATGTATTTAGTTACTTTCTGGTTGAGTCCAGTCCTCCAGCTCAGAGTGTTGCACTGTGTGTGTGTGTGTGTGTGTGTGTGTGTGTGTGTGTGTGTGTGTGTCTGCGTCTGGTCCACACTGGCGGTGATAGAAGCATCTTTTTCTGCTCTCCAGGTTGTTGCTCCTGTTGATCCCAGGAGAGGCGAGCGTTTCGGGCTGGCTGCCAGACAAATTACACCCGGCGATTTCTGCGTGTTTATGTACCTTTATGAAATCAAAACACACGTGGGCAGCGGTTAAATGGCCTGCTTGTCAGCGAGCTATCAGTCACAGCTCGGCCGTGACACCAGCTCACTAATCAGTCAGCCGCAGACGGCCATGACAGCTAGAGGAGTATTTTTGTGTGCGGCTCTATGAGTTGCGGCGACAGTAGCTGAGGGTTATTATGAGTGAGTGTCGCCGCGGACAAAGAGTCTTTTTCCACATGAATATTTATGGAATTTCTGTTGACATATACAAAACAAAATATCTGGTTCATACAGAGAACTTATAGTGCATTACTATACAGATCCCATTGACCTGCATGGAAATACCGTACAGTGTTCTGTGTGGTACAGTGGACACATGAAGGCAAGATGATGGAGTAGTAGCATTTTCTGTTTACATTCAATAAAGGATAGTCACATTTTATTTTCCATGGTAATTAAAATCCTTCATTACCACCTGTAGGAGACTTGTGGCAGCTCTGATGTGTGTATCTTAAAGGATAAACAACACACACACTCAGCACACACCTTGAAGCAACGTGTCAATAGAGAGTTGAGGTCGCATCTATTTTTTAGGTTCTCAGCAAAAATACAGTGAAAATGATCTGTTCATACTAATTTCGAGGTTATATCAGCAACACAAACACCTTTCAATACAGTTTCATTGTTTATATCTGTGAAATGGATAATAAATACATATTTTTAACATAATTTTTAACACCTCCTGTATCTAAAGATTCACTTTATTCATCTCCAATGGGGAAATTCACACACAGTTACTCCGGGAGTGGTTAGTGATGCAGTGCCTTGCTCAGGGCACATCGGCTGTGCCCAGGAGGTGAACTTGCACCTCTCCAGCTATCAGTCCACACTCCATCCTGTGCTCCATGCTGACCCTCCGGTTCCCTACAGACTGAGCGTCTGCCCCGAGCTTTCAGTCTGTTTAACATTAAAGCTTGCTGCTATTTCTGTGTTCATTTGTTAACAAGGCTTTTATTGTATTTATCAAACTCAGTGTAGGAAGAGCAGCAGCACTGTGGACTCCACGGGCAGTGTGTCCCAGGTGTGAGGAGGAAGGGAGATAAGACTCGCTGTAGAAATATAAACAGGAAGACTCAGTGGGAAGATTGCTCGGAGATAGAGTTGTCCAGGCGAGCAGGAATCTGAAGGTGGCAGATATAGAGGAAGGACGAGAGGGGGTGAGGAGCAGCTGATAGTTCACAGAATGAGGAGAGTGAGAGTATAAAGGGCGTGACGACGTGTGTCTGGGAAAGATAGCAGTGACCTCCGGTGGTGACGGAGGAGCTGCCAACACCCGGCGGCCTGATGAGGAAGAGGATGTGCTGGGCTGGAGTTTGGATTTACTTTTTTCTTCACTCTGCTAATTTTCTGTCTCTCTCATTCTTTGCCACAGGGAGCAACGAGACAAATGACCCGATTCTAAAGGCCAACTGGTTCCCTCCCGTCACCTTTCACGGTTCTATTACTTCATCCATAAAATCATGGCTGTGTCATTGCTCACAATTTCATCCAACGCTGATTAAAAGACAAACATAAATACAGCCTCTAGTCCTCACTGTCATTAAAGCTATTTTTCCTTTTCTTATCTATTCCCCCACCAGTCCCAGTAGTTCCACACACACACACACACACATACATTTTGTAATTAACATGGAAAGATTTAAGCTTCCTTTGGTATTATTATTTTTATTTGAATAATATTTTTATTGGGATTTTCCATAATACAGTGCAGAAAACAGAAAACGGGGCCTGATAATAATTAGTCACACTGCTGCATCATGAGAGAGGCAGACAGCACACAGTACATTGTGTTGCTGGTCAGGTGCAGCGTCATATTGAGCGAGATGATCCAGAAATGGCTGCAATATATCAGAAACTTTATTAAGACTGTGCATCACGCCATATCGATTCCTCTGGCATTATTAATGTTGTAATAAACCGGAGTATTTTGTCTACTCTCTTACTGACACTGATGATGCATCCTTTTTCACTGACTCGACATTTCACTCAATTCCTTCCTCTCCATAATTTACACGGCTGTCTCTGAATCCTTTCCTCATTCCCTTTCCTTCCTTTGTGTTTACCCTCTTCTCCTAACATCCTCTACATCCTTGCATCTTTTTGATTTATCCCTTTCACCTTCTGTGAACCCTTCTCTCCTTGGTCCTTCCTTTCCTTTGAGTCCTCACTCCTTCTCTAGTTTGCTTGAATCCTCAGGTCCTTCCTTTGTTCCATCCCTAATTCACTTCTCCTGTCCTTAAAGGTCCAGTGTGTAGGATTTAGAACCGCAAACTCCCCTATCTAGAGGCAGTGTTTGGCTTGTCCCTTCTGGGCTACTGTAGAAACACGCAGGTTCCAAATAATGAACTCCGTGGGAGGTGACCTGTGGCATCTGTAGATGTAAACAATGATTTACTATATTCAGGTGATTACACACTAATGTAAACATACTTATGAATATTATATTCACACTGGATCTTTAATCTCTTTGCTCTCAGTCCTGGTGACTTTTCCTTTCCAAACATCCTTACCTTCTTCCCTCTATTTCTCTCTGCTTTCTTTATGCTTTGCTTCTCCATATTTTATAAACATGTTGCCAATATATTGATGTAACATATTTTGATACACATTTTGCTTGATAATATTTCATGCAGTATATTAGACGATATTCAGTCTGCAGCACTAAATTGTTTGCTAATTGATGCCATGACTGATCTTCATGTGATTCTCTAAAGTTTGCAAACGTGATTTCAATAAAAGGGTGTTGTCATTTCTTTTTTTCATTAATCTCAGCAGTGACACTGTGAACATTGTTTGCCAGTAATAATCAGTCGACGTGAATTAAGTCCCACCATCGTTTGTTTAGTCCCGCAGGGAGGCTGCTGGTTGCCATGGCAACAGCTGCCCGAATCGCCGTCTCACAATAAACAAATCAGCAGATAAACAGGAAACGATAGCTCTCATAACAGACAAGTAAGCATTATTTCCCAGGGTGCATTAGCTCCTGTCTAAGTGGTGTCCATGGCTGTGATGTGATGAATGGGACATTAACGAGACACCGTGGCTTCCTAATAGAAGCAACAGTTGTGTCTAGCGTGATTTATCTTCCTCTGTGGTGTCCAGACTGAGCCTGAAGGGCCGACATGCCAATGTGACCTCGAGTAACAGGCTGCAGTCGGCTGTGTGTTTACTGTCAGTCTCCTGTCTCAAAGCTACAATGATGCCCTGAGGACAACCATGAAGATAGCAGAAATAGCGTTTGTATGCTTTGTCACAGTAATTACCATCTGGTTGTCTGTCCCTGAGCCTGCAGAGGTCAAAGAGCAGAGCCGTGTACAGCGAACATTAAATGTCCCTGAGGGTCATAGTGCTTTGCAGACAGTTGTCCAACACAAATACATACAATGCATCAGACACAGCACAAGATCCACATTGTCAGGGCATTATAGTTTGACCGCCGCCCTGAGGGAAGCATCTGGAACCATACAACAATAGTCTGTGAGATGACCCTCACTTCATAAAGGTGCTGAAGGTAACTACGAGGAGAAGCACCAGTTATGTTCCTATTTTTAAGACCAACACAGCAAAACCAAGAAGTCATAAAATTAGAAAGGATAGACACTTTTAGAGGCTCTAGGAAAAGCTACCAAGTTTGGGGGTTAAACTAAAATGCTTAAGAAAGAAGGCAGTTTTATCTTGAATAATTTAAGTCATGAGAATTGCAATTCATTTCAGTTCTATAGGCTACACAAAAAAGGAAGAAAGAAAAAGACATGAGAGGGTCCTTTGTTTGTTTGTTTGTTTGTATGTATGTATGTATGTATGTATGTAAATGGTTTAAATGAACCTTTGGGGACTTCTGACAGTAAGTGGCCAAATGACTCAAAATTATGTGAAATTGATGCCTGAGCTCACACTGTGTTGACATGTTGTCAACGTGTTGTGAATGTGTTGTTGACATTAACTTGCTAACAACACGTTAATAGCACGTATTGTGTTACATTGGAACTACTTGGCTTTCCATACTGGGAGGGAACCAGGAAGTGTTCAGTCAGTTCATCTCTCCATTTTGAGTTGACAGAGTCTTAAAGACAGAAAGAAGTGAAGCTGAAGCCTGAGGCAGGGTGAGTGTTAATACAGCATTTGTATTATTTCAATATCAAAGTGTACTTACTGTGTTTGTGTTTGTGTGAAAGATAGTGTGTTACTTTCCGTTCTGGCGTGTGACTGAACAGACCTGTTTCTCTTCCTTGTCCTGTTACTATTTTATCTCTCAGATGGATGGTTGTGTGGAGGAAGAGGAGGACAGAGCAGAGTCTCCAGTGTCCAGCTGTCTGTGTCTGAAGAGTGACTGGTCCAAAGGTCTTCCTCCAGTCTTCAGTGCTAAAAGTCCGGACCAAGGTCCAGACCAAATGAGGTATGTGTGAAAACGCCCTAAAACAAATGCTACTGACTCTGATTTATACTTTACTGATTGTGTGTTTGTATATTAAAATGCTACTGAATGCATTTGCTAACTAAAATTACCTAATACAAACTTTGAAACCTCCTAATAGTTGACAGACACAGTAGTTTGAGTCTTCAGAGCTTCCTAAAGGACTTTTTTAACAAAGAATTGATCAAGGATTCATGTGATATGAATAAAAAACTCTTGGTGTTTGTAGAGTTCAGTACAACAGACCGAGAGCAGAGTCTCCAGTGTCCAGCTGTCTGTCTCTGAGGAGTGACTGGTCCAAAGGAACAAACAAACAGTACATCTGTAAAAGTTATCAGTGGATAAACAAAGGGCAGAAAATTTACCTCTTCTGCTTTTTGGAGTATTTCAGTTGCATTTATGCCTTCATTTGACAGCTGACAGTAGAGTGTCAGAAAACAAGGTGACATACAAACAGTAACAGAGTCTTGATCCATATTTGACCAGCACTGACTTGTTATACAGTTTGATATGAGTTTCATACGTTGCACCAAAGCTGAGCTGCCCAGACTTACTGTAAAACAGTTAAGGACATAATCAGCTCTTTAATGGAGAGCTTTTATTGTGAAGTAGCTGCAGGAAGTATTGAGACTGTATTAATAACAAACTACAGACAGATTACTAAATGTTTAATAAGACAGATGAGAAAAGTGTTTATAAAAGCAGGAGAGTTGAAATAACTGATTTTCATTACAGACTGAATGCTGAATGCAGAAAAGTAACAACACTTTTATTATTCTCTGTGACCATCTGAGCTTCTTGACAGCGTTGACCAAATCTTGATATTTTTCTAAAACAATCAACAAATCATTTTAGTTATAAAGATATCTCTCCACAGAAAGAGGAAGAGGAGTCATGTTTCTGTGGAGGAGCAGCTGTCCTGCTGTGTTTTGTGTCAGGAC
>JAGRRF010012889.1:26018777-26038189 GCA_019097615.1 Morone chrysops
GGGATCCAGTCTCTACCAGCTGTGAACACTGGTTCTGCAGACAGTGCATCACCTTATACCAGGACCAGTCTGGTTCACCAGGAGACTCCTCCTGTCCACAGTGTGGAGAAAGATCCGGAACAAGACGTAGACTGCAGACAGACAATCAGACCAGCACTTTGCAAAGTAAGACTGGACATCTGTATGCTGATGTCCTCATGTCTGAAAACACTACTTGCTGTTTTTATTTATTATGTCATACAGCACGGCCATCAAAGATCTTTATAGAAATCGTTGTACAGTGATGAAACACATCAATCCTGGTGTTGATATTGACATTTCCATCTAATTTATGAAAATCAACATTTCATTGGTGGAAAATGGCAATATCTGCATCATCTGATTATTAAGGAATCCCTTTCTGTCTGTATGTTTGTATGACTGCCCTTAGCATATCTCGAGAACTATTTATCTGAAGGACTTCACACTTGATAGCCATATTGCTGAGGACTCAAGAGAGTGCACTCTGTACTGGCATGCGTACAGTATAGCCACAAGCCGGCTTTTATTTCTTTCTGTATTCTAATATTGTTTTATATTCGTAATTGAAATGATCATGTCATCATGTCATATCTTCCAGAAAACAGTCTACTGCTTCGTTCATCTGAGCATTCAGGAGTTTCTGGCTGCAGTCTACATGTTCCACTGTTACACCAACAGCAACACAACGGTTCTGAAATCTTTCCTGGAAAGACATGTTCCTTCAAACCATGATGTCTTCCTGATGGGAGCCATAGAGAAACACCTCTACAGTAAAAATGGTCACCTGGACCTGTTTGTTCGCTTCCTTCATGGCCTCTCTCTGGAGTCCAATCAGAGACTCTTAGAAGGCCTCCTGGGTCAGACCAGTCCAGAAATCATCCAGAGAGCCATCAACAACCTGAAGAAGAAGAAGACAAAAATGTCTCCTGACAGAAGCATCAACATCTTCCACTGTCTGATGGAGATGAATGACCACACAGTATATCAGGAGATCCAAGAAGTCCTGAAGTCAGAGAACATATCAGAGAACAAACTCTCTGAGATCCACTGCTCAGCTCTGGCCTACATGCTGCAGATGTCAGAGCAAGTTCTGGATGAGATGGACCTGCAGAGGTACAACACATCAGAGGAGGGACGACAGAAAAGGCTTGCAGAAAGGCTCCGTAAGTCGAGATGTGATCATTACCATTATAAAGCAATATAAAGCTGAAGCCACTGGAGTACAGATACACACTTAACACACAATATAAAACTTACATTTTAAACTTTAATATAACAAGAAATATTTCTACATTGGATAATTCAGTCTGAACCTCTTAAACACTTGATTTTCAAATACAATAAGTAATTTAATAATATATATTTAAACTGGCAGACAATAACATATATTCAGTATTTCTTTATTCAGCACACAGAACCAGCTGTGCTGGAAACCTTTTTAAAACCATTCAGATCTTCAGATTCTTCTGTTAGTAATTCTGGTACCGCAGCATACACAGTAAGAGCTGGAGATGTTAAATTCACAGGGCAGGTACAGACTACTGCACGTAGCTCAGACACAAGAAAATTCCCCCGTTGGACCCTGTTAATACCTGTTTGCAGTTCCAGTTTCTTCTTGTTCCAGTTGAATGTTTGATCTTCCCTGCTCAGAATGTTGTATGTGCAAGGTTTGAAACTGGAGTCAACACCTGCTTCCTAGGACAGATGTAGTAGTTACTGTCAGATCATCCATAAATGCTACATTGTTGGTCGAAGAAGCCTGCATTACCTCTAATAACCATGTTAACAGCAAGGGTGAAAAGGATGACTGAGATGGTGCAGCCTGTTATGATGCCTAAGTCTGATGTACTTGACGCTGTAATAATCCAGAATAAGGAGTAAAATGTTGATGTAAGGCAAGCTCAACAACTTTTGTGTGGTATAGATCAGTACAAGTTTGCACAAGGAGACACAGGTTTGTGGAGCTCAAGTTTAAAACAACAAATATTGTAATCATTGACTGGCTGACCAACAGACCACCTGAGCTACAGCTTCTCTTATTAATGTCAAAAGGCATAGAGTCTATTTTTATACTTTTGTGCCAGAATGTATTATATTTTTATTTTTATATTCTGTGTCATCACAGACTTCATAGCTGTGGACTCTTAGAGACTCACTGTCAAGTTGTGGCCTCAGCTCTGAAGTCCAACCCCTCCCATCTGATAGAGTTGGACCTGAGTCACAACATCCTCCAGGATTCAGGACTGAAGCTGCTGTGTGTTGGACTGGAGAGTCCAAACTGTAAACTGGAGACTCTGAGGTCCGTTCAAGTATTCTGTATTTTATGTATACCTTCAGGGGGGTCGGGCGGCTTCAAAGCAGCAACTCTGCATGTCAAAGTATCCTTGAGCAAGATACTAAACCCCAAATTGTTCCTGATGCTGCGTCATGGGTGTGTGAATGTGAATGAATGAGTTAGTCTCTGTTCGATGGGCTTTGCCATCACTGTGTCAATGTGTGGGGGCGAATGTGGCATGTAGTGTTAAAGCGCTTTGAGGGGGTGGAAGACTAGAAAGTCCATCCAAAAAAGGCATTCTTTCTAAAAATACACAATTGTTGAATATTAGAGGAAATTAAAGAGAATTAAAGTAACAAAAGTTTTGTTAATTCAACCTGTCTGGTTTGATGATTGATACAGATTGACTGTAGCAGCATTTATTATTGATCTGTGTTGGTGTATGAATGTTGGTGACATTTGTATGATGTCTGTAGAAGGCTGACATTATAATGATCCACAATAACACAATAATAAAGTCACTATAGTCATGTTAGCCACATGTTTTAATCTCTGAACACATGATTAAGTTGTAAATCAATGTTTATCTCCATAATTGGTTCTTTATTCAGACTGATTGATTGACATTGTCATAACATAATATTAACGAGAGCTATGTTTCAGATTGAGTGACTGCAGTGTGTCAGAAGTCAGCTGTGCTTCTCTGGCCTCGGCTCTGAAGTCCAACCCCTTCCATCTGAGAGTGCTGGACCTGAATAACAACAAGCTGCAGGATTCAGGAGTGAAGCTGCTGTGGGACTTTCTTGAGAGTCCAAACTATAGACTGGACAATCTCAGGTCAGACATCAATGTTTTAAACACAATGTTTCATTTTAATCCCACAGAAAGCCATTGAAATGGAGGGACTGATAGACTGTGGCAGAGCAATGTTGAGATACAGATTTAAAATGTTAATATAACAAGAAAAATACCCTGGATCATTTTGTGAAGCCTATGGGAGATGCATGAAACACACTAATACCCAACATATCTACCCAACAGAAGTAGCATGTTGTCATTAATAATAATAACAGCTCTTTTTCACCTGCATCCTCGGGTGTTTGGATTTTCTAAATCTTCTGCAGCTCTAAACAGATTATTAAAAAACTGAATAATTCCTAGCAGAAACGTTGTTTTCTATTGTGACATCTTTCATTCTTTATTCAGATTGTGTGGCTGCAGTTTGCCAAAGACCAGCTGTGCTTCTCTGGCCTCGGCTCTGAAGTCCAACCCCTCCCATCTGAGATATCTGGACCTGAGTGACAACAAGCTGCAGGATTCAGTAGTGAAGCTGATGTGTGGTTTTCTGGAGAGTCCACACTGTAGACTGGAGACTCTGAGGTCAGACACCAGTTTTAATTCTGTGCTGAGATTAAAATGATGTGAAAGTTGTGGTGACACTGAACTGCAAACATAAGACGTATGGCTGATATTATACTGATCCACACTGATTATCGTAATTCTAAAGTTTATATTCTTCCTCAGTGACTCTAGATACGGCCTTTTGCGTTTTTTGGTGAGTTTTGCAGCCACTGTAGTTTCTACTACACATCTGGATGGCTGAGCTGTATTCAAATGGGTACAGTCTGCAACTTCACTGCTAGATGGTGCTAAATCCTACACACTGGTCCTTTATACACTTTATTAATAATAAATAATCTCTATTTTAACTATCAGACAATAACAAATATAGTTAGAATTGGCTTTTTCCAAAATTTTTATGACTCTATATGATGCTTATAATTTAAACTGAAGATGCTAATGATGTTATGACTCCACTATTCCTAAAATAAATAGTGTAGAAGTCTTTCATCCTGACATATGTCGCAACTTTGTTATCTTTGGGATCTTGAGCTCAATCCTAAATAAGTTTCTGTGGGTTTTTATTTGGCTGCCCAACATGAATTTGTGTGGAGCCATCAGAGGAGCTGGCAGAGTTAAAAAGGTGAGGTCACGATGTCTTTGGTGCATCTGGAGTTGACTTCTGAGGAAATATAAGAGAAATTTAAGAGACTGTTGCTGCATGAGGCCCATTGAATTGTCTTCTAATTGTAAATTATTTGTTCTTTATTCAGACTGAGTGCCTGCAGTGTGTCAAAGCACAGCTGTGCTTCTCTGGCCTCGGCTCTGAAGTCCGAGCCCTCCCATCTGAGGGAGCTGGACCTGAGTGACAACAAGCTGCAGGATTCAGGAGTGAAGCTGCTGTGTGATTTACTGGAGAGTCCACACTGTAGACTGGAGACTCTGAGGTCAGACACCAGTTTTTACTTCTTTCCTGAGATTAATATGATGTGAAAGTTGTGGTGACACTGAACTGCAGACGTATGGCTGATATACTGATCCACAATGAGTATCTTATTGCTATATAATATTTTCTTCTTCAGTGGTTTGGTCCGTTGACTGTCGCAGAGCAATGTTGAGCTACACATTCAAACCCTAAATATAATAAGAAAAGATACCACTGGATAATTCAGCCTGAATCTCTTAACTCTTGATTAATGATAAATACTCAAATACAATGAATAATCTATATATCAACAATTAGACAATGTGTGCTATGCAATGCTAATACTCCATGAATAGTTTAATCTTTTAATAGTCTTTATTGAAGTAGCAGCACATTGTCATTAATATTAACAAGAGCTATGTTTCAGATTGAGTGACTGCAGTGTGTCAGAGCACAGCTGTGCTTCTCTGGCCTCGGCTCTGAAGTCCAACCCTTCCCATTTGAGAGTGCTGGACCTGAGTAACAACAAGCTGCAGGATTCAGGAGTGAAGCTGCTGTCTGTGCTTGTGGAGAGTCCACACTGTAGACTGGAGACTCTGAGGTCAGTCGAGAGTCAGTGAATGCTTGTTTCAACAGTATTGTACTAAACACAGCTGGTATCAAAGCAAAGATCCAGTATTTCCCAGTAAACCTGCAACTTTTCACATTTGTTTTCAGAAGTAGGACAGATGCAATGTTCAAATGTCTCTGAGACTCTGGTTTTGAACAGCTTTTAACCCTAACAGCAGCAGTCAGTATCTCTCTGTCTCTGCAGTAATGATGCATTCAGGGACTCTAAGGAGCTTATTTCCACTGTGTAGGCTACTTCAGTGACATCTGCAGAGTAAACAGACTTGATGCCCAAAGTCTCTGCAGGTCTGTGAGCTTCTGGCTCAGTGTGTTCACTCTGAAGGGAAGCTGGCTACGCTACACAGCCGCTGCACTGCTGGTGTGAAGAGGACTGAAGTCCCTGCTGGTCTTCATGCTGGATGTGCTGCATCACTGACTGACAGCTGATGAAGGGGGTCTCTGTAAACACTGATTTATAACTTCTGTTGTCTGTTTTCTTCTTTGATCAGATGGTGGTCTCTGTAAGAGTGTGAGAGATGAGAAAGGTGGTTGTGTTGATCCACTGTGTCCTGAGGATCCAGTGAAGCAGCAGCTCTGACTGGGGGGTTACTGGGAGGTAGAGTGGGAGGAGAGCTTCACCTAGCAGTGACTGATGGAGGGATCACAGCAAGTGGAGATGACTCTCAGTGCTGAAGTCTAGACTGCTCTGAGATCAGCTACACTGTCAGACACAATATCGAGTCCGCCATCATCCCTGTGTGTTCCTCTGGATGTATCATCCGTAACTGCTACCTCTACTCAGTCTCTGCAGACACACTGAGACTCATCCACTCCTTCTGCTCCACACTCAACCACCTCCTCCACTTGGACCTTTATTCATTAGGATTTCGATCCTGCACGCTGTTAAATGATGAACTGCTGTTCATTGTCACATTATACTGTATCTTGGAGAGATGTCAGAATGCATTAGTCTGTAGTTTAAGAACCATTTGTGCTTGATTATATTTCTGTATACTTCTTCTCTAGTTTTATGTTTTTATATCTTATTTAAATCTATCATTATATTGTGTAACAGACAGTGCACTATTTACAAGTTACACTCCATTAAGTACTCATGTCACTTTTCTGACTACTCTAATGCAGCATATTTTCACTTGAGTAGATTTTTAGAGAAACTTTTAACGTTACATTTAAATATGTCCGTTGTGTTAATGCTAATAAGCTAATAATATATATACGCAGTATGTCATACTTCAAAACTACTAGGCTACTCCTTAGTTACACTGCTTGTTATATTACTTTTCTGCTACCTTCCAGCAAAGTGTTCTTTCTCCCCACCGGTATTCCCATATATCTGTCTGAAACACATCCACAGGTTTCATTAGTTCACTGTGGCTTGTATTCAACTGCCGATTAAAATGGGGAGGGCTCACACCTGATCTGTGGCGGTCTGTGATGGGAACTGGGACTGAGGTTAGGGTCAAAGTTTAACACTGTAACATGCTGACACTTTTTATATTTACTTTTTAACATAACAGACAGTCTGTAGTACACAAGTAAAGAACGTAATATGAAAGAATTTGTACTTATTGTACTGACAGTCTGTGGGTACTCAGTAGAGAATACTATTAATGTAATATGGTCTGATCACACTTGAGGGATACAGAATATTGTCGGGGTGTATATTTGGCAGGTTATGTAATCAGGAGATAATGACTTCTGTGACAATAGGTGGCAATAATCCCAGTTATATCTACATTAAATTAAAGTGAGTGTACCAGTGTTTTTTTCTTTTTCTTTTAGTATTTTAACTTATTTACCTTGCTTGATAACCCGACTAGATCTTTTCTAAAATGCTGTTGTTGGTTTTGATGAACCAGTAGTAATGAAAACGGTTTTCTTTTTCTTCGTTAGATTAGAAATGGGGCTGTAATTTGTTTATAAATTGTGGGCAAGAAGCCTGGATTAAGAGAGGGTTTAAACAGCTTGGACGAACTTCACCCCACCTATTCCTTTAGTGCCTTCTGACAACATATCAAAGGATGACATCATAGATGGAGTTTGGGGGAGTTTGAGTGTCTGCATTTACAATACTGCCTATAGTCACTGAATATAATATATAATGTATCCCTTGGAGGTGCCCTGACCCTCAGGTTGGGAACCACTGCCAGAGAACACCAGGACTATCCATAAACTGACAAATACAGAGCTATTACTCATCTTTCAGATCCATGATCAGCTGACCACACCCTGTCCTCTCCACTGTCCTCAGCTCCACCACGGGGCTGTTGAAGAGGAGGTGATATATGTGTGACCAGCAGATGGTGCTCTGGCTCTAAGGCTAAGGCAGCACTGAGAGCAGCACCACCAGCAGGCGAGGGGAAGCTCCTGCAGTCACACACATTGTATCACTCCCCAGACACACCCTTATAATACCAGCCACAGCACAACAGACGGGAAACGCTGCATCCTGATGATAGATTTCACAAAAACAAAGCTATAGATTATATAATAACAACTCATGAGATGGAAGTTATAGCCCCTACATAAGAGGCAGGGGATTTGATATGGATTGTGTAAATGATAAAGATATTGATATGAATTATACATGAGCTGGAGCATTTAAATGTATTGGATTGTAATGGTTACTGTGGGTGGATGTCGCAGAGAGAGAGAGAGAGAGAGAGAGAGAGAGAGAGAGAGTGTGTGTGTGTGTGTGTGTGTGTGTGTGTGTGTATGTGTGTGTATGTATGTATGTATGTATGTATGTGTGTGTGTCCCAGGGTGACAGACTGAGAGTGAAGTGCTCCACTGAGCTCATGACTAACAACAAAGAAATGGCCTGCAGGTCACACACAGGCATCAATCTGCCAAGGATTTCAGATCAGGAACACACACACACACACACACACACACACACACACACACACACACACACACACAGTAGTTTCCCAGGACATTTGCATTCTGGGATTAATCTATAATTCATCCAGTAAAATCCATACCTGTCTTTTTCCCTCCCTGTATCCTCTGTTCACAAGGCCACTGAGCCACGCAGTCAAGATGGAAACAGTATCTTCAAAATAAAAACATGCTGACTGAAGCTAATTTGGAAAACACACACACACACAGACCAGTGTGAGCTTCAATACAAGTTCATGAAAATTAAACAAGTAATTGTGTATCTCATAAATTCATGCATAAAGGAGCACACCAGACAGGTAAGGACAGAGGAAGTAGTCAAGGTACGGTAGCTGGAAAGGGCCAATTCAGGGAACCGATGTGAGAACATTGCGGGGGGGACAGGTGTTCATCCTGGTGCTGCCAGTGTGGAGTAGAAAACAGTTGACATGGGTGTACTTACATGCCAGTGCGTGCTGCCCTTCAGCTGGGTGAAGGTGAATCAAGATAATGTGCTGTAGGAGGGATGGGGGATGAAGGGATGAGGGGAGGAATCAAGGTTGTGGATGGATGGATGGATCGGAAGAGAGGAGGGAACTGGGAGAGAGTTGAGACTCTGAGTGTGTGTGTGTGTGGTGATGTTTTTTTTGAGTTTGTTCAATTGTTGAGAACCATGGATTTAGTGATTTTATGGCTGTCCGATGTTGTGAAGTTTTGTTATAGTTGTTGGGTTCAACGTTATTTTCCTTGGGCCAGCGGGAATGTTAATCAACAAAAATCTTTAAAATCATTGCTCCACTGCAGTACGCTTCCCTGCAACATTTCTATAAATCAAAGTGTTTGTGGTCAAACAGTTTGGCTCAGTTAGCAGCTGCAGTAATATATTGGCAACCTCTCAATGCTGAGACAATGCAGTGGCAATATCACAGTCAGCAGGAACTAGAATTCAGTAATTGTACGAAAATCGGTGTGGACAGAGAACCTGGAGGGCCATAAAGTGCATGAGCATCCTGAGAAAAGATATGGTCATATTCGTAGGTCTAATTGGCTACTTCTATTACTTCCATGTGCTACTGTGTACTCTGACCTTTGAAAAGGTTCCCTCGGGAAGCATCATGGTGCTGATGTGGAGTAGAGTCTTGTTATAGGTCGACAGAGTTATGTTGGAAGACATCAGTGGTTGTCTGATAAGGAGGAAGGTTCAGGGTCAGTTATATTCTGGCTCTGCATAATTTGTTCTCACTATTAGAAACTTTTTGAATTTTTTCCCTCCTATTAACCAAACTGACAAATATTGTAACTTTCACTGCTAACAGGGGATGCACCAGTACCACCTCTTCTAATCACATTCATGGTGGTTAAAGTGAAGTAATAATCCAGTTCATTACTTCAGATTTATATTATAATTCAACAGTAGACAAAGCTAATAGAAATGTGACCAATTTCCCCCTAATGAGAGAATATTACTTTTTTTAAATTAATTCCTTTCAGTTTGAGTCTGATGTGTTCCTTGTTGGTTTCATTATTTCCACTTCACTAAAATTATATCTATTTAGGACATTTCATGAGGTCATCCCTGGGCTAATGAGTTGAGTTTTTATTTGAACAATTTGTTATTTATTTTTCAGAACACTTTGTGAAACTCAGATATATTAGCACAATGGTCTGATGGTCTGTTGATGTATAGTATGGAGGGGCTAGAATAGCTACAGTATAGTCAGAACTAATGACAAAGATCCCAGTGTGCAGAGATTGCTGTTTGATGTTTTCTTTTTTAACTAATCATACCCACAGGTTAGAGTAACAGTGGCCTCTCAGAGCCCAGACAAATCAGCACTGGTGCCCTTAGGTTTGTGTCAGCTCCCAGGTCCTCTTCACACTATACACAAATGAGTGCATGAGAATCCACCCTGGTTCTCAGATGATACAGCCAGTCTGGGAGACAGCTGTTCACCAGTTTACAGATCTGTAACAGAAGGATTTGTGTCTTGAATGTAAAAATGACTGAAGATGCCGATGGTTATACACAACAAATCCATCCCTCAGGTTTGCTTTTAAGTGCCTTGGGGGCCACATTAGTAACACACTCACCTGGAGGGCCTATATTGAGTCTCAGCTCCAGATTGCAACAGCAATGTATTTTTTATGCAGACTTTCCTTTTTACCATGCTGTCTTGGACAGCATTATAAGAAATGGGATAACATAATATAATGTTGCCATTGCCAGAATGTGTGTATTTGTATGTGCAAATTGTTACATGGAAGCTGTGTGTTGCTAAGGTGTTAATGTTTGTTCTTTTATGCTGTAGAACTTCAGGAGTCCAAAACCCCTACAGGGACATTTAAAGTATATCCTATCCTATCAGTTGCATTCAGGACCGTTACCATTAGCCACAGAGACTGGCAGGTTGAATGCTACTCCAGAGGAAAACAGACTATGTTTGTTGTGTGAGTTTGGCAAAATTGAGAACGAGGTTAATATTTTGTTTTGCTGTCCTGCCTACAATGACATAGGGGATGTGCTGATTTATGGTGATTTCCTTTGGGTGACTACCTTGGTACAGAAGGCAGAGTTGAAGACTGAGTTGTAAAATAACCTGTAATTTTGTAATGAAATTAAAGGTACAGTATGTAATTTCTGCCACTAGGGGGTCTCCCACATCAAAACAATAACAAAAGGAAGTTTGATGACAACGTAAACCAGCGTCGGATCGGGGTAGTTGTTTTCTTCACCCTAACCGCCGTCAGGTTCTCCCAGTTAGGGTTTCTTCATTGTGCCCAATTATCTGCAGAGGTTTCCTCCTCTCCAAAACAAACAGACCCGGTGATTAAAACACTGAATAAAGCAGCTTCACCTTAAAATTCAATGTGTTTCTCTGACGCTGTTCTCTGATAACTAAAGCTGTCTGGTGACTAAAATCCTTCATCTGGTTAAAATAAATAGTTAAAAATGACCAAGATCTAAAAAATGTATGATAAAAATGTGTTTATAGACATTTTAATCCAGAAATGTTACATACATTTTGTGACACGAAAAAAAAAAAAACGCCATGCAAGTTACCAGAAGATGATTCAAATGTATTTACTTCTCAGCTTATAAATAACTCCAAATAACTATAATACCTGCAGATAATAAAGTTCAGGTGTCATTTCACACTCACCTGCTCTCAGTATTTTATCTTTAATGCCTAGCTAAAGCTTTCCGTTTGCTCCTGGTTCTGGCCTGATATCTGCATCTCTATGACTAACACTGGAGTTTGAATGATGCAGAGCGCTGCCTCACAGCACTGCAAAGAAAGACATGATGTAAACTCCACAGGAACTCAGCACAGATGGTTGGAGCCAGAGGCGGGATTTGTACCTTCAGCTGTCATTGAGGAGCTTTGCTTAATTAATCCAGCAATGTAATGATGTAAACCATTAAACTGTCTAGCAGACTAAATCAATTTAATATTTGGAGCCACTAAGTAGGACTGTTAGCTCATGTCTTGGTGATGTTGCTTTTTAAAGAGATTAGTATTAACTTACATTCAAGTCAGAGATGATTCACGAGGAGGACCAAAGGGGGTGAAGAGCAAATTGAATCCTGTTTAGGACTAAAAACAGACAGGAAGTAGTCATGTCCCAAAGTAGAAATAGTACATTTCTTCAGGGGCCATCAACATTAACATCCAGCTAATCAACTTTCAAACTGATTGAAATAACTGATTAACTTCTTAATCTGTTTTCCCATGGTCACGATCAATCACATCACCATTTTAAAATAATCAGCTTTCACTGAAAGCCTGAGACAGAGACAAATCCAAAACATAAAAAAGCCTAAAAAGTAGACCTATTCAGGTGCTAGACAGATGCAGGTCTACCTAGACAGAAATGCTAGACTAGCTGTGTTGCTCACTGACACTGTTGAAGAAAAGCTTCATGTGATTGATACTAAATCAATCTAAGATGTGAGTGGAAGCAAACACACACAAATTACAATAACAGGTCTGTGCGAGTTAGTCCAAAAGTTGAGTGTGTTAATCATGAAGCTTGATGAACTTACAGCGAAGTTCATCAAGTGGAAACAGCTGAAGTTCACTGACTTATGCAGCACATCTGGAACGTCTGTATAGAATCATTGTGACTGCAGTGTTCACACTCACAGGAATGAATGAAGTTGAGGGCGGTTTACCTTCTCCTAGGAAGTATTGTCCATCTCACTGGTTTTAAATCTTGAATCCAGACACAGTTTGCAGCTGTTTTTCTGGTAGTGTATTGTGGTTAAATGTCACTTTCTCACTTTGTAGATATAAATCAGTCTTTAAATTGATGACCTGAAATCTGGGATTAAGAATTACCGGTTCGGATCACTGATTTTCAAATGTTCAAAACATATGAACCATGATATCAGAATTAACTGGCCGCTCCTTTTTTAGTTTTTGGCTCACTTAACTTCTACTTCCTCTCATACAGATCAGAAACTCAGAAAAAGTTTTAGAACATAATATAACTTTGTGTGGCAGTTATAGTAGATAGCGGAGGACCTATGTTAATGTTCCCATCACCTTAGATTCAGATCTTCTATTCAGCACCACTCATGCACGCACACACACACACACACACACACACACACACACAGAGAGATGCTGAATACTATTTTTCGGGTCTTGACTCATCAGAGACAGTGTGAAATTGAATCAGATAGGAGCTGAATATCCGAGGTGATTAACACTGAACTCACTGGAGCGGAGTGAGGTGGCTGAATTACACTGTGAATGTGTGTTATCCGATGAACACACTCATCAGCGCTTCAGGTGACAGATATGAGAGGATTAATGAGTGTGTGTGTGTAATTAAATTCTCTCTGATTCTGGATAATGACATGCTAATTGGAACTAGAAAGCTCAGTAACATTAACAGAGGTGGAGAATTCGGTCAGATCCTATCTTCTGAATCTCATCACACCACTCATCAAGGGACAGCAGCTCATTATGACGCCCCAGTGTGCAACCTGCCTTCTAAAGTGAAGGTGATATTTGTTGTGGTTAATAGATGAGCCAATGGAAAAGTTAAGGACTGATCTGAAAACATTTCCTTTTTACAAATTCCTCCTCACTTAGTTTCCCCCACTGAAATCATATGCGGGGTAGCACTGCTAAATGCTATTAGTTATAAGAGCACCTCATTTGTATATTGTCAGCAGTTTGTCATCGACTTTCTCTGCCTCCTGACCAGGGCCAGGATGTGGAGCTCCAGCCAATGGTAAACTATTTTACAAAGGTGGAATATATTAATGTATTAATATAAAGTTAACACAAATAAAGCACTGCTCAGTTCAGGCAGAGCACTGAAGCTGCACTTGTATTAGCTGACTGGAATCAGGTGCAATATACTTTACAATGATTGGCTCATTCACAGCTGTGTGACAAGAAATGTCTGGTCCTACTCATGCAGGTCTTGTTGTGCTGAATGTGGGCAGTACAGTTAACCACACACACCTTTGCTATTGATTGAGGCTTCAACCTTGAACACCACACGAAATGAGGATGCAAATTTACTTTGGTGCTGGAGGTGAAAGTTTTATTCGGCCCTTCGCTCACATGGACTGGAGGCGAAGCAGGAGGCAAATATTCACCAGTGTTAATTTCACACGTGTGACCGACCGCGCTGCCCAGTATGCTCATCTGAACGCTGTCTGCTGCTGTAGCTGACACAGTCCTGCTTCTCTTTGGGACAACTTGATTAAGCAGTGAATAATTATGGAATTTTGTCTCTCCTGCTGCCAGCTGTCCATTCTGAAACAGATACAATCCCACTGTCCTGGGCCTGTTCGGTCTAACGCAGGAATCTTCTGCTGTGCATTTATTGCTCTGCATGTGTGCAGACGATATGCTGCTGGCGGCTCAGCTTGCAGTTGAACTAATTTCGAAAAAACAGTCCTTTAGAGCTGTGGGCTTTTGTTTTTGGGATAATGGGCTGTTGGACAAATGGTCATTTTTGGGACTATTGGGGTGGTGAAGTCCTTACAGGTTGTTACGACAGTTTTGTTGCAACTAGTTTCATTTGCAGCAGATGGGATACAAAGCACAATGCAGTTGCTTATATAAATCAGATGATGCAAGACAGCTAATATGTATTTTTCTTCCATTTCGGACTGTCTGGGTCTTTACATCCACTCAAAGGTCAGCACTATCCAGACGGTTTGAAAATCCACTGTTCTCTGCGATTGCAGTTTAATAAATTCATTATAGCTGTTGTGCATCAGTATGTCGTTACACAGTATGAGGACTGCAGGATCTCGCTATGGGTGTACATGAGGGTAGCTCAGTGGAGATTGCTTGTGCTTTCGTTGCCTGTATTCCCTGTATCTGTCCCTTTTGTCACTGTGTAAAATGTGTCCTGTTGGTGCTGGAGCCAGAGGTGCATTATGACTTATACTGCAGTTTGTTTGCTGATAACATCCTTTTCCACATCCTTCATCTTACCCCGGGTCCGGGAGGCAGGAGCTGACAGCGAATATACGAACAGTGCCTTTTAAAGTGTAGAAGTGTATTTCAGGTAGCCGTGCCTCTCGCCAATGTCGACCTTTTTCCCCAAGATCTCTCATGGGGAAGAACTTATATCCCTTCTGTCTCATCATCATTTCAAGCTTTTCCATTTTCTCCCTCATCTTCTGTCCATCTCTTTCTCAGTTCCCCTTAATCTTTTCATTTGCTTTCCTCTTACCCTTATTTCACTTGACTTCTTATCATCTTTCTCCTTCAGTCCTCTCTCTGTACCTCCTCCTAAAACTTCAATCTCTCAACATTTACCTGAACTGAGTCTGAGTGGTAGCAGCCTTTTGGAAATCCAAACGCAACTAAATGCTCAAAATCAATAAAACAAATTGTGACAAATTGCCAGTAGCAACATTTTTCACACTTATTTTCATGCTTGTGCTTGACTTGAAGTAGAACTTGATGGCAAATTTGTCTTCAACCAGTCAGATTTCTATACACTAAAAGCAAGAAAGCATGAAGAAAATCTGTATGAATTTACTCAGCGATACAGTCAATCCAGTGTGTAATGCAAAGCTCTACCCCAACTCTATTTGGCTTACAACACTTTAAAGTAAAGCAACCCCTTGGCCTTGTCACAGGTTGAATATGTGTGAATGCTGCTGTCTGTGTTTGTCTGACCCTCTTCCTGATCTCCATGGTTGAGAGGTGGTTGGGTGGCTCAGGTTCTGCTTATTTGGCAACACCTGAAGTTGTACAACGTCCTACTGGATCCTGTTTTTCACTGTGCTATATATTTTTTATTTTTGCCATCAAAATGTGTGCCTATCACGACTTCTTGCTGGTCCATTTTGTGGCCTGTCCTCTTCCAGATGGTGAAGTGAGGAGGTTGGATGCTCCGGATTCCTCCCACAGTCCAAAGACACCAAGTGAGGTGACCTGTACACCTGGCTTGTACAGTAGGTGTGAATCTGAGTACGATAGTGACATGTCATAGTCTGGCTTGAATAGGCTCCAGCCTCCCTCCCATGACCCACCGCAGAGTGCTGAAAACGCATGGATGACTCGAATAAATGAGGTTTGGACTCTGCTTCACCAACCTTAAAAAAGAAAAAGCTGAATGTTGTTTCATTAAACAAAAGTTGAGGCGCTGCCTCACAAGCCTGACTCATGGATGCTCTGCCATCATTTGCTGTAGTTGTAACATTTCTTCACTGTGATTTCCTCTTGTCACTGCAGAGGGTGACTAGGCACAGACATGTACAAAGGAAAATGCAACACACAGGCTTTTGGAAGCCAACAGTCATCAAGCCAACAGTCAGAAATTGTACTGATGCAGACTTGCTAACACTCCCATTTTTCCCCGGGTTTCTTTTTGTTGGTTCTGCCAGGAATGAGCATTTCTCTCATGACTAACTGTCATACACAGTTTGTACGATGTCACCCAAGTTGCCAGATCGTATATGAAACACAACCTACACACACAATCCATGCTTACATACCATTTCAACCCATCTGTTACTGCAACCTGGTAACCCACAACCCGATTCAAGGGTAATAGGTCTCTGCGCAGCAAGACGGGCCAGCTAACTTAGCATTAGCTCTTGTCAAAATGTCAGGTCAGGATGGTGTTCCGCCTAAAAAACTCTGAATACATCTGCTAATTTAAGCATGTAACTTGTTAGGTCTATATCTATTTCTATCTTTCCCTCTTTTGTGCCTGTTACGTTGGAGCTGTGAGACTCCAGTCAAGCGGATATGATTTAGAGGCCTTTGGTGCTCTGAGGTCAGCCAACATGCCTGTAGCTCAGCTAGAAAAAAAAACACTCAGATTTCCTGCTGATGAAGCAGTGAAGGACAAACACTCCACAGTGAGCTTTATCTGTTAGTTCTCCACAGCAGCCACAGCAGGAGGGTCAATCAAACGATTTTCAATAGGAGTTAGTAATGATTTCTCCCACTGTAACTTCTCCTCTGTGCTCTCCCTTTCTATCGACATCTCAGTAGGTTTTGTCTATATCTCAGCTTGTAGTTCTTTTTGTCTGTCTGAGTCCCTCTGTCTCCTTTGCCTTGTTTTATATCATTTTCTTTATTTCTAGTTATCTGTCTTTGCCTTTATTTACCTCTCTGTGTCCGTCTCCCTCGCCTTCTCTGTCCTCCTCCGGGTTGTCTGTTCTCCAGACAGATCTCCGGCTGCCTATGGTCTGCCCACTCACAAGGCACTCGCTGGCAAGGCCACTTATTGTGCTTTAATTTGTTTTCCCAGAGTAGTGTGTTTTTGTGAGTGTGACAGAGGGAAAAAAGGCAGACACACTGAGATGGAATAGAAAATGGCCTCATAGCATCTCGAAGGCTGATTTAATTTAGATTTAATGCACCATGCAGAGCTTTTTGGTGGTCGGAGCGAGGCTGAGGATGAGGATGTCTGCTATGCTATTACAGACTCTGTAGTTGCACAGAGGCAAAGATATGACAAGCACTCTGATAGTAGAAGCTCCCACTGCTGAGGGAGAGCTGCCACCATCTGTGGCTGAAAGGTTCAACATGTCACTGAACATATTGAACAAATTGCTTTTCAAAGCAATCAAATCAAATCAAATCAAAAGCAAACTGTAGAAAGTGACAGTGTTCAGGTCAGACAAACTATATTCATCAATGCGCAATAATAATGACGCAATAATTACCAAACTACCATTGATTAAACAGTGAAGACAGACAAAAAAGTGCATGCATTAAGCTATAAAAAGTTAAAGGGACATTTTTGCCAACAGTTCTGTTCATTCATACCTTCTCGTGGTTGTATGTTTCTGCTTTACCCTGGCAGCACCAACAGTACCGGAGCTGTGCACCATGCACAGTTTCACAGCTCAGCAAGCATGTCTGATAAAATTCAGGGTGGAAACAAGGAGGCTGGGTAAGAAAAAATGGGTAAATATTTGGATCTACCTTCTTTCTCCTTTTCTCTTCTTAGCCTCGGCTGTCGTCCTCTTTGGTCTCTTCAGCCCTGTCCATAGAAGCTGCTGAGCCCGGTTACGTTGTCCGCTCACTGTTTCATGTCAAAATGCCTGCTGTGAAAAGGTCTATTTACGAGGAGAAGTGTAGTGTTTTCCCCTTTACTTCAGTCAGTTTTCTTTCAGCCTTCATCCAGTGGACATTACTGTGTATGACGTCAAATGCAGACATCAATTTAAAAATCACACATTATCATGCCCATAATGTAATTTTTCTCACAATGAATTTGTTATATTGTTTAAAATGCTATAAGCAGCACATTAGAATGATTTTAGAAAGGACTGTAATAATATGATAAAGGAGGAAATTTTAATAGATATTCTTTACGTGTCTTCAGGGTGAATGTCTCTCTGTATCTGCACTGTAACAGATATGAAGAAAAGAAGAAAAGAAAAGCTGTTTTTTAGCTCTTTTTCTTTTTTTTATGAATTTCAACAATGTGGTTGAAGTTTTTATTCATATTTACATGTTTAACACACCTGTATTAAACACCCAACATGATATAGAATAGTAACAACTTGGTATAATGTAGTAGAGTGTTGTATAGTGCACAGTACAGGCAGGATAATAAATGTTATGAGCTATGAAGTCACCATTAAATTGATAAAAACCGAAACAGATAGCTCTGTTTGGCCTCAGAATGGGAACATTATGGGTGGACAAATTAAAAATCTTTGTGAACACCAATCATCCGTACCGAACAACGTAAGATTCAGTGAAGGCACTCACTATCATTTACCCAGTAATCAGTGTCTTATTCAAAAACAAGACCGTTAATCAACACGGCAAATCATTTAGTAGTCCATGTTCCACGTACACAGAGACAGCTGCAGTATAATTTACATGCTTTATGAAACAATGCAAAGCAAAGCATGATTAATATTTAAAGGTCCAGTGTGTAACATTTAGGAGGATCTATAGGCAGAAATGGAATATAATATATATTTATATATATATTTTTATTTGAGTATAATCACCTGAATATAGAATGTTTTTGTTAGAATGAGCCATTTATATCTACAGATGTTGCTGGTTGCCATTCCATGGAGTCCGCCATGTTGAACCGCCATGTTTCTACAGTATCCCAGAAGAGACAAACCAAACACAGGTTCTCGATTGGGGCATTCATGTTTTTCGACCGTTTTGTGGCCACTGTAGTTTCTCTGTCGAAGGAAGCGACGAAGTTGTGATCTGCAACTTCACTGTTAGATGCTACTAACACACAATCCAACACACTGAACCTTTAACACTATAACTGTTTGGGTAGCATTACTTTATGTCCATTCAGAAGCACTGTAAAAGCATTTTCCTCTGTATCTTTTAATCTTTTAATTTATATCAAGACATGTAATTTCCCATATCTGATTGTTTCTTGGGCATTATGTTCTGAGTCTGGAACATTTCAATCTCTCCTGTGTCGCTGCTGCTGTCTCCCTCTTTACTTTGTCACTATTCAAATAAAGAAGAAGTAGTGTAGAAGATACGTTGGGTTTCTTTTTAATAAGATGAAATAAAGATTGAGAACTTTAAGGGAACATTCATGCTCCAAATGAACAACCAAACACTTGAACACACGAAGCAGACACAGGCTCACTGTGAGGTAAGAGAGTGATCGATTAGACTTCATGTTGTTCCTCCCTGGTCAGTTCTTTTCTATCCTTGTCTTTTATGTTTAGCTTCCAGCTGAATGGAAGCAGTGGACCTCCAGTTTTAAACAGAAACATGCTGAAGTCAGGATGTTGATTTTCTGCCACACTCCACCTCAGGTACAGTCACACCTAACGTACGTACGTGTGTGTGTGTGTGTGTGTGTGTGTGTGTGTGTGTGTGGGGGGGGGTGCCTGGGTGA
>JAGRRF010012889.1:26046077-26064266 GCA_019097615.1 Morone chrysops
CTCCCATCTTCTCTTTCCTCTCCCTCTCCTCCCCACCTCTCCTCCCTGCTCCCTTGGCATCTCCTCCCGTCCTTTCATCCTCTACATGTTTTCCCTCTCTATGTTGTATTACATTTCACAACTATAAGACATGTGGCTGATTCTCTTATCCCGAGCCACTTCCACACAGAGAAGCATATGTCCCCCTGTTTTCTGCATCTTTTAACCTTTATTCACTCAGCGGGTGTTATTGCTGCTCTTTCATCTCTGCCCCAACCTCACACTCGCACATTTACAAATCACACTTGGGAGAAGCTCCAGCACAACCACAGCCCCGTTGGCTGCTGATCAGCTCTGAGGAAGACTCAGCGGCTAAAGTGATCATCTGCAACATTTTAATAAAATAAAATATTCTTTACTCCACGCTTATGATTTAGCAGCAAAAGGAAATGTCTGGATGAACAGAGATATGTACAGTGACACATCAACTCAAACATCATCACTGGAAAAGGAAGAAGATAAATTACCATTAACTGTGTTTTTATGAGTTCTGTATATTCCAGAAACGCTGGCCGCTGAATGTGTAGCATGAAAACATATGACTCATACAGTGTTTCATTTAGCGTTTATGGCTGCAACGATTTGTCGATCGACCAATTGGTCAACGGACAGAACATTTACCAGCAGCTACACTGTACATGTACTGTACATATTCTTTTTTTATTTTTCACACTTTTCTAATGTTTTATAGATCAAAAGATTGATCAGTTAATTGAGAAAATGATCAACTTTATTGCCACATATACAGTCATACACTGTACAATGTATAGAGAAATATCTCATGTATTTAACCCATCCTATGTGCTAGGAGCAGTGGACTGCCACTGTACTGCGCCCGGCGCCAATTAGTTGCAGCCTTACAGTGTTTTATTAAACTAGGTTGATCTTCTTTTAAGCAGGACCACACTAACCAGAAGACTTTATTGTGCTCATGTGCATTATGAAAGTCACTAAAGACAATACTTTTGAGACCTTTCTTAAAAAAAAAAACTGGCTCTACACCAAATAGTATCCTGGGATACTAGCAAGCACTAGGGATGTCACAATGCCAGAAACTTAGTAGTCGAGACCAGAACCAGAACTTTGGCATCACCTTGGTACTGAAGCATCCAACAAGCATGCAGAATCTAACAACCTACGGATTACTTTAAGATTGTGCAACACACTAAACATACAGAACACACACAAAAAATACTCTTCTATCAAAGTAACCATCACTGTCTGTGCCTTCTGCCCCAACTCCTCGTTATCCGTCTTCCTGCTTCTTCTCTGTCTGATTGCTCTCTTGGGATACATTCAGGGCTGTTTCCGTACCTCCAGCCTCTTATCCAGAGCCTCTTTTCACAGTTTTTAATTACACAAATGATCCGTCTGATTGGTGCAGGGTGAAATTGCTTGTGTCTGAGTGGAGGGTGGTACACAGGCTCAGATAAACGGAGACAAGAGGATTGATTTCTCTTCGTAGGACAGACAGACTGACATTTGGAGAAGACGTCTGGAGCTCCGACTGTAAATTTAAAAATGTGGCAGTGCTATTAGTCATGTTTGATCAGAATTGAATCAGTGCTATGAGAGATGCTGGCAAGAGACAAACAAGCAAACAAATAAATGAACAAACTGATCAAAGCTGATCGTTTCCAATCCCTACACCTCTGGTTTCATCATGCCGGATAAGAAAACAAGGAGATTAAGTTAAGGACAGACAGGTAAACAGACAGACAGAGCCTCTGGAGCACCGATGTCCGATAAGATCCAGGAGATGGCCTTCAAGGGAGGAAGACAGCCAGAAAAACAAAGGCTAGAGATCAAATAAACAGAGCCTTTGAGGGAGGAGATATATGACGGATCACAGAAACAAGACATGTCAAACAAGACAGAAAGGCGGACAGACAGAAGGACAAACATGCAGGCAGAACCTTTGTGTCACATATTAAGCATTGCAAAAAAAAAAAAGAAGCTTCCTACATATACATGTTTCTTCATGTGTCTCAGGTCTACTCTGAAGCTCTTAAAGAGGTACTCCACATGTAAGCATTTTGTTGAGCTGTACACTGACTGATTTGACGAAACACATCATCTGGTGTTAGTATTGATACTGATATTCCTTATACTATTCTAGTATATTGCATTTCCTGTGGTGCTTCACAATAAAAGCAACCTTATGGTTTACCAGTTGAACACTTCTAGTGTGAATCAGCAGCAGTAGGAAATGTTTAGTTTGCATTGGCAGTAACTTAATGCAGCTCTGATACGACTGCAGAGAGTGATCAGTGAACAGTGGAAATGAATGGTACCAAAGATAAGGTTGGAAATAATTAACATTTTAAAACTCAAGTCTGTAATTCTGCTACAGCAACACCTCTAATCTGAGAGGTGACATGTTACTGCAACCACTCTTGAGTCCATGTGACATTTGTTTTCAGCGGATTTCACAGCATCTCATGAGCTCCAGCTGTGGACAGAGGACTACATCTGTGTATCCTTGATAAACTGACCACAGCCAGTGTGTGTGTGTGTGTGTGTATGTGTGTGTTTGCTGGGAAGAGAATAACTGCTGCAGTGGCCTCCTGCTGTGAGGCAGCTCCATGGTTCTTCTGCTACGAAATCACGCTCCCTTAATATCAGATGTGTTTGAACCTTCACACACACACACACACACACACACACACACTCACGCCGGGTAGAAATGGCTTTTTGTGTTTTATTCCTGTCAACTTTTACACCAGTAATGCATTATGGGCTGAACTGGGCTGAGCTGCACGGTGAGCCTTTGTGTCCCAGTGAATTTCACATTGGGTGTTACAGGGTTACATAACCAGCAGAGGAACTGAGGCACGTTTCCATTGATGTTACATTCCTCTCACTCCTGGCTTCTCTCCACCCTTCCTTTTCTTCTCGTACCTTTATACTTAACCTCGGCCGTCCTCTGTCCCACCGGCTGTCCCTCTGTGTTTCACTAAATTCATTTGTTACCCTCTCACCGACCCTGTCCTCCTGTCTTTATCACTTATATATGTGACCGCACTCATCCGCACTCACTCTCTCTCTCTCCTCCAGCTCTAGTCTCATCAATATGAATGAGGATTATAGTGTTGTATGCACGGCTACAGCTTGTTTTATTCTATCTAGAGATGCAGATTCCACCCGTTTGACTGTGTGTGTGTGTGTGTGTGTGTGTGTGTGTGTGTGTGTGTGTGTCCATTAGATTTTAAGGATGTCATGGTCAAGTGTGAACCCACTGGTGACCCATTAGTTTGTGGCATACATTACATTACAGCTGTCGCCATCTTGGTTTTATGGAGCCAAATTTGAATGAGAGTGTGAAGCTGGTGGGTGACAGGCTGCGAGTTGGACTGTGGGTTTGGTTGTTTTTCATTTTCTGGTTAAACCAATGGTCTATCTCTGTAGGGTATAACAATCAGAGCCTGTCACTGGCTTACACTTTTAGTGGACCAGCACATTACAAGGATTACATGGTAGCCATTGCAGCCCATTTCACTGCAGGTTGCTCATATAACTTGTGTTAGTGCATTGAGGGTTTATTTTGACCAAACCAGAGTTGGTTGTTGTTGGAAAGACTTACGCAGATTCAGTTTTGGTGTGTTTTATTTTGTTTCAGTCCAGTCTGAAGTGTGATTCTTGGTCTGGGAGGTAAAATGAGTGGTTTTGTCAATGGAGACTAATGAGTTCTCGCTCATTTGTTTTGGTCTGAGATGCTGATGCTCTAGTGCGACATGTCTTGTCCTTTAAGATGTCCAGGGTAATTCCAGTGTGTACTTTTTAACCCCTTCATGTCCAACGGTTCTGTGAAGGGGGACGGGGGTCGTCCATCCTCTGCCCTCGCCTGAGTGTGCATCATTCTGCCTGTTTCCCTGAGTGCTTGTGGGATTGTGCGTTATTAGCATGATGTATGTGTGTACATGCTGTTGGCTGTGTGTGTGTGTGTACGGTGTGTTGTGCACAGTGCTTGCCTATATAAAGCTCAGAGGCCGGGCATTAGGACTCAGGAATCAGCTGCTGGGCTTGACCACTCCTTCCTTCTCCTCTCTTCTATCATCCTTCTATCACTCACTTCTGTCTTTTTTTGACATTCTTCATTCCTCCAAAAACAATGCCTTCCTCATCCTTCATCAAATCTTATCTTCCTTCTTCTCCATTTCTTCTTCTATTGTTTCTCTCTCATCATCCAAATGACGTATCTCTTCCTTCTTTTTTAACAACTTATTTGTCATCCTATTCTCTCTTCTGTCTTCAGTCCATCCATCCTTAACTTCTATCTATCCTCCTTTCTTCTGTCATGCTCTTCCTCTCATCAGGTTTTCTCCTTCTCTTTCACACTCTCACTCATTCTTTACCCTCATCTCTCTTTTTCCATTCATTTACCTCTTTTCTCTCCTCCAATCATTTTCAGTGGTATCACCTCCAATCCTCTATTTGTTATTCTTTTTTCAGTTCATCTATTAACTTCACTCCTTTCTTCGTCATTTACTCATTCTTTCTTCAGATCTCTTTCTTCTTCTAGACATAATTTTTCCATCTCTCTCCTTATCCTCTCCATCTTTGATCTAATTCTTCTCCCATCTGAACACTTTATCGTCCTTCTCTGTTCCTCAGTTGTCATCCTTCCTTCCTTTCTTCCTTCATCTTTTGTTCCTCTAACTGCTCTTTTTTTCTCAGTTCTTCTCTCACCACAGTCAACGTCTCCTCCTGTCAGTGCTTTCGGTTGCCATTCTGAGGGTGTAATCAGAAGTGTTGGTGCAGTGTGGAGGACACTGCAGTGCTCTTGTGTAGGCAGGTGTAGGTTGGATGGGCTCAGAGTGGACTGTAGGTTTGAAGAGTGGCGATTTTGGGACTCTGTGCCTCTCAGCTGTGTTAATTTAATGACACACCGGAGATGAAAGATGCCCACTCAATGACCGCGAGTCCTTTAAAACTCCTCTTCTCTTTTAGCTTCTCTAAAATCATATCCTGTCTATTTAATAACCTTGGACGTAATGCGTAATGAGTTTAACATGCTGTCAGTTCCATAAGCCTACATTCACACTGCACAAGGGCATCCCAAATCCGATTTTTTGCTCATATGTGAACAGCACACATTAAATCTGATCCTTTCAATTCTGATTTGGGCCACTTTCATATGTGGTCCAAATGTTTTGCAATGCAACCTCAGCATAAACCACCATATCAGAAATAATGTGACTTTTACGTCACTCTACATCGACAGCTGTCATAATTCTACGCTGGCAGGAGTCGCTGCAGCTGCAATGGAGGTGGGGGAGGGACAGTGAGGGGTGTCAGATCTTGTAACTATTTGGGTGACACTCCTGTACAAGCAATACTTTAGGGGTCGAATTGTTACCGGTACTCTTATTCACAAATGTCTGTACATAAGAAGCACCAAAACAAGCCTCCCAACAAGCCATAATTAAAAGTTTGGTTTCATCCTCGTTATCATCTGCAACAGCATTCTGTGTGTGATGTGTTGTTGTTCTTTTGCACATGGACCCTGAACTGTTTATTCAAGGATGGTGCTGTACTTCAGAAGCATTTGCCAGAAATGTTCCATTAACGCAAAATAGAAAGAGGTGAAGCTAATGAGACTACCTGAGCACACAAATATCCACAACAGGAATATTTAGAGGCATTTTTATTTTAAATTCCCTAAAATCATAAATGAAAATTTAAATTAAAAAAAATAAAAATGTGTTTTTTTATTATACCCAGAAGACTTGTGTGTTTCATTTTCTTTTTTAATTAT
Source organism: Morone chrysops (assembly GCA_019097615.1). Taxonomy (NCBI): domain Eukaryota; kingdom Metazoa; phylum Chordata; class Actinopteri; family Moronidae; genus Morone; species Morone chrysops. The sequence goes on from JAGRRF010012889.1 coordinate 26,051,875, forward strand.
TAGTCTAAGTAAAATATTTTCACGCTCTGTTAAAGCTCTGTTTATCTGTTAGATAAAACGATCACTAAAGATTTTCTTCCCAGTCTGACTGACAGGTTCAATATTTGCCCGGTCATCCTTTACTCCTCCTCCTCCTCTGTCCTTCATCTTTTCCCTCTCTCCCTTCACACATCATCCGCCCTCAAGGCACTCTCCCACCTCCACTTTACCTCTGTGTGTGATTGACAGGCTGTGAGTGTGTCCACTCATGCATTTCCTCTCTCTCCTCTGGGATCAAGAAACAGAGAAAGAGCGTTATTAGTGGTTAGTGATGTCATGTGGCATCATGCTCCCTCGGCCGTAACTCTGGGCTGATGTTTATTCTGCATCTGTTAACATGCAGAGATCTGAATGTCATTTAAGATGGGATGCTAAGGCTGAAGGCTGAAGATTGAGTGCATTCCAGCAGTATATTAAAGGAATGCATTGCTAAATACCCTACTTCTGTGTCATGCTATTTTAATTATGTTACAATTTAATGAGGGTGACAATTGTACTGAACATATGGGTCAACAGTAGAGTCTTAATTGTGGATGTTTTGGTTATTTTAAGATGTTTGTCTCAATGAGTCTTGGTTGCTGCTAAAAGATATTCCTTTAAAGTAAGACTGTGGCGAGCAGTGCTTCGATAAAGTATCTATCTCTCTTGATTAGTGGTCCTTTTAGTCGAGGAAGTGGAATGTTTTCCAATGAAGCTGCACCGAGGCACCAAGGGCAATAGTAAAAGATAAAGACTGGAAATGTGCGAATGTTCTTTGTGTATCAGACTACTTTGTGTCAATCTTCTTCTCAGCCAGGCTCAATTTTGTATATAGGCTTAGGTTAGCATCAGGCTAGCCAACTGGTATGCACCAAGTGCACAAACCAATGCCTGGACAGGGTCATGATGTGAGGACTGAGACAGAAGCTGTGGAAGTGGTTGGAACACAGTACTCAGCATACAGATGGACCCGGAGTGGATTGTGCTGCAGGGGTTGTTTCAGACTTTTCTGGATTTTTTGATCAAATTCTCTCTGCTTTGAAATGTTGACACTATTAGAATTCATCACAGCTGCCTGAACTCGAGCTGACCACAGCCTCTGTTCTCAGAGGGCGCCAAATGTTCACTGTAAGAGTGTTTCATTGTTCATTGCTAGATTTGGGAGATTTGTGATTGTTCCTTATTGCTGTGAATGATGCTCACCTGTATTGTTTAATTTGATCATTTATCACCCTTTACATCATCTACAGATAAATTATATACATACATTTGACACACACACACTCCAACCTCGTTCAACAGATTGCTGTTCTCAGTTTTTACATGTGGAGACACAGCATCCAACACACACACACAAAAACACACACACACACGCATGTACGCTCAAATAGACACGATACACCCCCCCGGTCCACCTACATACAGTCGTTGGTCGGAGTCCAGGAACTGTGCCACCAGCTGTCCCCCTATTGGCTGTTGTCCTGATGTAGGAGGTGTGTGTGTGTGTGTGTGTGTGTGTGTGTGTGTGTGTGCGCGTGTGTGTGTGGTAGAAAGGGTCGCTTTCACTCAAGCTCTTACTGTCAGTCTCACCCACTCTTTCTTTCTTACATCAATATCGTGGGACTCAGACTCTGAGCCAGAGCGACTGAGAGAACACAACAGATTAAACATCCTGCGTCATCAATGAGCACATTAAGACCTACAACAAGAGCAACATACATGGTACTAGAAGACAGAACATTTGAACATTTTTCTGGGAAATTCAATCTATCATTATGAGATAAAAGCTGCGCTCTTTCTCCCTTTGTCTCCTGCTCATTGTGTGTGAATGTGTATAATCATTCATCAGACGGTCCGTTTTGGATCTCAAGGAGATTTTGTGTGAGTAATGTAGCCTGAAAAGGATGAAATTGCAGCAGCTCATCCAAATTATGTTGCTAAAATTTGCAATTTTCTTATTTTTGGAGTCTCTCAGGATGTCAGTAATGATCTGTTTGTGGACATTTCTCTACGTAGTCAGGCACATGTGGAGAAGGCAAGCCAGGAAGCTGAAATACTGTTTTCCTATATGCTGCAGGGACAACGTACTTTTGTAGGCCAACCTGGAAGTTAGGATCACCCTGGTTCCTTTGACAAAAAGCTGATGGGATTTTTTCATTGGATTTTGGATTGTTCCAGAAAATAAGCTCTGTGGTGAAAAAAAGTTTACTTGTATGTTTTGTTCATAACATAATCTTCACAAATTATTTTTTTAAGCCTAAATTCAATCACCAGAAGTAAAAAGCTACCGTTAGGCTATAAACAAACTACACCATGGTCATATGATTTCACCGCCAACACCACTAAACTTCCAACTTGTAATTAAACTGAAATTAATTATTATAATTTGACCATTTATTGTGGAAAAATGTACCAGCAATGGTTGAGTTTGCATTTCAATGCATAAACTGAGTGACGGACTGACTGAACCTCACAATCAGCTCCTGAACACTCGAATATTCTCCTTTCCTCCTCTTCCTCCTGCTCTCATCAGTGTGAGTGTAATTAGATTGAGGTAGTTCTCAGCAACAGTCTCATTAAATCTTCTCCCTGTATGTCTGAATCCAAACTAACTGGACACACACACACACACACACACACACACACACACACACACACACACACACATGCGCGCGCGCACACGCAAGCTGTGATTGGTTATTGCTTTTTAAAGTAATTCCTCCTCCACACTGTGACTCATCACACACACTGTGGCCACATCAAATCCTGTCACTGACCTCTTTAAACCAGTAATGGTTTGCCTTATGTCTGAATGTGTGTGTGTGTGTATGTATACTTGATCTGTTCTTGGTGTAATATATGCATTTATATACTGTGTGTGTGGTTGTGTGTATAGTTAGTGTTGACAGTACCTTTATATTTCCACAGCCTGATGCTTTCCTCATTCTGCCCTCAGCAGCAGTCAATTAGTTGTAATTAATTGAAAAATCACAATATTGGCTCATGTAGGATGCTGCAAATTGATGTTTCAGACCCTTTAACAAAGCGGTCCAACATGCTGAGCAGAATCTCTGCTTCTGTACAAGCCAGCCAAGAGAAAATCTATATGGTTAAAAAAAAAAAGACCTCTCAGACCTGGTGTTACACGGTTTGCCTCACAGAGGCCGTTTGCCTTAGAGGTCGATTTGGTGGAAAAAGCTCGGCTCTCTGGGGGAGCTCTCAAAGAAGTTCTCCCAATATTGTAGGTTTTGTTGGTATATACGTTGATCTGATTGGTTGAAGTTTGACTGCCCAGTATTTTTAGAAGTTTCTGCCCTTTTCCAAACTGCTTCCAATGACGACTTCCCAAATGGTTCTGTCTAACAAACCCTCTGTTCAGTTGTCATTATGGTATCCACAAAGTAATGACCTTGCTTGGATGTTATCAGTCAGGTGGTTTACAAGCAGCTGATGTATAAGGCCACAATCACACATACCCGAGTGCAGGGGAGTGACCATCGCCAGCCAACGTGAATACGTGTGTGACCCTGATGGTGACGAAATAACTACTTTTCGCCCTTAAAATTACTGTACACTCGTCCTTGCCCGAACACCTGAACTATAACACTTTCTGCCATTGTAATGTTCGTGGTCATGCAGGCGACCAAAGAGTCTGGATATTCAACCTCCAGTGCGCTTCTTTTCAAGTCTTTTTTTTATTCTGACTGCGGAGACTGTCCGACAGCATCAGTCGTCTCAGCAAATTCCCCAAAACAACACGTTTACATTCAAATAAAAGAAACGTTGAGTGGCTCTGACTCTTGTCCGTCAGGAGCAAAGGAGGATGCACATCAACGTCCAGATGGATGAATGGGTCCCTGGACTTTGACATGTGGCCACTGTTCATTTCCTGTTTTACTTACTAACAGTCAGTATGTCTGTAGCTTCTTATAACCATGACCATCATCCTACCCTAATAACCAATCAATAGTTTTATGTTTGAAACAGCAATGTTGTCCTGCTGAAAGGGGCAGATCAGAACACACTATATTGTTCTTGAGGGCATGAATGTATTTTGTTGTTTAATTCAGAGGACTTGTTGGTTTGATATATAGCAGCATCTGTATATTCGGATCTGCTATCAGAGCAGTAAAGTGTTTGCTCTTAAGATACTGTAAATGTAAACTGTATTCTTTCTGTTGCTACATCACAGTATGAAATGGTCTACATCAAGATATGGGTATTTTGCATCAGTGCATCAGTTTAAAATTAGGGTAGCAGGAAGGAATGGAAGCGATGTCTTATCACGCTGGTTTAAGTGGCACCAGCTGTCAGTGTCTGATTGGACCGTCTGCCTGCTGCGTTATGTGTAAGAATCTTACAAACAATCTCTGCATTGAAACTCTCAGCTGAAAGTGAATAATTTCTCTTAAACACGCTCAAAGCTTTTATGTGTGGTGGTGTACTTATGTTGTGTGTGTGTGTGTGTGTGTTTAATGCCAGCTGTGTGCGTACAGTAAACTCATGTATTGTAAGCCCTCATTGTGTGTGTGTGTGTGTGTGTGTGTGTGTGTGTGTGTGTGTGGCCATATGGCCATAAGTGTAGCCTTTTGTAATCATGGTTATATAAGATGTAAACATTTATCCTACACAGTAAGCTCATCTGACCTCTGAGTTTAATGACAGAAACACATCTCAGGCTTTTTAGCTTGTTAGCTGTGATCCATATTGCTGTTGTGTTTTCTGTCACTTTTATTTGGTCATTATTTATCCAGAGAAGACTTCGATGAGCGAGTAGAGCCTCTTTTGTCTACATGTATGTTAAAATGTGTGTGACCTATAGCATTTATAGGTCACGGTTACTTTTCATATGAGGGATTAATGCTAAATACAGACGCTACGTCCCAGAGTTTACTGCTGAGCTGCTCCAGCAAACATCATGTTATGAAACACTGCCTTTTGGATGTGGATGCATCTTGCAGAAGCCTTTGGCTCTCATTATGCAACTCTGAGCTCGCTGGTTAGTACTAGTGGCTGCAGTTAGCTTTTTTATTCCACATTTTCTTACTTGTCAAAACCTACATTACCCACAATGGAATGTGATCATCGACAGTTCAGTCTGAAATTCAGTAGCTAATGTAGCCTGCAGCAGAGATGAGGAGCAGCTACAGTTTCTAACTCCACAGCAACAGATTTTTTTCATTTTCAAATTTGTTGTCTTCGAACCCAACTGATGCTGACTCAAGTGACATTACTTGAGGCATTTTAGGAGATTTCACTCAGCTCACTTTGAAGCCACTAAAGGCTTTACAGAAAAAAACTCCTCAAGACCTGTAAACAGACTTTGATATGTAAAATCAGACAGTTTATATTCATCAAACAATTCATACAAACATTTTGATTTTCAGTGAAAACCAAGTTGTGAAAGAAACATACTACGTTCAGTTATTGATTTGTAACCCCCCCTTCATACATTCAGTGTAGGGTTATGGTCAAAAATACTAAAACATTAATTTAAAGGGACACTGTGGAGGTTTTGACCACGAGTAGCGCTGTAGAGTAATGTCCTGATGGACAAATTCCCATATATCTTGTCTTATGTGATCCTCTTTTGGCAAGAGAGTTTACTCAGATTTGATTAGGTTACAAAATGCTATCCATGTGTTTATAAAGCCCTGAGAGAATACACATTGTTTATTGGTAAGAAAAGTTAAAAGTAAACAAAACTGTGTTTGTTTCCCATGGAAATCTCTGCAGGGCACGTTTAACTCATATACAGCGATCTCTTCACTCTCTTTCACTCAAGTTTGCTCTTGAAAATGAATCCTTAAGAGCAACCCGAGGAAGAAAGACATTTCTAAAACAATGATTCTTTATTTATATGGTGAGTGCATATTCCTGCTTTCTGCGCTATAAATAATTTATGAAGAATTATCCCCGAAGTCCTGGATGAGCCGGCAAATTTGTATCATGAGAAAATGACCGACTGATCGCAGTGACCCTCTTTTATTTTTCTCTTCTGCTGTGTTTCCCCTGCGGTGGGGGCCGTGTTGTTTTTTTTAGATGGCAGCAGGGTCAGAGCCGGGGTCAGTCGTTGTAACCGTCGGGGCCATTGCTCATTGTTACTGCAGGATAACCGACACACAGCTCTGGCTACTGCTGCTATTATTTAGCATGGGGGCTCACCTCACACACATCCAGGGTTACACTCACACACACACACAATGATGATTAGGTTAATGTAAGAAAACTATTTTACTATTCTTGATGACTTCCTTTCAATCCTCCAAACAAGAAAAAGTGGTTAACAATTTTAAAAAAAGGCGACACCCACAGTGGGACATGAAATGCTTCCCCTCCACGGTCACACACCGGCGCTGTGGTTGCTCGCTCTGTGTGTCAGCATGGGCGAGTGTTTTGTTCTCCTGGTAGTATTGTGCTCGGGGTTTGCTGCTCTTATCTGACTGTCTGCCTGCACCAACGTCTGGCTGCTCTCTCTGATAACACTTTGTTGTTCAGCCACGCCACGCTGTAGTGCAACACATAGCAACACATTCATACGTACAGTACACTCAACTTTCAATGAACTCTATTGTCACTCTGTTGGCACACACATCAGAACTGGAAAGGAGGTGAAAAGTGGTGACGTCATGAATTCATTTATCCAACAAAAATGCCAAACATTGGCGGGTTCTAGTTTCTTAAATACAAAGGTTTGCTGATTTTCTGTTTTATATCCTTGTAACAAGATTATAAGTGGAATAAACCAGGTAGTGAAAACCTTCCTGTGCCACGTGTCGGATAGATCCAGTATTTTATATCAACTGACAACACACAAAAAAGTAATCTATTTGTGGATTAGGAACAGAATGCTTAGTTTTTTTGATGGACTTCAGGCATGTTCTGAGAAGTCTGAATGGGCTTCTTGGTCGCCAAGATCAAGAAAGTGTAAATAAACTATGTAGGGGGAAAAAAGAAAATTTCAACAGGTGACAGCAGCTCTCTGTCTGAAGTGTGAATGTTATGGTTGGTGGGAGGCAAAGAGGAGAGGTTTACAGGAACATACAGTGAAGAAGTGAAGAAGAGTCTGGTCACTGTGATTCCATCGGGAGCCTCTGAGGAGCCGTGATGAAGAGCTGGACACGGGGAGCTCTAGTTCATAGCCATTAATACAGGGTTACCAATCCTCTGTGAGGACAGACACACAGACACACAGACAGACAGATCCATTACCAGTTTGCAACAGAGGGGTTTGCACAAGGGAACATTGTTCTTTATTAAAGGACCATACTGGAGAATTTGCTGTAGCTAAAAAAAATTATCGAGCATAGCATAACTTTTCATGTTGCTTTCCTTTTTCCTTTTTCCTTGGTTTGAGTTCATTTTAGCTCAATGTGAAAATCAATTTGCAGAGACTTGATAATATTATTATTTTATATTTTCTTACTGCAAACAAATCCCATGACAAGACAAAAAACAATGTTTTTCTTAGCAACTCCGTCCCCTGTCTGTTGTTACTACCAGGACTCAAGATGTTTCTTTCTCTCAGATTTGTTGGTATTTGCACTTGGTCTTGCCAAATATTCTAGTTGGTCTCAACCGAGTCCAGCAATATATGTTCTTTTTCTAAATTAACATGAAGTGCACTTATTCAGAAAATGGATATTTGTGTCAGAATCCATGTAGAACGGTCAGTGTCACTTCCAATCGTTTACGTGGCTGCCACAACTCATCTCACTGGCAAAGTAAATCTTCAAAAATGGGCCCCAAACTGACATTTTAAATAACTAAGCCTTATGAAAAAGGCTTGCAATTTAGTTTTTAGCAAATGTTTTTGCTAAAGGGTTGGACTTCACATTTTATTGTTGGTTTTGGTCTTTTCATGAATTTCTTTGTAAAGAGTATTACTCACTTTATCATTTAACAATCAATATTTTTGTTAATTATTATTTGTTTGTTTGTCAGAGTTTCAGTCTTTTACTATGTTTTTCTTGCTGCTGATGATTTCAGTCTTTCACAGCCTGTGTTGTGTTAGCTGTAATAATACCAGCAGACAGTAATGGTAATGGAGGTGGTGTCGGCAGGAGGAGGCTGACGGAGCTCGCAGGTGTAAATTAGTTTGATTGTGTGAGTCAGAAGCAGTTTTCAGCAGAAAAGACAAACAAGTGTTTCTGGATGAATAAACATTTAAATTGTTTTCTCTCCATCTTCCTGCTGCATCAGCGTTCCTTTGAATGTCTCTTCAAAAGTTGGAGTGTCACACACGATTAACTCTCCAATGGTGTGTAATCTGAAATAAGCGTAAATTGGGTAAAACCAATAATTGCTGTTGTGCAGCTTGGCTCCCGCTGTGTCTCTGTGCTGTGCTGGAGCTTTTGATGCCCTCGGTGTGGCGCAGTTTCTGGGTTGCTTGTGAGGCAGAATTCTTCATCAGGTTTGTTTTGAGTGATTGGAGCAGGCTGTTTGATTATTATCATGTGGTTAAGTTAAGGGACAGTTAACCCCAGAATCAAAAATATATATTTTTCCTCTTACCTTGAGTGCTATTTATGCATCTAGATTGTTCTTCTCTCCAATATAATGGAATTGGACATTGCCGTTGAGTTTTTCAAATGTTTAGTTTTCCTTTCATTATATTGGAAGGAAAGAGGAAATATATGTATTTTTTTATTTTTAGGTGAACTAACCCTTTAAGAATCCTAATAGCGATATAGATTTGTGCAAGAAGACGTGATGAATGTTTACATTGTTTACTTTAAGAGTTAATGAACCAGTGTCGATGTCTATGAAAGCCAGTGGAGGTGTTGCAGATCAATGTCTTGCTCTAATCCGGGATTACACTATAACATCATGCATCATGATAAATTAGAGTCATTTAAATATTGTAAACTACAATGTAGTCACCACAAACGTTTTAAAGTGAAATTGTAGGTTGGAAAATGACACAACCAATAATTCTTTTAGCCAACCAGAAGCTACCATAACTGTAACACAAATATTAAACAGTAAAGGCAATCTTCCAGCACCTGAAGTGAAAACAGCAGCTGTAAATGAAACAGTCCATCAACTTTCATTTAAAGGTCACTTCCATCTCTGCTGTATGTACTATGTACAGTTCAGAGCTGAGAAAGGAAAATTGTGCTGTTATTTAGTGGCATTAAATCATCACTCACATGAAAGCAGGATAAACACAAACTCACAGATTCCCTGCTTAATAAAATCTCTAGATTTGTATTTTAGCCACTCATCTTCATTTCCATATTTATCCATCTGAGTCCTGAACAGACTGTAAAATGGCTTGGGATTACAATCTTTGTGAAGCCCGCAGGTACAGTACGGGTGGTGTTAAAGTATTAATTTTGGTTTTCAAAAGGGACAGACAGGTGGGAAGAGGCTGACAGACAGAACATGTTCCAGTGGCCCCTCAGCTAGACCCTGTCAGGTAGACTTACTGACAAAGAAAGTGGGCGAGAGATAAATGGAGAGACAGACAAGAATGTGAGAGAGAGAGGGAGACAAGAAGAGACAGAGAGAAAAGTGCAAGAGGGGGATGTATGAATTTTTTTTGGTACAACCTGGGTTGGATTTCAATAGTTTCTCTAATTTCTATCAGTTATTGTAACTGTTTAATAACCAGTATTTTTAAAGAGATGCAAATGATGAGAGAAAAGAGAAGTGAGGCTGACTGATGAATTAGTGAAGACATTTGTAGATCTCCTCAGGGAGCGACAGTGACCTTTTGATCTTCATTTAATCAAAAAGACTGATTGAAAAATCTGTTTACGCACCCAAAGAAAATGTATTTTTATTTTAAAAGTATCTATACACACACACACACACACACACACACACAGAAATAAGCACACACAGATATAAATAATAATAATAAAATAGAAAATAATAATTCATGGGGTATAATTTATACAATTAATGAGCTGAAAATCACCAAACAGGTAAAATATTAGTTTGACATTAAATATAAAACTTGATGGGCCTGCCTCACCTTTCTATTGCAGCCATTTTGAATTTAGCCCATTATTAGCCACACTATTGAAGAAGATTAAAGCATGTCTTCAGTATTGATGTGAGGACCTCAGTTAGACTTGGAAAGCAGGTTTTCAGTGAGTCTGTCTCTGGAATGATTAACGTTTATATGATGTCTCCATTGTATAATTAGGCTTCCCCTGTTTTCTGATGTATATTTTTTGGTTTGTTCTATACACTGCAGCTGTGCGGCTGTGGAGCAGCTGGGTTTGTTCTGTGTTGTCATGCAATCAAACTGCTATTAAAAAGCCTGCTGCCTAACTAATGTGTTAGAAGATGGAGATTCTCACAGCACCTGAATGCACCACTGCACAGTAGCAAATGTCAACAATATAACAGCAAAATAGAAGTGGAGGCAGCTCATTCAGTTTGTAATTACATACTCATGTTCATGTGTCAGTGAAAAATCTGTTGTTTTTTCAAACTCCAGATATTATATTGATCCGTAGTAAATCAATAGATGCATTATTTTGTTGACATCTTTTCAGGATCCAGTTTCTCACCCTAAAGGTTAATAATCTCAGTACTAATAAAGGCCTTGTCATATTTTAATATATTGTGTCTAATAAGAGAGAGCAGCTAACTGCAGGTCTTCTGATTTTATCTACTATATCTTCTCTATCTTATAAAACTTCAGTCATGAGGGGAGATCAGAACACAAGGCACATAAAAGACCTGTTTATGAGGCTCCCCCTGCATGTCATCCCCTCTCTCTCCACTGCCTTTCCTGTCTTTCTCTTGTCCTGTCAAAACAAAACAAACAAAAATGATAAGCCTTGGGGCAGCTGACTCAGAGATTATTCAAAAAGAAGGTGAATGTCTAATGTAAAGTGTGCTCAGGGCATTGTAGACAGGTCTGCAGCGGAGATGAGTTTTGAGTTTTCTTGTTTATATTCATCATAGCCTTACTATCTGCCGGCCTAATTTTTGCCTCAGGCTCAGAGTGATGAAAGTCGACAGTAACATGTGTTCTTATGATTATTCACACTCCCCTAGTCTTGAGAAGGTTTGGTGGAGATGCAACACCTGAGTTCATCACCTCTCAGCTCAATATCTGCTTAGATCTGCTCCTTCACATCGGCTAATGTACACAGGAAGTGACTGAGAATGACAGAGTCAGACAGAAAGACAGGGACAGTGTCAACTGTGATGAAGAGGAGCTGAGCTGGTGGGACAGGTGAGAAGATCTATAAAGGCTGGTTTGAGATTCATGAGTCTGAAGGCTTATCAGAGCCAAAACACTCCACACTGAGGCCCCGGTCTCTGTCTTAAAGCCACTGGATGCTATATATCATAGCATTCATAACATTCAACGTTTGTCACAGGTGACATGTTCCAAACTCACCACTGTGACCTGTATCACACTGTTGGGTGTCCCTCTCTGGATCAACGGAGGACGCACTAACCTGTAAACTCCCTCTGTACTAACATCTCAAGTCATACAACCAGATCTCAAGACTGGATCACTGTAAAAATACTGTGGCACCGCAGTGGTTGGACTGAATGGGGGAAGGTACCGGTATTTTTACACAGTAAAAAACAGATACACTTAATTTAACTCAAATTTTTTAAAAAAGTAACACAAACACAGTTTTCAGTTAAAAAAGAGCCACTTTTACTTAACATCATTTTAAGTGGCACTAACTTAAAGTTACAGAAACATTCCTGATTTTGTTTTCACAGTACAAATAAAAATGAAAAAAAAAGATGAAGTCATTGTCACTTAATGTTACTAAAGCTACTTAAATGAAGAATCTTTAATGTAATTTTATGTAATTAGTTGAATATTGTTGATTTTGATGAGTTAAATGAACTTTTCTGGTTTTACAGTGTACAACTAAGCCGTCCTCTTAGACTATGACTACATAAAACTCAGAGTGACTATTTTAAGTCTGTATATATGGGTAGTGGTATGGGCGGTGTATAATTGTGTTTATATGGAGATTTTTGTATCCCTTTTTTGGAGCTGTCACAGCGTCCTTGGAAAAGAGACCTCGGTCTCAGTGGGTCCTCCCTGCTAAAATAAAGAATAAATAAAATAAGACGTTTGTATATTAACACCCTCAGGAATCCTAACTGTGCCAGCAGAGGTCTGAGGAGGCTGCGTTCGAGACGCTGCATAAAGTCTGAACACAGTTTGAAGCTTCTTTTTCCACTGTGACAAACTTTTCTGAGTCTCTTTCTCCTTTCTTTCTTCCTGCTTTCTTTCTGTCACTGTTTTCCTCCAGCTGCAGTCTCTCTGCTCCTCTGTGTAACTGCCTCAATCATACTCTAATGCCAGACAGGCCAGTGATTCGCCTGTGTGTGTGTGTGTGTGTGTGTGTGTGTGTGTGTGTGTGTGTGTGTGTGTG
>JAGRRF010012889.1:26064341-26088650 GCA_019097615.1 Morone chrysops
TGCCTCCGTGTCCCCCTCTCGTTACGCAGCCGCTCTCTCTTTCATGTCTCTGTCTGTTCCCTCCGGCCCTCTCAGTCTCTCACTTGTTTTCTCTCTCATTTGTTCATCCCATCATCCCTCGCTTCCTTTCAGCCTGTCATGAACAACTCAAAAGGCTTTGTTTTAGAGCGCTGCGGCCTGACACTAAATGGCACTCATGGTCTCTCTCTCTCGCTCTCTCTCTCTCAGGATGCACACATTTAAACTTGCAGCCTTCCTCACACACACACACACACACTCACACAAACACACACTGAAACACACACACACACGTACATTTTAAATGTTTTATATCAAGTTAATTAATAATACACAACATTCAGCTGTTTACAGAGACTTAACGGGGTTTAAAGACCTTTGAAAATATTGTCTGTGCCAAAGAACCTGGTGGACAAATGCAGCAGAAGAAACACACACATAAACACACGCAAACACATTCGCACAAACACACCCCTTATGGAAGCAGACAGAACACGGGCAGCATTAAAATGAATGGCATTTCATTTGGGGTGTAAAATTACATTTGGAAATGTCAATATCAGCGTGTTGTTGCAGAAACACTGCAGGTTAATGAGGAAGATCCACAGATGTCACTGACAGGAGATTTCTGCTTTATTTTCTACCTTCTGAAGAAATTCCTAATGAAATAAGCTTCATAGTTCCTGTAATTAAGCTCCCAATGAAAACTATTGACTCTGTGGATTATCAACAGTAACCGAGGCATTCTGAGAAGACGAAGAAACGTTATTGACTTTTTCAAATGTCATGTTGAGACGCATTCTCATCATCACAAATGAAATTCAAACTCAGTTGGGTGGTGGCAAATGTCAAAGTGGCTGATGGCTCAACGGAAAAATGAGAAAACTTTTTATACAATGCTCTGTATTATGTATTTGTTTTACTTAATAGGCTTCTTTTTAGCCAGACTCCATGTCGCTTGGCCATTGTTCTATTAGCTCGTTGGTTGTTTTAACAAGTCTTTTCTCATGCAGGACGAGGCTGTTTAACTTGTATGTTTAGATGTTAAATAATAATATAAAAATATTACAATGTAATTTAGTTTCTTCCCTAAAATAAACAAAATGCTGAGATATAGGCCTGTATATAAAAAAAGTTCTTATGCCCTTAAAATACAGACGGCCTTGCAACCTCTCGTGAAGCTTTGGTGACCCCTAGTGGGGGTCCCAACCTCCAGTTTGACGGTTCAGGATCTCAAATATTCAATGACCTCAGTGTCACTGAGGTGATTGTGGTGCAAATGTGCATGAAAAGAAACGTTTGACTTTATAAATCCATCCATTATAACATAATTGTTTGATAATTGATTACTCACTGTTTAAAACCAATAATGTGTGACATTACTGCGTTACATACAAATGTAATGTGATTACTGTAATGCTTTACTTTGTAATGCGTTACACCCAACGCTGTAGATGACATCATATAGTCTGACATGATACATTCAACCCGGGGGCTCAAACTGCCAGCACAGGGGCAATTTCCATGCCCCAATTCTCTACCCCCCTGTGACTGCTGTGTAGCCTGACTTTGAGTTTAAAGCTACATGAAGCAATTTTGTGACAGGAACAGAAAGTAAAAGCAGCACACACACACACACACACACACACACACACACACACACACACACACACAGGTTTTACAGCACACAGCTGGGAATTGACAACAGTTTACTGAAGAGTGACATGCAGAGAGAAGGCAGGGGCAAGTGTGTGTGTGTGTGTGTGTGTGTGTGTGTGTGCGTGTGTGTGTGTGTGTTCAGAGAGTATCATGTAAAGCGACATATAAAGTTGAGAGAAAGCGAGAGGTGGGTGAGATGAGCTGAAATGTGATGGAGGGAGTCACCGGGGTACCTCGGCTCCTCTCTCCACAGCTCCAGCTCTACCTCTAAGATTGACAGCTGGGGGAGCGTTCTTTTTAACTTTATTTACTTTTTTATGTACCCAGGGAGTGAGGCACAGAGCACTCTTTTCTATTTTCTATTTTAGCACTGTCACACAGATCCTCAGCTGGGAGCAGCCCGGTAGAATCACAGGCCTTTAAAATGAGCAGCTGCACTGGAACTGCACTTTGTCTTTTTATTATCAACAAATGAAATTAAAAGACCAAATCCAACACGATTCAACCAAGAGAGGATTAAAAACACAAAGGGTGACACATTCCTTCAGTACACTGAAAATAATCACTGTGACCATTCAGCCAAACCCGGTCTCTCCTGGGTGAAAGTCCTGTTTATGTTGGAGCCTTGGTCCCGCCCAGCCCACCTCCCGCAAACATGGACTTTGTCGCTCTTTATACTGCTAATGCTGCACCTTCATATGTACACGCATATGCAAAACATGACACTAACAGGGTATCATCTAGCGAATTGATGGGTCTAAGCACTTCGGTGTGAGAGTGTACGCACAGAACTGGGTCTTTAAACATGCTCAGTAAATATGAGTCTCTAGAGACAGGAAATACAATACAACTTTTTTGTCCAATTGCAGTGGATGTTACACCGTGGCGATATAACACATAGCAACATTAAGTCATGACACGTTAAAGATAATGACAGCAATAAAACATGATAAAACAGTGTTTAAGACTAACTAGTGTTTAACTACACTGACTGATCATTCAGTGCAACGTTATTGCTCTCCTGTGCTTACAAACTAGAGTGCTGATAACCGTTGTGCTCAGTGCTTCCACTAGTGGCAATGGCAGCAGTATCTCTGTACTGTTGCAGTATAACTTCCTTCCACTGATGGAAGTACTGAATGCAATTCCAGTTGGGAAGCGATAAATAAATCCAATGCCATCTTTGTTCCATGTGTTGGACTGACTTAAATTTAAATCTCACAGTGATCTGATCTAGTGTTGCCAACTGTGTCCTGAGCGTTGGTTTCAGGTAATATAGAAACTAACCATAACACTTAAGGGATAAAGGTTAACACTGAACGTTGAATGGCTCACATAAACCTAAAATAATGCCAGCATTATTCTTTAAATATGCGTATAAAGGACTCATGGGCAATTAGGGACATGACAAGTTGTAAATGAGGTCAAACATGATGAAAAATAAAACCCACACACACAAACATGCAGTTCCCTGTAAGACAGCAACTCATATCAGCCAGGAGACAATTTTCCGCTTAATTAACTTACGTTAAGATTTGCATAAATGTATTTCTATGAAGCACAGAGAAGCTACAGTGTTCTCATTAATATGCACAATAAACGCTACATTTATACTGGGTCAACACAGCAAAGCCACTTCTCATCTCTGAGTGATTCTGGTAATGGAGCTGCTCTGGTTTAAAACAATGGGAGCAGAGAGATAAAAGGCTGGTGGCATGACGAGCTTTAACACGATGTTGAACAGTAACAGAGGAGGCTAGGAAAGAGATTCAAGGGAGAGGAGAACAAATGAGCCACCTGACCAACTACCACGAGAGATTGGAGACAAAATACGGAAAACTGTACAAAGGCTGCTGAACTCTCTACTAGATGATCATAATTGAGCAATTATTTCCCTTTAGTCACTTCTGTACTAATGGTAATCCACTACAGCAGCGTTTCTAAAACTTTTTACACAACGTACCACCTCAAATAATATTAGGCTCTATTAGGCAAGTACCATCATTATGACTGACGGTAAAATACTGTAGCATAGATTGACCCTGTTCAGCCACTGACAGTTCACAAAGGAGGCAGGTTTATTCCTAATAACATTATTTATGGTTGACTGCTGTTGAATCCTGAATGGAGCCAGTTCAAGTATCAGAGCTAACTTGGTGTAAAAGGTCTCCTCCTGGTCCACACTTCTCCTGCCAATAGTTCTCGTTTGGAGCCACGATTGCGGTGTTTTTAAACCCTTAATTTTACCTCCGCTCACTATCTTACCATCACACTTAACCCCAATGTACATAGCAGGCTGATCTTGAAACCCAATATTAATGCAAAACTTATTTTAAATCTCATAGTATTCTCATTCCTATCTTTGTAGTATTTTGATAGTATTATATGTTGTTAAATTAATTAATTATTTATGTATACAAAATTCCTGTTAGTTCCTGTCAGTATTTATTTTTATTTAATACAAATTCAGAGAATCTGACAATCTCTCCTAGGAAATACATAAGAACTGCAAATATATAAAATGCATTAACCTCAGTGCCTCTATGTACTGTAATAATATAATATATATTATGTGTCATTAGAGTTTGGATTAATTTTCTAAACTGAGGGATAATAAAAAACAGGTCTGGATTTAGTGTAAAGTGAACTATATGAAACATTAAGATCTATTATTCATTCCCAATGCATTTGTTGGTGACTACTATATGCTCATGTTGATCTGAATCATCATATGACAGTCATACGCTAGTAGGATGTGTATGGTGCCTTGTGACTGGTTTCTGAGCAGCTGAATGGCTTTTTGTGTTTACCATGGAGTTTCCTATATAGGGCCACTGTCTCAGATCAGCAGCTGAAGCCAATCAGGTCTGGGTTCTTTATTTAAACTATAAAAGTGTTTGTCCTTTCTGGCTGATGAGGTTTGTGTGCCTCCTAATTACAATATAAACGACTTAACTTTACCGCTACAGTATTTTGTGCTTATGTCAGTGTTCTGAGTGATTACAGGCCAATCTCTGTGACACTAGCAAAAATATTGAACCAACCACAAAACATTTCAGACTTTTTCTGCATGAAAAGGCTTTTTGTCATACAACTTGAAACCAGTAAAATTCAAAGCCTGTCCGCTTACCCTGTCACTGCCTTTTCTGCTTCTGTGCTCGTCAGCGTCGCTCAAACCTGCCAGACTGTGCAGGTTTCTACCAAGACATCAATAATTTATAACTGAATGGTTCAACCAATCTTGTGTGTGTGTGTGTGTGTGTGTGTCTGTGCGTGCATATGGAGCTCTGTTGTTGCATCAAAAAGGTTTTTATTTGCCGGACATCAGCATGAGATTGTGTGTAAATGGGTTTGACCTCATGTTATTAACCTTATGGGCTCTTACAGAGGAAACAGATGTGTTCTACGGGCACACAGTATGCTCATACATGAGAAGTAATTCCTCACTGGTTGAAAGAGTAAACCAGGAAATGTACTGCAGTGCAATTTTAATTTTTGGAATGGGCTTAAAATGACAGGTGACTTATGACGCTCATTTGGTGTCCACATGAATGACGAATAAAATGTTTCCTTTTTCATTTTCTTTCAATGGATTTTTATTCAATTTAATTTAAAAAGTGACAAGGGACAATTTATCACGGCAAGCAATCATTAAAAAAGTGTCTTTAGTATATTCATATTTACATTGCATACAGCATGCTTTCTTAACTGGTGGGTAGTGACCCAAAGGTGGGTTACAAACTCAATCTGAGGGACTTTTATTCTGACAGCCAAGCTTCCACAAATGTCTGTTCAGCCCATTTTGTAGTATAAACGCAGCTGTAGCTCTGATGTTAGTTTTATTCATATTGATAAGTGGGTGGGGACCTAATGACCATGGGAAAATGTGGGTCCTAAGGTGAGACCAGATGAGGATCACTGGCATATGACATGTAAATATACTGTAAGTCACAACTAACCCAAGGTAAAGACAGAAGGACAGAGATAGAGACAAAGATGCACAGCAAACCAATAGCAACAACTATACTAGTAGAAATGACTAATGATGATGATGATGGGGATAAACATACTGTATATGTCTAAAATGTATCCAAATAAAACACGGCAGTAGAATAAATTTGTGTTGAAATGAGCAATTGAGTCAAAAACAGCATGAAATAAGAGAAACTCAAAGATTATAGCCCAAGGCTTTGTTATTTAATTTCCTCAACCAACAAATAATGTCCTTAATTCAAAACCCAGGATTTGTTTCACTCTGTGTGTAATTACACTGTCCCCTGGGGCCCCAAAGACAGTGTAGATGTGTGTGTTTCTGAGGCTGCATCAAAGGCTGCTGGTGCAGATGCAAGTTTAACACTGTCCACCTCCACAAGCTGTGGAGAATCTCTGACATAACTCATGATCTGAACTCTGAGGCTGAATGTACTTTCTTTTCATCTTGTACACTCGTACTGACTCTTATCTGTGACAGACTAAACATGTACACTGATGATTTTCAGGGGTTGAAGTCCATTCAGTCATTGTTGAGTAGTGGGGGAAATGTATGTCACTGGGTGGCTCAGGTGGTAGACAGGGTCAGAATTAAATATGTGGATCAAGAGATATACAGATGGTTTGCTGTTGTGATACTGACAAGGATCCCAAAAGGAAAGGAATGTTGTAATCATTTGATGCTAAAATATTATCTAAGAGTTCAGTAGCAAACTCCTGTTTTGTAGAAAAGGGGCATTGTAGGCATTTTGACTTGTGTGGTTTGGCAACTAAATTTAAGGAAAAAACTGTGGCTGATGCAAAATAATATAATTTAGTATTTATCACAGTAAATGCATCCCCTCTAACTCATTGTTAGTGATGAGGTTGGAATATTAATTAATTAATATTAATTTAATTCTTGTCATTAGCCAGATTTACTGTAACGATGGTTCATCCCACAAGTCTCCTCCAGAATGGGGACGACCTCTGGCTCATGTTCTAGTGTCTCATTAAATTAATAATGTCGGTGTTTGTCTCTGTGTGTGTTGGACTCTCCCAGTGAGACTATTCTCAGCCTGAGCTAATAATTGTGCTGCTGTAAAGGGTCTGATGAGTCAGGTACAATCTGGTGGTTATTATGTGTGTGTTTGTGTATTACTGTCTGAGAGAAGTATGTGTGTGTTGTGACTGCATGTGTGCACAGATGTGTCTTTCTGAGCGTGTTGATCTGTGTGTGTTTGTGTGTAATTTTGCACATTAGTCAAATTTTGGCCCACAAGACTTCCATGTAGTCTGCTCTGTGCAGGCTAATGGTCCCTGCAGGCTCATTTCTCTCTGTCTTTTGAGCATTGTGTGCAGTAACCTCTGGAGTTCCATTAATAATATCTCTCATTTGCATGTCTGAGTGTGTAAGAAGAGATCCTACCACATAAGACATCACATTTGTGGACAACAACTGAATAAAAAGGGATTAAAAGATCATCTTTAAAATGTTTTAACTGATAGTATTGGTAGCAACTGATTACATGTCCTGGGAATAACATAATCAGGCTGCAAATTACATTTGAAGAATTTCAACTGTTGCAGCATCCAGACAGATATCCTTCAGATATCCTCTTCCTCCACCTTTCCTCCACCAGTCCACTGCACATGATTCTGAAAACATCCCATGTACTTGTGACTACCAACAAACACAGCAAATGCATTTAACTTTGGTAGCTTGCACTAGCAGGTGAAGCAGTCATTACCTCCACTAAGTGATGCTCCCAGGCCATAACTCAGGTCTGCATCGATCTGTTTGAAAGGACCATTTTTATTTCAGTCACAGAAGGAGAGTATGGACCCATTAGTTCACAATAGGAAGCTATTCATTCACGAAGATTGATCTTTGCACACCTGTAGTCCTAGGAATGAAAATGTTCTCCGTCATTTATTCAATAGCTATCATCATAGCAACCATGTCTGATATATAATCGTATTGTATAATATATAATGTATTTTTTGTATCCTTTGTGAAATATATTTGTCATAAATGGTAACAAATTGTCTGATTAGGCATGTTATTATATAGAAATAGCTAGTCTTGATCTTGTTGGTCTCGTTTCTTTATGTAGGTCTTTAGATGCCTTTTTGGAGGCATCGGTATTAAATTGAGACTGTTTCGTAACCAGTTAAAAACTCCTTCTAGCACGGATAACTAAGCAACTTAATGAAATTAAAGACAGTTGGACACTTTACTTAAAATGATGATGCAATTGTTTCTTGTCTATCAGCAGGTGTAAGTTAATATATAGAACGTGTTTGTTTGGGGATCACAGCGGTGCCATCAGTAGTTGAGATGGCTGCTTGAGGGCCGACCCATGCAGCTCATTATTTTTAATTAGCCGCACCTTTTCAGTCTTGTTACACTCTGCTGCTGGTAATCCAGCCAGCACATAGCCCTAGCCCTTACAGGTGTGAGACTGGAGGCCTGAGTAGTTAAAGATAAAAATAATAATAAAATAATAATATATATATGTTGGGTCAAGTAGAGTTTAAAATAAAGTTCTGTACTGAATTGTGCTTTTGGTACATTGCATGCATTTTATAGTACTGAATTGAAGCTTAAAAAACAGCCTCTAGTTGAGATTCCGTCATTTTGTTAGAGAAGGCCTTAAGGAGCGTACTGTCTTAACAAATGCCATCGCTCGTTAAATGTGTGCACGCCATTTATGTTTTATGCCAAACCTGGTGTTGTTCAAACTTCTCAGTCTGGACTGTACGAATCCTTTCTTCATCGGTTTCTCTATCCACTTACTGCGAGGGACTTCTAATTCAGTTTAATCTCTTCTTCCCAATCAATCTGTCAGTCTGTCTTCACATTCATCCCCACTCTGTCTTCATCCATTCATCACATAGCCGTCAGTCTGTCATCTGCACTCTGTGTCATTATTCTGTTTAAGTGCAGATTTGGACTTCATTCTTTGGGCCCCAGCAGAAAAAAACCCTGTATTGTCAGGTTTCTGCACCAGAGCCAGCGGGCTGCTGTTGAGCTCAAGGAGGATTCATGGCTTCATTTTAATGTGGGCTAAGCGCCAGTGAGGCAAGGACATTTTATTTAGTGAGGGGTAATTCAATGAAAAGGAGATCAATTAAGAGATTTAACTTCTGCTATCTACGCTGTCAGCAGATGGGATGGAGGGAGAGGTGGTAGGGAGAGGTGAAGAAATGGTGGACTGACTTAGTTTCTCTACACCTGAAGTGTGGGACGGTTAGATAAGACTGTAAATGGACTGCTTGCTGTTGCAGGAATCAGACTGGTGGTTACAAGACACCTTTTCTTTTACTCTGCTTATTCTGCACTTATTGTCCATTCTGCAGTGCCATCCATCCATACATCCATCTCTCCATTCATTTTGCAGTAAAGGCCTCTGTCTGGTAATTTTATCACTCCATTTATTCTTATACGTTTGCGCTGACTGCGGCCAAATTGGTTGGCTCGCACAGCTCTACTTTATCAGCCGCGGACCATCTGTAAGACCTTCGCTGTGGACAGATGAGAGGAAGGGGTTGGAGAGGAGGGGGATGGAGAGGAGGGGGGGTGTAACGAGAAGGTGAAAGAAAACAAATAAATGTGGAGGGTCAAACACATGGAGGAACTTGATAACAGTGCTCCAAGTTGGCATCCCATTTGTTCCCATCATGCAGCGCACACTAAAATAGCTTTTTATGATTCTGCAGGTTTTGTTCATCCCACTTAAATTTGGTGTCATTTTGAGTCTGATTGAAACTTTGAGAAGCAAATCATTTTAGGTGTCAGATGCAGTTTTATCCATTTCCAGAATCTAGTTTTTCCTGTGGTCCAGTTTTCACAGCTTCATTTCCTGTTGAGACTATAGCCTCTTATATAATGGTATTAGCCTTTCTGTGTCCCTCCTGCAAGTGTTGTGACCTTAAAAAGGGGAATAGTAACAGGAGAAGGATGAGGACAGAACACACGCAGCTCTTTCCTTAATTCGTCTGTATTTAATATAATTTTAAACAATGCATACAAACACCAGACACATGTATACATATGCACACTCAGTTTCATATACATATACACAAGTTACCTAAAATGCTGCTGCCTGAGTTTTTAACCACTTGCCTGCTGTGCTGGTATTGATTTGATTTAGAAATTGGGTTTTAATGGTCTGGCTCCACCTGAAACAGACGTTCAAATTCCTCTCATTCACATCACTGAGGTCATCTGGTGTAAAACTCACTGTTCAGTGGTTCGGGATCGTGCATTCGTAGTCCCTTAAGTCCCTTAAGACCGAGAACTTATCTAGACATTACCCTGTGGTGCTGTATGTGAGAACACAAATGTCAGAATCAGTCGCCTCATGTCAGGTCATTGTCTGGAGAATTCAGAGCGAGCGAGTGGGTGTTGATGACATTGAGTGGAGTGTAGCTGCTTCATGTTTTTTTATGCTTTTGACTTTTTTATTAATATTGCGGATACATCCAAATACATAAAAAACATTCATAATTACAGATGAGCTCTGCTCCTCCTGCAAACTCCAAGTGTGATGAGGTGTGTTTGTGGAAAAGACGAACATTCATATATCTGAATCGATGTGTGTCATTGTGCGTGTGTGTGTGTATGTGTGTGTGTGTGAGTGAGTGTGTGATCAGTCTCATGCTGTGAGCTCTGCAGGTGTTATTGGGAGGGTCTCATTAGCTGTTGGGTACCTGTTGTGAAAGACCAGGACGACCAGCTGGTAACCTGTTAGAATTACAACAGGAACACACACACACACACACACACACACACAAACACCTGACTCTGTGTGCCATACTTTCAGCCATCAGGCAGTGGGATTAAATAATTAACAGCACTGCGTTTAAAGGTTCAATAAATGACCCATGTTAATTATTCTGACTGTGATCATTGAGCAGTGCAGTCGCGAGGATGTCGGCGGTTTGTGTCAGCCTGGAATCTGAAAATTGAGCCCGACTCTTAAATCAGAGCAGCTGCCATCTGTCTGGCAGGGGACGTTTGTTTGTGGATTGGAGTTTATTGGATTTTTATTGTTTTAATTTTGAAGCTGTTAAAAAGAGAGAGAAGGGGTGGACGTGAATATGTTTCTGTATTTGTTTCTCTGTGGTATGTGTGTGTGTGTGGTGTCATAATTTAAATGTGGTGGCTTTCCCTGGATTCAACAAAAGACAGATATTCTAATTAGGAAAACACATATTAGTTCTCTTATCTCAGTGTTTGCTATCATTCACGTTTATTTTGCAAGGACAGATAAACATTCACTGAATATACCAGCACCCCCTTTTATCAGATTTAGAGCTCTGGTCACTGTATATGTCGGTTCAGGATTATTTTTACCACATTCTTACTCTCTTGAAGACAGAAATACATGACATGTTGACATTTCCCTCTAGAAATGTACTCATTAGTCAAAACGACAGCAGTGGTGTAGCAGTAGTTATGTGTCCAGTCACTTATGATGGAGAGGCTGTCGACTCCACTTTGCGAAAAATATAGTGTGTGTCTCTGGGGGCTGTAATCTTCTACACCGTAGCTATGTCCCAATTCCACACTAGTATTGTCCAGTATGCCGCCTTTATATATTTCTGTTTTATGCTGTTTATACAAGAAATTACTAAAACAGCATGTAAACTGGTGTGAAAGATTTAGTTGCATCTAGTGGAAAAGTTGCGGATTGTAACTAATTGAACACCGCTGGCTGGCGGCTGCAAAGCTTACGAAAAAGTCCTACTGTATAAACATGGTGGTTCAACATTGTGGGCTCGATGGAAGGCGTCTCACTTGCAACTTCTTTAGATAAAATTGTCTCATTCTAAGGTAACAAAAACACAATGATTGTTATTTTCAGGTGATTATACACTAATGAAAACATGCCTATGATTATTAAATTAATAGATCCTCCTAAATGTTGCACACTGGAGCTTTTAATATTTTATTTTTTGTCTTTTTGAGATGAGTCACAATGCACTATGTAAGTGTTTGCAGCTGTGAATTTCTCCTTTGTTTCCTCTATCACTAGCACAATCTGGTTGACTTGTGAATGCACTACAGACTAAAAGTAACCTGACTGTGCCAGATGGTTTGTTACTCAGAACCATGGAAAGTCACTATTGGAAACTGTTTGGAAAAGGGCCGGCAGGTAAATTGGATGAAACATCTATTACTGTCTATCCCGTGTCAAACTCTTACTGGTCAGGAAAAGAGCAAAAACCTTTTTTCCATCAAGAAAAGCCTTCAGTGCTGCTCTCTGCTCTTTCAATGAAGGAATACTCTCCACTTCTGATATAACTTAGCCCACCCCCATATAGCTGCCAGTCCAGAGTCCAGCTGCCTCACAAATTTAGACTGAAACCTGTTCAGAAGAGAATACAGTATGAAACTGGAATACAGAATTAATGGGCTAGTGGCTGTCGTGTTGGACCACCAGAGATTAATTGAACAACCTCCCAGCTGAGATCACAGTATCTGTATTAAGTCCTCTGTCTAAATATTTCTAAAGGAAGGTTGGAACATGGTAGTTTTGGCTCTGCACTGTCTCTAGACATCATTTGAAAATACCTTTTAATGGTTTTCACAGACATTGTTCAAAGAAGCACTTCACCGGGTTATTACAATGACTCATTGCTTTCCGGTTCTTTGATGAAGTGTGGGCTGCAGTGCGTAGGTCACTTTCCATAATTAATGTTTCATCCACAAGTTCAAGAGCCTTGTTATTCCTCATTTCAGATACTTGTGTCTTTTTTAATTGTTTTATTTTACTTTTATGCAGTTGGATATGGTTTCTGTGGAACAATAAGCTACACTGAGCTCTGAAGAGTAGAAAAGCATGAAAGCATTTTAAAGATTTCTCTCTTTCCTGAATGACATTCTCCCTGACACCGTCTGACTCATACCGACGCACTGACTCTGCTGGTGTTCATGTATACTGAATCAAAAGCTTAGATTTATTTGCAGCCAGAGTGGGGCTGCGTAGGTGAAGCTGGTTACAGTCTGTGATTAACATTGTGTATGAATGTCGTTAAGCAGTACAGGCGGGCCTCCTTACACCAGATCTTTCCTCGTCTTTCACAGTAAATAAGTTGTCTGGGCTGTGTCCTCACTGTTTTCTCTAGAGGAAATAAGTAATAATGGTGTAACATTTCATTTTAATATGTTAAAGGCCTGGAACTCTGTCAGGAAAAAAAAAAATCTGATACTGTGTCTGATGTAAATTACAAAACAGCAATGCCTTTTGTTTTTGAACAACTTGAACAATACGCGTATTAAGACAAAGTGTCCACCTATCGTGACGTCACCCAGTGGTTTATGGAGTACCATTTTGGAGCCTTGAGTTTGGCGTTATGGCCATGTTGGTTTTTTGCATCCAGTAGTGGTGATATGCGAGTTAGGCTGCACTCTTTGTCGGTGCTTAGTTTCAACTGCTCCGTAGCAAGAAACAATGACAGCTCGCCTGTTCACACACAATTCCTATTACAGCTAAACTGTTCACTAAAATATTAACGATTTTAGGAGAGAAATAGTCAACGCAGTAGCACAATCTTGATCCATATTTGAACAGGCTAGTTTGACAGTTTGATCTGAAATTGGTGCGTTGAGCTGGACGGACCCACTGAAAAAGTAGCCCCACCCTCAAGCATACCCTGCTTTATGGTCTATTTTAGATAATGAACTCATTAGGAAACTGTTTATTGAGCTAATAAATCAAGTGAGAAGTAGGGTTATTTTCCACAGAGCTGAATAGAAGCACAAGTCTTTTCGTTACCATTGTAACTGCCCCCTCCTGCCCCTAGAAAGATGCAGGTTTAAGTTACATCTGCATTGGCCTGTCTTCTCAGACCTAGCTTTGACCAATAATTACTGTCAGTGGTTGAGACGTTCCCTTATCACAGTGGCTGTTTCTTGGCCTTTCCCTGTTTTGAGCACAGTGTCTTGGTGCAACATCCCTTTATCTATCATCTATATAGGCTCTTCAGAATTGATTGATTTACAACTATATTCAATTTGAACGCCACAACAGTGCGCAGACTTGACCCTCTTTCCATAACAAGCAGCCGTGCTTATCAGAGTCAGTGCACTCTGATCCGCAGCTGCTGCTTATTCCTGAGAAAACAACATTAACCACATGTCACAGCCCTGCTTCAAGTCAACAGCATCTTCCACTTGAATCACCTACAGAAGAAAAGAACTACCATAGCTGACTGGATCTTCATATAACAGGTTCACCAGACTGTGTGCTGGGATAAGCTTGGGTAGATAACATGCGTTGCATCATGCCACATCCTCCCCAGTGCTGTTGCTGTGGCGATATGCTGAAGTGTGTCTCTAATGCCCCTTCATAAAACCCTGAAGGGCGCCTTTTTAGGTGACATAACTTACCCTGTGGCGGCCATATTTAAGGTCCAGCAACCGTGGCTTTCATCTGGTGATTAAGATTTAAAAGTACAATTCCATTACCTATAAATTCTGTTTCATTTGTCTTTTTTTGATTGGGAACTGAACATTATCATGCCCCAAATATACTGTAAAATAAAGTTTGAGTTTACACAGCATTATCTCTACTAGAAGCCTGTACCAGTACAGCTTGTAATCATACAAACATTAACATTTCTTGCATTGCTATATTACCATGCTGGTGGTTTGGCCCCCCTGGAATAAACTCTGAGCAGTGCAGTGATCCTGGTGCCGTGGCCACAGTCAGAATTGAAACTCACAGGCCAAAACACAGTGTTTCTATGCGGACCAAACAAAAGAGTGAATTCTGAAGCAGTTCATTAGTGTGTCTGTGCCCCATCACAACAATCTCATATTTGTTTAAACTGTCTCTCTGCACATACACACACTCATTCAATGGTTTTTCATTTTCCATTCCCATCATCCAATTTAATTTTTTTCCATTCCCGTTCTCTATTCCCAGGAGAGCCACTGTATATCCAGAGCTACTTCCACTGTTACATGTTCTTGCTCAGGGGCACTTAAGTAGTATGGACAGTAATTGATGGGTATGACTGCAACTGCAGCAGAGGATTGATTGCAAGAATTATAACCTCCAGGTCCAATGGTACACAATGGTATGTGGTCCCACAAACAGCTGCATACACACACACACACACACACACTATGCTATAGGGACCTCCAGATTGCGGATGGCTCCAATGGAAACTGTAGTCTACAGGCCTCTACTGTACACACATGTACAGTATGGAGAGATAAACAAGGAGGAAAGGAGAGTAAACAGATGTATTATTCATACATCACTTCCTTTATTTACAGATTACAGATTCTTTACCTCTGAGGAGAGGCAGGTGAAGTCAGGTGTGTTTATGGGATGTTGGAAGTGTCAGTTCTTCCTGTTGGTTGTTGTTTTGCTTTTGTTCTGCTTCCTTCTTGAATAATAAAATATTCACATTCAGCTGTTTTAATTACAGACATTCTGTATAATATTAAAAGGTTTTAGGCGAAAATGCTAAATAGATGAAGGAAGTTTGGACGCATGAAATCTGCTGAGGAAGGACTTTCCAGACGTGTGTGTGTTTGTGCTTCCTGACAGATTTGTGTGGGTGTGTTTTGCCGTCTGGATGTGTGTGTGTGTGTGTATGTGTGTGTGTGTGTGTGCTGTGACCTGTTAGTGTGAGGGTGAGCGGCACATGGAGGTACAACATCCTGATGAACACGGCACCAACTGAGAGACCACCTGCACTATACAAACCTGCCTGACCTGAGACCCACACATGCACACACACCCTCAGGGTTTGTCTCAGGTGAAGGAAAACACTGACTTATTGTTTGGTTTCAGGTTTAGGATGTTTTTTGGTACTTTCCTAAACTGGCAAAGACTTTGTGACTTTATATTATGCTGTTAACACTTCACAAATTGACAGCTTTAGAAGCACCACCAGACTGCATTCTTTCCTTTGATGAGGATCCGTCGATAGACATTGAACACACACACACACGTTAGGTACAGCATACCGCACAGAAACTTTTACAAATGGCTGTGAATGTGCTCCTAGTGACTGTGAAGGCTCCAGCGGAATCTGACAGCAGCTGCTCATGGCTGGTTAGCTCTGTTAGCTCTGTATAGCTGCTCCTGCTACACTGACCTGTAGTCAGTCTGTCACTCGCTCAGGCATTTCTAAAATTTCTAAATTTGCTGGGATGGAGGGAGCTAGCACAGTTTAGGCGTGTACTTAAACTTTAAATAAGACAGCACCTTGGGCTTTGGAACGTAATGATGGTGTTTCACTAATTGTCCAATAATCACATAGTTCCTCAGGATACTGAAAGACTGAAGTGATATAGCCTGCCTATCTCGTATAGGGACAGTAGTACTACTTGCTTGCATCGGTACAGTATTAGCCAATAGTACTATCAGTAGTGGCTGCATATTGCTCTAGCTGTAGTAGCAGCCGCTGCACTACCAGTTGTGTCTATGGTAGTAGATCAGTAGAGCTACGCAGCAGGTGGGAAGCAGAACCACTGGTAGTAAAAGTCATAGTTTTAGTAGCAGTAATAGCAAGTAATATTTATGTAACAATAGTACCAGCAGTAGTAGTTATGACACAAGCAGCGATGGAGTAGACATATCTGTATTCTTTTGAAAAAGTAATGCCACAGTTACCTTAAATGATTTATAAAGGATTATTTTTTGGTCTTCTCCTCTCTGCCAGAGCTCCAACAAGGGCGAGTCCCCAGTGAGTCCTCTCTGACTCAAAATTAATCTTTCTGTTCAGTCTATCCTCCTCTATATTGTGTTGTATCTCTTCTTTGCTTGTTCACTTTTTTTCTATTCATTTTTATTCCAGAGTGGTTGTGTTTTCTCTCTCTGTCTCTTTTCTATCTGCCTTTCTCTCCCTCTTGCCCTCCCTCTAATATCACATGCTATTTCCCCAGAGAGCCTGTGTTATGTGTCTCACTTACAAGCTGGAAGATTTATTACAGCTATTTGTTGCTTTTACCACTCCCTGTTTCTCCCTCTGTCTATCCGTCCATCACTGTGTCTCAAACAGGCCTTCACAATTATTCATCCGGCTACATCCGCCTGTCTTTATGCCAGTTTTACTCTGACTCGTATGTGTCGTTCCTGCAGTATTATTTCTGACTGCCTTGTGATGCTTGAGGATCCTTTCATTAATTTCTCTCCTTCAAGCCTTTTCATCTCAGTGCTGCCATCTGCTTTGGCACGAGGGCCTAAATAATGTATTCCTTCAAAAGGAAGCTACCGCAGTCGGTCAGCGGAGGTGACGCTTTTGACCCAGAGTCGAGATCAGGCAGCAAAAACTGTTATTTCATCTATTTTCCTCACTTTATTATTAAAAGTGAGAACATTTGCATCGTCTTCCCGGTGACATATGAAGGCCCACTGGGGGGGCAAAGATGATTAAAGATGGTGATGGATTTAATCCTGGAATATCTATAATTTAGAAGGGGCTATAGATAAGGTTGCCTGATTTAGGTGCAGTCCACACTTCCCCTGTTCCTGATTGTCAGTCATATTCAAAAATGAAAAAGCTCCAATTAAAATGAGGAAACCTTCCATCTTAAAAGAATGACACTCTTGCCTTGGATGGTGACTGCAGGTATTTTTGACCCTATTTTCCAAACTTTTTCCATGAAGCTGCACCGATCAATTCTGACCTTAATCAGTTCCTTCACTCTGGAGCTGCTTGCTCTTGCTTGCAGGGCTGTGCAGCTTTCCATGTCATTCATGTGGAGCCAATAAAAAAGCACTCCAAAATTCAACCCCAAAGGCACCCAGAGAATGTTTCAACCACTAGATTAATTTCTTACTTGGTAAAGAGACATGTTTATTAGGGATGTTGGGCAATTATTCAACTAATTGATTCTAAAATGTTGCTCTCTGCCCTGGCCGCACCAGAAATACTAGTCGATTTAACTAATTATTAAGCCCCCCACCACCCTGCGCTAATGATGTAAACCAGCTAGGTTAAAAGTGAGAAAAAGTTGACATCTTGTGAAAACCAGCACAGTTTTGTGTATTACAATCTAGAAAATGAAAAAAGGTTGTGTGTAGGCTCTGTCAGAATAAACTGGCACATAACAACTCTATCGAGCGATGTGTAACTACATTCAGCACAGGCATGAGGACGTTGACTTTCAGGGAAAGCAGCCTACTGGAGCTAGCACTTGTTATTGTTATGCTTTGAAGGATAATGTGCAATGTCCATAATGCATGGGGCCAAGTGCCACACATTTCAGCTGCATTTAAAATATGATTTGGTTACTGAAGAATGTGATTAACGGTTTCAAATAGTTCTTAAATACACTGGTTTTCTCTTTTACAATGTGGACAGTAGCTCTTATGTTTTGTGATTGACATCCTGTTATAATAATATAATTTTGCTGCAAACCAGCCTTCTCTTTGATTTTAAATTGAATTTTGCAAATCAATGCTAACCCATCCTTAGTAATTAAAATACATTATACACTGGTAACAAGCATGCAAACAGTGCTTAGATCCTGCCTTGGTGTATCATAAAGATCAATGTTTATTCAAAAGAGTCATCAAGAGTATGTGGGCGGAGACTAAAGCAATCGATCCCAGATTAAAAGATCCCAGAGTGCAATCGATCACAGATTAAAATTAAACACTCTTAATAAACATTCAGTGTTTTCCTTTACCCCACAACAGTCTAAAGAGTATCAACTAACTTGTCACAGATGGAAGTCCTGCTAAACCAACAGTACATCAGCCACGAGTAATTAAAGTGTGTGAACGCGGTATACTGAAAGTGATGAAAATGTCAGTTGTTTTAGACAGAAACTGACCAAAGGATGAGAAGTGGGAGAAAAAGCAAAGAGAGGAGACAAATGAGGAAATGATTAGTTATATTGGGTCATATTGTGGAGGCACTTACAGAGCAGAACATCTTGCCTCTGTATGCATGTGAGAGGCTGGATGTTCCTGAGCAAATGTACCTGACTGTAGATGAAGTGCCTGCTATCAGCATGATGAATCTGTATTCTCTCATGCTACAGTACAGTTGCCCTCTGATATCACAATGACACATTCAAACACACCACAGTGTGTCATTCAGGCGGGTTTAACACAATGACTAATTAAAGCAAAAACTTAAATTTCACACCCACCAAATGTAACGTTAAAGGTTTACAAGTACATTTTGATTAATTGAAAATTAGAACCAAACAGAATTACTGTTACTTTGCTGATGTTGCACTTCCGGTTACATATGAGTGGATTCATCATCAACCTATTGACATTAAAGTATAACAGATGTGTGACTGCACTGATTTCTTTTCAATATTACACATTTTTTACACAAACAGTATCACACTTTCATGACCTCAGGGTGGTGAAGGTGTGACATAGTTGAGCTGTTTCCCTCTAACCAAAATCAGTCACATTTTATTAAACATGTGGGCTAATAACATTTACACATTTATTTTACATTGACTAGTAACACAATTATAATTCATCGCAATGCTAAGATAAGCCTGTTACTGAAATATCCTCCAGAGATGCAATGATTTTGTGTTGCACAGGTTAGATAACAGTGTGTAGTGACAGCTTCCACGTATGAGAGACGCTATGACTGCAGGCGAGAGAGCATCATGCAGAGTGAGGGGAGAGAGGGTGACTTGGTGTTTGGAGTTAATTGTTTGATGAATGAGTGAAAAGGGAAATGATTATTGACTCTGGGTAAGCATGTTAGCAAGCTAAGGCCACACCCAAAACATACAGGAGGAACAATACAGTCAATACAAGCCTTATTTTACCTTTTTGTGAGGATCCTCTGACGTCTATGACGGAGAAGGAAAGAGCAAATAAAAGACAACTAAGTGCAGATTAGCAGGAACAGACCATGTCCTATCAGTGTAAATCCGCCTCTTTTTTTCCTCCCTTAAACTCCACAATCCTCCGTGGCCTGTGAACAAATGAAGGATATTTTTGTCGCTATGTTTCTCCTCTCATCTGACACTTTGCAGGCACACTTGGCACACAAACTCTGTGTTCAGTTTTTTTAGGACACCAGATATCAGAGAGAATCCATGACAGCAGCGTCAGAGCTGATTAGGTTTATCTAGAGCAGCTAGAGAGAAAAAACAAACACAACTGTAATTCAATTAGTACCCTGAGTGTGTGTACTGGTTGTTAGCTAATGATGGTAGGAAGCAGATGGCCATACCAAATTTCAGTTCTTCTCCAAAGCTATTTTCTTTCTTTCAAATGAAAAAAAAAATGTGCTGCTGCCTGGAAAGTCTAACAGTAGTTTCTGGATCCAACAATCAGGCACAAAAAACGGTAAAAGTAATCTGTTGATTCTGAGATCAGAACTTGGTGGGCCGGTAGCTGCCATTTGTCCCAAATGCTAAACATGCACATTTTTGTTGTGTATTTTGGGTACACTACAATGATACACGAGTAAGGCCACAGAATATGGATAGAAATGTTAAAAGGAATAATGTGTAGGATTTAGCAACCCGGTCTCACTCCCAAGCTGTCGGACAGTAAACTGCTAAAGGCCCTGAAAACAAAAATTCTTATTTTCAGGTGATTATACACTAATTAAAACATATATATGAATATTATATTCAATTTCTGACTCCTTCTAAATGCTTCACACTGGACCTTTAAATCTCCTGTACACTAAGAGAAGAAGAAGAGAAGGGAAACAATAAGAGAAATAAGCACTGGCCCATCTCTAGGGCATCTGATTACTATGACTCCAACCCTCTTAACACTCATAGTTGATGGTCAAATATCCGCCTGAATCTTGTAAATTGCATTGTTTGTGGTCGTCTGTCTGGGAATGGAAAAGCTCTGGTGGC
Source organism: Morone chrysops (assembly GCA_019097615.1). NCBI lineage: Eukaryota > Metazoa > Chordata > Actinopteri > Moronidae > Morone > Morone chrysops. The sequence goes on from JAGRRF010012889.1 coordinate 26,084,821, forward strand.
CTGAGCTCATAAAGGATGTGCTGATGTTTTTTAAAATGGACCTGTAACCAATCAAACCTCTTCAAATGGGCAAATCAAGCTCTTGTTATACTCTGTGGTAGTCAGCTGGTAATTGGTCGGGTGTTAAAACAATGGCACCTTTAGAAGTGGCAGTTATGGGGCATAACAACGTGCTCGCACCAAAGTGGACCCTTCTTCTCAGGCAGGTGCAAGAAATGACCTGCTCTTCCTTCCATTCATCTTTCTGTAATTGTGGACCGCAGCACTCGAATGGGCACCGTCAACAATGAAAATGAGAAATATTGTCTGACTAGTGGACAGACCTCTAATGCAGTAGGCGGATATCCAGTGGGAGCAGGATCCTCAATTATCCATCCATTGTATGTCTCTTTGAAAAATCTATTTTTTCCATCCTTCCATCTCTCTCCACCTCCCTGATTAAAGGAGCTCTGCTGCATGCATGACAGCTCGCTGCACTCGTTCAGTAATATACTGGAGGTAAAAGGTGCAGTGTGCTGAGGTTTGAGGCCTGGCTCTTAACCAGATAAGAGGTTCTTTATAAGGGGATCACAGCAGCACTGGTAATTGACCAGTCATGGGTTCAGACCAGTGGTTTGTTCTCTAGACAATGAGTAATGAGGCTAAGATTAGAATCATTAGGCTCTCGTAGACAAATAGATTGATTACTGTGAATACCCAGAGTAAGATTGTAGATTAGAATATTGCACAGCTGGCAGTTATCTAACAATACAAAGTTACATTGCTGTTGGTTAAGGTAATGTTCATGAGGATGTTTGACAGCCCACAAGCTATCATCCTATCGGAAAGTATGAACCGCCCATAAACTGGCAAAGTGCATTATTTATTAACACCTAATAAAGGCGACAGACGCTTGTCGTCGGGCAGAAAAAGAGGAGATATGTGGCCACTAATTGCTGTGTCCTGTGAAATATGTGTGAATATTTTAGGTGAAATGTCGGCTTTTGGTAACATTTCTTGTCTTTTGCTGTCTGATGAGGACTGTGCCAGGAAATGTCACATTTATTAATTTGATGGTAATAAATGTTACACTTCAGGAGCCGTGCACAGTGTGCTCCTGCCGGCGTTGTTGATTCTTCTGTCTGCCACCTGTGAGGATTTGGGATGTGGGTGTTGCAGCTTTTTCATGAGAATCATATTAATGCCACAAAGTTTTAGAAGACAAAGGAGGGGACTGTTTTTATACTGATGTGTTTATAGAACTGCTCATGCTTAACTAATCCAAATCCTTTAAAACCATTATACTATGTTTCTGTCATATTTATAGTATATATATACTGCAGTTTTATATTGCATAAAGGGATGGGAATTAATAAAATCAATTCTTTATCCATTCCCTTATTGATTCCTGATCAATTTTATCATATAGGTTTTCAGTGTCAATGCAACTGTTTTATTATCCCTGATTGAACACAATATATAAACAGACAAAGGCCTGCATTCCCATCCCTAACTAGCTCACACACTCATCTTTGTGATAGGCGTGCAGCTTAAGAAGCCAGATTCACACATATGAAAAGACTGGTGACTCTAATTAAGACATTCACATGAACTACATCGAATTATTAGAGTGCAATTTGAAAATTGCCATGGGCACACTTTTTCGCACCCTGTCAAAGCAGTGAAAATTCCCCATCCATCACCCATATATCCGTATCTTGTCTGGCGCCTGCTGTGGCCTGTAAGCCACTCTCCAGACCTCCCCACCCCCACTGATGGACACATGCTGTTAAAGTGATTTCTTGTCATTTTGCATTTAGGTCCTTTCTGTTTGTCCTGTTGCATCAGAAACATCTCAGCATTTATTGTTCAATTTCCATCCAATTGCTTCCCTGGCAAGCAAGCTAATGGCTCTGGTATGAAAACTGGCGAATATAAATGCAAAAGACTTCTCCTCCAAGTGTCTTGTGGAGAGAATATCAGAATCTCCCTTTAACAAACCAGACTGTTATTCTGACTCTCCACGTCTCTCTCCAGGTATCCATCTAACCAGGCCACCTCTCTCCCCCATCTCTGTGTCCTCATTACAGTTTCTTTAACAACAGTGAGTCCGGACCCATTGGCTTAGTATAATGGTTTCTTGAATGACAGGTAGCAGTTTGTTTTAATGAGGGTGAGAGTCTACGCTCATTAGAGTTCTGGGTTGAACTTTTTATCTGTCCTTTAGCTCTTACCTGTCTTCTTTACACACAGAAAAACACACACACCATATTTAATTTCACCTGCAGTGGTGCAGATGTAAAGGTGGCTATATTGCCAAAAATAACAAACATTTTAATACCCTGTCAGGTGCCATCGTCACTAGAGAGGCAGAAGTTGGGTTTCAGGTATTTTGTGTGGAATGAGATGTTGACGAAGGTGAATTGAAGAACTCAATAGTGTGTTTGGTTTAGTTCTTGTAGGCCGATGTGAGAGCTGCCAACCAAGCTCTGATGTTAAACAACCAGGTCGACACCTCCTAAAAAAGATGACTCTTGGTCCGGTTCCAGTAAGACTTTGGTGCAGTTGGTTTGTGAGTTGGAAAGTAAAAGTTATGGAAAGTTGAGCAGAAGTTTGCAGCTGCTGTCCAAGGAGACCTGCATACATCATTGTTCATGCATTGACAGATGTTAGAGGAATTCTTTCAGGATTCCTGTGGGATTTCTGTGCGATGGGACTCAATGTCACCATTCATCACGTGACTTGGACAGAACAGGGAAGAAGTCAACAGGAATGGGCAGGATGAGGCTCATAATAACAATAGGTCAATACTTAGGTGATTTGATCGAGCATGCATGCCGCTGTGTCTCAGACACCTGTCCACCAGCCAGCTCACCCAAAGAGGGTGCTACTCACCAGTGGAAGATGCCCAGTCCGGCCTGAGAGTGATCAATTAGCTTTCCACCCCCAGCCAATGAGCATAGTTCATTTCCACACTTCATTTTCCAACTCATCCTCTGATTACTCCATGGAGCCACCAGGCCGACCATTCCCTGCAGCTGACAGCAGTGCACTGGCCGGACTACAGGAGTTAACTACGGAGTTGTTTTTGTTGTCATGGGATCGATTGTGGGGCATTGGGATGGTACCGGAGTGAAAATCCACTCCTGTGTCACTAGCTGGCTGTAAAGCCCAAGAACTTTTGTGCAGCACTATCAGTTCTTGAAAGACTTACCTTCAATCCTTGAACTTTCCAACAATTTCTGATCTTTGGGTAACAACAGGATTGTTGGTTAAACCGTGTTGTTGTTTAGAGAGATTCAGAGGTGGAGGAGAGAAAAAATCAATGCGAGTTAATGTGCAGCCGGCTCTGGCCCGTTAGTTAAGGTGTCATCCATGTTTCACTTTATTGAGTTTCTCTTTCTGTAGAAATGTGTGTGTGTGTGTGTGCGTGCGTGCGTGCACTGCTGTATTATTGCCTGGGAAGATTTCTTGTTTACTGTTGAGCTGGAGCAATTTTATCTGCGCTGTGACAGGATATGATGTGTGCAGGTGCGTGTGTGGTTTTGTGTTCTGATGTTGACTCATACCTGCTTCTCTTGTTTACTGTCGCACTATGGCAATAATATTTGTCCAGTGTGTGTGTGTGTGTGTGTGTGTGTGTGTGTGTAGATGCTGGCAGGATAATAACAAGACAAGGAATAAAAAATCTGGTTGACAAACAAGACCAAAACACATCACACACTCTCTTACTCCCTCTCTTGTTTGTTGACCTCTCTCTTTATTCACAATCTCTCTGCCCATCTCTCCCTCTCTTTCTCTCTCTCTCTCTCTCTCTCTCTCTCTCTCTCTCTCACACACACACACACACA
>JAGRRF010012889.1:26093135-26107152 GCA_019097615.1 Morone chrysops
AGATCAAACAATTGTTCACACAGTAACCAACTGCTCCCTATGACTCTGTATAGTTTCATATATAGTCATATAGTGTGTGTGTGTGTAAGTGGCTGTATATCTCTGAGTGCATTTTCATGTACGTTGGTGTGTGTGCTATGAATACATGCAAGTGTGTTAGTGATGGTCACTCTATCAGAGCCGATGTGTGTGTGTGTGTGTGTGTGTGTCTGTGTGTGTGTGTGTCTTCCCTCAGGGCTTCATGTAATGCAGCAGTATGTAACGAGAGAACAGGGACTTGTTGCCAATGACAAACAGACTGTTACCTCCACATTTGTAGCATTTATCTCAAACTTTCTCTCTTTCCGTCCTTCTTTTCTGTTGCATTCTCTTTCACAGTTTCTTCTTTCTGTTTTTGTTTCTTCTGTGTTGCTCTTTACAATATTTCTTCTTTCTTTCTAAACTTTGCCTCTCACTTGATGGATTTGCATTCAGCCTTTAAGTATATTTTAGTTATGCAAGCTAACTTTGCAAATGTGCATTTCCACAACAAGAGGACCCTATTTTTAGTTTCCAAAGTTTTATGCCCATAAATCGATATCTGTAAACTTCACACACCACCTCATGTTTGCAATAATGACCAAATATTCCAAATAAGGAAAGCAAAAGGGACGACAGATACCAGTTCTCTATATGGAGCGCTCACTCTGTGCTGTTCAGGAGACATTGTTTATCTTTCCATTTTGCCCGTAGGTTTTTTTTGTGAAGATGCCAGCTCCTAAATTTAATTTGTACAAATATGCTGTCGCTGTGGTATGTCAGTGTGCGACAAAGGGATCCTCTTCTCTAAATCAGTCCCTTTGATTCAGGCTGATATTATTTTACTGCTGTAAGCAAATGTGCCAATAAACCTAGTGATGCATTTCCATCTAGTTGGTTGGAAGGATTCCAAACTGTAGAAAATGTGTCCCCAGTTAGTAGCAGTGAAGGAAAATGTTGGTAAGTTGTACATGTTTCTTTTAAATTGAGCTAGTTCAATGAGACTAAAACAGCAACCAGAAAAATCCACTTCAGCAAGTCAAAGAAGCTTTTTTGCAATTTTAAGAAAATCAACCTCTTTTCTACTTTTTTCATTGTCAGTATTTCTGTACTTGATAACAGAACCGATGCCCCTGGATCGTAAAGGCAGTTAACATTATATTCAATTCAATTCAATTCAATTTTTATTTATATAGCGCCAATTCACAACAGAATATTATGTTCCTGTCCTCCTGTTTCCTTTCCGCCATCTCCGAAATGTCATGGTGACAGTGGTGAGGTGCCTTTAGCATGGTTCAGACATTAAAACTAATGATATTTCTGATTGGAGGAGTAACCTGTAATGGTGTGGGCGGACGTCCAGGGGGACAGGGTTACAGTGTTTTTAGAATAATTACACAGTGATTAATGGTTAAGCCTTTATTTATGCCAGGCTGAACAACCTTCTCATCTTCTTTTACACTTTAATACTCTCATTGTATCATATTTTATGGCGCTTTATTACCTCTGAGCAACATTTCTTCTGAAGTTTCATTTAGTGGAAATGTCTGTGCTGTGTGTGTGTGTGTGTGTGTGTGTGTGTGTGTGTGTGTGTGTGTGTGTGTGTGTGTGTGTGGGCGTATTTGTCATGGTAAATTAAACTCCTCTGTGGCTGCCATTTCATAACCCACATAAAGGTGGAATAGATGTAAACTCAGAAGTCCAGTGAAGTTAAAAATGTCTCTTTGTCCCTGGCCTTTTGTTCTTCTATAGTTTTGCATACGTCAAAATTGTGATTTTACATCAAATTCTAACACTCGCCATTCTCTCTATGTAAATGATTCATCCTAAACTTGTGAAGTTACTGTAGATAACGACTGAACCCAACAGAGCCAAGCGTCACATCATATAAACCTGCAGTTTATTTCTTGGGTCAGTTTAAAGTAAACTTAAGGATGAGTGCATTTCTCTGTTTACAATAGATATTCACATATGCTCACGATGAAGATCATGTGATTAATGGAACACCATTAACTCTGATCCAACGAGATGTTTGTTGTGTTATTTTAACTAATGAACTCGCTGAGGCCTGCTTTGGTTCTATTGTCAGTTTCTCTGTGGTCTGCAGCGAATTGCGGACGTTGTGTTGACATTCCATTGATACCACTGCTGTTTTTATTGGCTGTGAAGTGAAGTTGTAGGAAGTGGGTGTAAATTTTCTGCAGAATGAGAAGCAGTTAATCAGTTTTATCAGATTTTATAGCTTTTCTTCAATCAGGGTGTCTGTAATCTGAATGTTAGGCCTTAAAATGTCATGCTGTTAAATGTGTTTTTTTGGGGGAAAAATTTATTATTTATGCTGTAACAACTGGAACCAATACCAGTTTTCCTTCATATCCTTCATACTTGTTTGTGGACTGAAAATAGGTCTTTAGTTGCATTTTTAATGATCTTTTACAAGGTATTAAATTTAACCTGTTAAAAACTTGAACCAACTTTTCCACCTCATGAGTAAAAATGTGTCAACAGTAACAACAGCTGGAGGGAAATACTGTAAATCTTTAGACACTAACAGCGTCCATGCTTCTGTGTCACTACCCACCCAGCCTCCTTCCACGCACTCTTCTTTATCATTCTAGCATTGTTCGCCAGACGCCTTCATATTTCCCTTTGGCCTGGTCACTCTGTAGAATACAAATTGGCGAGCCCGGGGGGATTTGAACCCATAACCTTGTTACCTCCAGGGAAAAACAACATCACTCTTTTACTGCTGCTGCTCAACCAACAATCCAATCTCTCACGTTCACTGAATAACACAAGATGATGCACACCAGAAGCTTTGGGTCACTGGATGAAAATGATTAAAGCATAATCAATTTTTCTCCATTAGAAAGATATAACGTTCCTGCTATGTGTGAAAAAGCTCAGGTTTCTGACGTGTTAGTGCCAGCTCTTTGTTTGGATTTCTGTCCTTTAACCTTTATGTCCAATACAACAGCATCCTTTGTAACCTTTTGAACCTTTTTAAACCAGGTTTATGTAAAAAGAATATATCATCAGTCATTTTGAGTGCTGGCATGGATTTCTTAAAAAAAAAAAAAAGCATTATTTTACATTTTTATCATTGTGACATATAGCCAGAGTTAGCTCAACAGTACCAACACAACGAAAAAGTAGGGAAAACTATACAATTAAACTGTCAACTGAAATATTAGAGCCAAATTAGGGTAAATCCAAAAGAAATGTCAGCACATTCATCAGTATAAAGTAGATTTGAATCATATTTAAAGTGTGATTTTAAAACTTTAAAGCTGACACTTTCCTCCAGTGACTCACTCGACTGTATAATCAGTTTTGAACGCTTCATTGTCTCGTTGAAGATTATTTGAACCGGCTTGTAAATTCTCACTGCTTGACCACCTTCCCGTCTTATTTGGAGCTGGTGTATCGGGCCAACAGCCGACATGCCGTGCTGTGTGACGTAAATCTTCTCGAGTCTATGAAAGGTTACTTTTCTGTGTGTGGTGTCTGTAATGGCTTCTGCCTGGATACAGGGGTGGGTGGAGGGCTGGCTGGGCGGTGGGGAGGAGTGTGTGGGTGGAGGGTGGTGGGTAGTAATTGGCTTTTAGAGGGGGGCCAAAGGGGAGTTGAATGTGTGGGTGTGTGTGATTGTGTGTGAAGACACAGTGATCCATAACGAGGATATAATTGATGATGACTTGAAGAGGATGACTCAAGTGTCTGTGTGAGTGTATGCTTGTTTAAGAAGACACATTTTCCTAGTGCCTTCCTCTCTTCCTCCATTTTTTCCTCTCCTACACACACACACACACTATTCTCTCCTGCTCTAATATGTGTGTGTTTGTGACTCTCCCTCAGTTAACACTGCCTAATAAGGTCAGGGAAAGAGCAGATATGGAACGATATGTTTGCCTTTATCACCACTTAGCCTCGTAACCTCTCTACACACACACACACACACACACACACACGCACATATACACACAGTTAACTGGTCTTTGGTCTGAAATGTGCCCCTGAAGGAAGCCGAAGTCAGAAACACACATTCTTGTAAGGATCTCTATTCATTTGCTGCAGCATCTTTCCCTCTCGCCTGCTTTCCGCCATGGAAACATTTCTCTTCTTCCACCGGAGGCACTTCGATCCAGTTTTGGCCTCCTGTCCATAGACCGTTTCCCTCAAAAACCTCCTCCCAAGACCATATTTTCCACTGGACTGCACGCTGCAGGAGGTGGAGGACATAACACATTATGCCCAATTTTTTATTATGATGCCCCACTAGATGCATACATAAATTCAACATGGCTTTCCAAATGTAAACACTGTCTGTGCAAAATAAGAGAACAACTTCAACTTTCATTGTATTAATACTGAAAAGAGCGCTAATGCTAATCGCTAGCTTAAACACTAGCTCTGGTTAATGTTTTTGTGTTAATATTAAAATCATTCAGCTTTAAAGTGTTTGCTTGTTAGCCAACCAGTCTAGCGTGTAGTTGTTGTTGTTATACGTCATCTAGTGCGCTCCGGTAAATGTCCCATGCTGCGTTCATGCAGGCTCGGAAATGCTGAAGAATACAGAACAAACGTCGGTTATATTAACCCGATATCGACAATTCCTGATATTAGGGAGGGCCGATATTATCTGACATCCCTATATTTACAGCAATATTACAACTTCTTCGACACACAGGAGATGATTTTAAACTATGAATTGAACACTGACAGAGATGTGGACTCCCCTGGGCTTATGTTACGAAACTATGCTGTTCAAATTAGGTCAGTTTACACAGGAGAACAGAGTTTTGCTCAGTGGTTGTCAGTGTTCAGAAAAAGGAGATGATGTGATTGAAGAGGAAAGGAAAAAATACTTTATCTCTCATGCTATCAAACTGTTCAGTGTGCAGGGTGACTCAGCTGCTGATCAGTTGTCCATATACAATAATATTGGTGGGTGATGATGGTACTGATGATTGGGTGGGATGATAACGACTGGATGTACTCCAGGTTTTATGTTATTCTGTCATTGTTTTTATATCTGTATTATGTTTCACGTATTTATTGTCTTTTATATTCATGCCTGTGTTCTGTGTTTTACCTGCCTGTGAGACTAATTTCCCATTAGGCCCAATAAAGTCCTCCATCAGGGGGAAAGCCGGTTTCATATAAATACATGAGCGGGCTGCCGTATGGGGATGAAAGTGCACATTTTCAGACACTCCTGAAAGACATTTATAGTGTTGTACTCAGTTGTTAGCTAGCTTACTGTCTCACCTCCGTACAGCTGGCCAATCACAGCATTAAGTGGGTGTAATTGTAACACCCTAACCCAACATCAGAAAGTTGTGGGTGATAGATATACTTTATTGATCCCAAGCTGGGAAATTGCAGTGTAGCAGCAGCATTACACACAGTAACAACACAATGAAGTAAAGTAAATTAATTATCATCAATCAACTTTTGTTTTTACAGACTTTAAGTTCTATATTGTGCGCAAAGATGTGTTTGCAGAGGTGGCGGTAAGGGATGAAGGGCCAAGTGGAGAAAATACAAATGTAATTGTATCATCCTGCACTGTAGGTGTATTTAAAGCAATATATTGATGAAAAAGGAGCCACTCCTTCCCTTCTGTAGTTTCTTCTTTCCACACCATTGTAAATCCTCCTTCCACTCCGGTGACTCCCCTGTAGTTCTCTCACTGTTGGCTGGTTGATTGCTAAGCTTTTCTCTCTCCTCATCCGCTGGCTTCTTCTCCTCTCCCTGCCATCAGTTTCTTTCAGAAGAGCTCCTCCTTTATGCTTTTTATCATTTTTTGTTTTATGTCCCACAGTCCTGCTGTCCAACTCTCCTCCTCTTTCTCACTTTTCTCTTTCTTTCTCATTCTTCCATTCGTGACTCTTCTCACTTCTTATCCAGTTGATTTCCTCTCACCTGTCTTTATCTCCTCTTATTCGCTTTCACTCCCCCACGATTTCACATCTTTCCTCCCTTTCCTTCCTCTATTCCTTTTTAGTGATTTGCTATTTTATGACCCCCCTCCTCTGTCTCTTTCCTGCAGCTATTTCTCTTCCTCCCTTTATCCTCTTTTCGTCTTCAAATCCCTCCAAACTAAAAGATTGCTCTCTGCAGTGCGGATTCGTCAGCCCACGCCCATTATTTCTTTTATCCTCCTCTGTCCATCCCTTTGTCATTCTGACCTGGCTGTGACACACCAGCTGTGCAGTAATAATGGTGCTGCTGTTGATGAATTGATAATTATGAAAATAAGTGAACTGCAGTGCTTATCAAAAGAAATCAGGTAAACCTTCAGTTTCTCTCTAAAAAGGAGAAATGTTTCTAAATGTGTGAATGCAACTATACTGGATTGTAAAATTGGAGCACTTTGTCATTTTAACATTCAACAAATACAGCTCCCATGAGGCTTTGAGAGTGTGCCAATGGCTAAGACCTATGGGATCTTAGTCAACAGCAACATCCCTCTGGAGGCTTAGTCACAGAACCTTCGTCAAATCCTCATGGGAGCTGTACTTGTTGAACGCTATCAAAATAATCAGTGTTTTATATGTTTATATAATGTGCTGCTCACCTACTGTAGATATGCAGTTATCTGGGAATACCAACAAAACCCCTGAGGAAAATGTTTCAGACAGAGACAGAAAGTATATGAGAAAATACACAATGTCTCTGCTCTCCATATTAAATCTCCGTGTTAAAGTTTATGAAGACTTCTACTACTCAGATTTATTGCTCTGTGGCACAAAACTGGTTGTGTTATACAAGAAAAACTTAATTCCAGTGGCACTTTTGTGGGACACCCGAGTTTCAACTTCAGGTTCTAATTTGAAGTTCAGGTTATAATTGTTGCTATCTATGGTTTTCCATAGATAGCACTGTATCTGTATCAAATAAACCATAAATAAACAAATAAATAATATTGAATCGGTTTTAAAAATATTAGAAATAGCACCTTTTTACATCCACCTGCAAACATGGTCACACTCACTTTTGGTGGATTTGTTTTCCACTCCATCCCCAGCTCCTTCAGTAATCCCAGTATAAACGTATTTCCAGCTTTGTGTTTGTTAACATGCAGAAGGTTTGGAATTGGCCAGTGAGTCTGCAACTCTTTATTGCTCTTTATTTATTTAACTCAAGTTATTTTCTAAGCTAGTACAATGAAACATTCCTCAGTGTGAGGATTTGATGCTTTTCTTTGAAATATGTAATAGTGAATTGAATATCTTCGGACTGTTGGTCAAATAAAACAAGCTAATTAAATACATCTCCTCAGGCTGTGGAAATAGGCAGTTCAATCAAAAACATATAAATAAAAGTTGAGTTACATGTGAAGTATATTCGTAGCAGTGGTGTGTGTTGGCGTGCTAGTGCTGATTATGTGTGTATGTGTGTGTGTGTCAGGGTGTTATTTCTTATCTAATGTATCAGGTTATCTTGTTAATCACTAAATGAAGACAGGCTTCAGTGATCACAATAGAAAGAAGAACACACGCTGTTTCATCCCAGGCTGCCTTGCACATTAAACATGTAAACTTTGTTTAAAACAGTGTGCGTGTGTGTGTGTGTGTGTGTGTGTGTGTGTGTGTGTGTGTGTTTGTAGGTGTGTGTGCGTGTGTGTGTGTGTGTGTGTGTGTGTGTGTGTACATGCCCCAAGCTTCTTGTTCCAGCTCAGAAAAGGTGACAGCTGATGTAGAGCGTGATTATCAAGGAGCGGAGGTGGTGGTGTTTTGGTATTTGATAAGCACGCACACACACACACATACACATACACACACTGTTGCACACAGTAATGAGGGGAGCATTAGCTGGCATGGAGGGAAGGCGGCCCATTGTAATTATAGAAGGCGCCTGGGGGTGGGAGATGGATGGCTCTCAGTCACACACACACATGCACGCACACACACACACACACACACACACACACACACACACACACACGATCAAGTTTGCTGAGAGAGACAAATGGGAAGAGAGAAGAGCAGCAATGGGAGGAAGAGAGGGATGAAAAAAGAGGGGAAGGTGTCTTGCTCTATTTCTCTCTGAATGCGCCACATTAAACACACAGTGTGTCCGGGTGTAGTTTCCCTCTCCCTGTATCGTCGTCTTCTAGCCTCAGTAGGGCGCGTAGCGTTTTTTGAGCGTTTTCCGAAAACAGAAGCACAAAATGACGGTCAACAACATTAAATAATTGTTTTATTGCTACAGTAATTTGAAAATGTAACACATCAACTGTTAACTGTTTAAAGTATACCTAAATATATGAACATCAATTTATGCAAAAACAAAACCAATAACAACAACAATTTACAACTAAATCTTCGTCATCAGTTGACTTTAAACGGCTTGTCATTATAACACCTCGCATCTAGTGTTTATATCATTGCTCCTCGGACGCCCACACTGCCAGCTCGTGCTTGGCATCAGGTCACACATGCCCATGTTTTCGAGTGAAATGCAGCCACTCTTCAGACCGTTTAGCTTGACATTTTAACCGCGTTAGGTAGCTACTAGTTATTGGAAGACTACCTGCTGCCAGAGCCACGTAGAGAGAGAGAATTTCTGTAATGGTCGGCATGAGTGGGCAGCTATTACCGTACCCAACCATAATCCTCTGCTTTGTTACGTATGTAGGCGTCCCTCTTTTTTTAATATTTTATCTGTGTTTTTCCTGCCCAGTCATCTTCCATTTGTTCACATGAGTACAGATGTTTAGTACAAGCTGACCATTTTGTAGTACCTACGTCCAGTTAGATTAAAGTACATGTTCAGTGAGACTCCTGAACTCATTTCCATTTTATAGTCACTCAGCTCTGATGTGCCAGCTGCTGTTGTAAACTTCAAATTAATCCTGGGCAATAGTTCTTTTGGGATTTTATGCCACTTCGAAGTTCAGCTGTTAATGAAATGAGTTAAGTGAAGGGAAGATTTTTTTCATAAAGTGAGAAAGCTGTTGTTTACAATTGCCTTACACAGTCAAACAACCACATTATACCGGAAAGAGCTCCGAAATGAGTCAGAACGTCTGACGAATAAGTTTCTGGACACGATTAATGAAGCACAAATACAGTTATATATGAGCATGTATGTGAGAAAGCTTTTGTCAGAGGATAGCTACTTGAAAAAAGGATAAACCAAAGCCCACAGTTTTATTCCAGTTAGTTAAGTTTCTTACACCATTAATGTTGTCCATAACAGTTTTCTGTTGTATTTAAACATGTCCGCTCTTTTCAAACATCAACTGCTAATATAGAATTTAATTCCTTTTCATCAAATTAATTGTATGAGAGGATTTTTTTAAACACCTTGAAACTCATTGAACTTATTTGCTGCTTTTAAGCTCTTAAAATAAAAAAAGAAGTAAGGCTTAAGATAGATGCTCTTATCTGTGCATTCTCAATGAACACCAGGTAACATGTTGTTAGAGTTGATTTATTTACCTCTTATTATCTTCTTTTTTGTATAGTTTTGTATCCACTGGCTGCCCAATGTGTTTTCAGATTCCCATTATAGTTTCACTAAAAGGATCAGACAATTTATTATGTGTATTAGTAAACCTGAGGGCTCTGGCTGCATGTAGTGCTCCGAAGGTGCAGGCTCATTTTTGTATTTATTAACTAATAAACAACAAGATTGTGTCAAGATAATGGCACTGGTGTTAATGCCCTTAAACATGGTCATACCTCTAGCTGACACACACACACACACACATACACACACCCACACACATACACACACATACACACACACACACATGTACGCAAGATAAATAAGTGGTTATACCAGATACCAGAGGGCATTGTGAATAAAGTCATTCATCAAAATTCGCACACACACATTCTGGACACAGCAACTGCAAAATATTAGTTGTCACACACACACACGTCGTAGATGATGCAGAGTTGCATTATGGGATGTTGTTTTGAAGCTTCATGCTTAAAAGAGCAGTCTGTGTATTACACACAGTCATGCCTGCTTTAATCTCCAAATGAATGCTGCACTGATGGAGAACAGAGCCGCTTATTCCTGTCAGCAGGCTGCACTGGCTGATTATGAGGCTGCTTTTGTCTCTGTTATATTATATTTTATTATAAGCTCTGGTGTATTGTTATATAAAAATCTGAATTATTGTTTCAGAAAAGCGACCCAGCGGAATTTTTAATAGTCACAGTTCCTATAATGTGATGCAACAAGCTCATGTTTATGAGACTGTTGGTCTGTTAAGATAATTATTTTGGCTTTTTTTTGGCTTTATTGAATAGTGACTGGAAGGACCAGACAGGAAACGAAGGAGAAAGAGAGGTATGACAGCTAGCACTGTAACCATTCGGCTATGTTGAGACCTACAAAACTCTGTGAAAGAACCAAAATATCCTGCTCACTGTCGATCACTAACATTCTGGTCCCTCAGAGCTTTATTAGGTCAAATTATTTGGGTTTATCAGATAAAGTTCTTCTGTTAAAGCTCTAAGGAGTAACGTGCAAGAAAGGTGCAAAATTAACTTGTGAATGTTCAGATTTTTTAAGCCACTCAGTAGATTGCCATTGCTTTCTTTGGCTGGTGAGTGAAGCAAATCTGCCAATTGTTCAGAATTTGCATATTTTACCAGCATTTGGCTGGTACAAGTGATCATTTTCTTGTTCCTGTTTTTTTATTCTTAGTTTAGAATTGTTTTTGATTCTCCCCAGTACAAAGTATATTGTAAATGTCATTATGCCAATATGTCTTTCAGCTTTACAGAGGCCAAAAGATCAAATATAGAGTGAATAAACTTTGTGTAAACTTTTACTTGATTTATTCCATAAATTACCTCAGTGTTGAAATCCTGGATTTGGGCAATAATACATATCTATTACATACACTTATTTTTCAAGTGTTAAAAGAAACAGATCACAAAACACAAATAACCAAACTCCAAAGGAGCATTCACAATGTATGCATGTGTACAAAAAGCCATTTACATCCACTCCAGCTTTAGCTTCAACTGGGAGAAATCCGAGCTGTTAAATAATCCAAACACCTCATCAGTCTAGCAGTCAGAGGCAGAGGAATATGTTTCTAAGCAACATCAGGGAAGCTATTTTAAAGGATATATCACCCCAGAAGACAACACACACTGCTGATTATACTAAATCTTCACGGTTCTTGGCTTCATAGTATAAAACTTTGTGCTTCATGAGGCTATCATGTGCGCCCTTAAGCCTGATGTGATCTGAGCGCCCTACCAGAGCAAGACCAACTGTAGATAGGAGAGCAGAGGAATATTTGTATTTTTACATACAAATCCTGCTCAACAGAGCTTTAATCTTATTAGTTTTATACACAGTGATGATGAGTGACAAACGAGAGAGAAAACGTGACATAATCACAAATCAAGCATTAAAGTTGCCAATTTCACATCCAGCTGGGATTTAAATGTCATTTTGCAGGCTTTACTTTTTATTTCCTTTATGTTTGTCTCCAGTAGACTGGCACCCGGATGTAACATGCAAGTTATAAAGCTGTCAATAATTAGTCAGTCTACAGAACTGCTGTAGGAGGAAAACATTTTAATATAGTTGTATACATTTGTAAAGGAGCAAAGAGAAAACACCGGAAGACCAGGAGGGAGGGATAATGGGGGAAAGAGGAAGGAGGACAGGAGTAACAGCAGAGAGCAAAAATAGCAGGAACTTAGGAACATCCTGGGGTAATAAAGCAGAAAATGTTCTTCAAGTTCAAATAGTTTACACTCACTTTCTCTCTATGGGAACACTGCTACCTTAGATTATTCACTAAAATGTAGATGTATTTATTTTGTTCTCCAATCACTCTGCAGGTAAAAATAGCTAAAAAGAAATAACTATTGCAAATTATTATAGATCAAATCTGCAGGTCCAACATCCTTGAAACCTTATTTTCCAGCAGTAACATAATATGGATTTCAGTGGATTCCTGTGAAATGTTTCCTGTGGAGGACACAGAGTTTTTTTATTCCTCTGGTGGATTAGGAAAGTCAAGGTTGACTAAATCACTACAACAAAAAGAAACGGATCACTGTTAGTACTCATCCAGCTCAACTGTGTCCTTGTAAAATCCGGGGGGAAATTAGTGAGATATAACCGTTAAAGCAAAGCATCTGCTAAAGCCGCACTGAACCATGGCAACGACTAATTTAATATTAGTGTCCAAACACTTGAAAATGGGGAGCTCATTAAGAAAAATGGCTTCCGTTTGTTTTCTCTGTGCAGTCACAGTGAGAGCACTGAAATGAAAGTCAAATGTTTGCACTTGAATCTCATTGTCATCAAATCAATGGCAGCTAATCTGTTTGGTGTATTGAAGTGAGACGTCCTACTAATTGTGTTTCAGTCCCAGTATTTATCATGTCACATTGAGGGTGCATTCATTTAATAAGGTCAATGAAATAATTTAATACTGATAGGTCATTAAAAATCAGAAAGTAACAATATTAACAAAAAATGTAATTCATTTTCTGGCTGTTATGTTGAAAAATATGCGCACAAGAATATTTTATTGCTTCTTGCTCAGTAAAGATGTGCTTTCTTAAAAAAGAAAGTGTAACTACAGTATACCCCTGCACCACTTTTTCAGCTGAAAACCTCTGTACATGGGTATTTAGTAATGTTGTTGATTGATTCAGGTCCACATCTTGACATTTTAGTACAAATTATTTGAATAACATATTGTTACATAATGTATATTGTTCCATAAATATGCATAGTGAGCTCCCTCTACTGGTTGAAAGGCAGCTATTGCAAATAAACGTCACTACTGGCTGATTTGGTAGCAGCTTCGGTCACCAGCCATATTGTGCTGCTAGCTTATAGCTATAAGTGCAACACAGGTTCCACACAGAAAAATGACCATGAATGTGCTTCTAGTGACTGTGTGTTTCTAGCGTGGAGAGTCAGACAGCAGCGGATCATGACTTATTAGCTCCGACTACTGGCAGCTATATTCATGCTACACTGAGCGGTAGTCAGTCTGTCTTCCTCCCGCATCCACATGTCCTATATGATTCTCCTGTGCTGCCCTTTGCTGCACTTTTTTTATTTGCCAGGAGGGAGGGAGCGAGCAGAATCTAGGGGTGAAGTTACACTTTAAAGAGTGTTTGATCATATTTTCTTTACACTGCACTGAAGTTTTGTGGTAGCAAAGTGACCACACTGCTAAAATCTGTGCCTGTGGATTAATGCAATAAATATTTCTGGATGCTTTAATGTATGAATTGTATTAAAATGTGGAAGATTTGAATGAGACATCAGAGAGATATATTAGATAAATTGGCTGCTTCAGTGGCACAAAGTGACAAAGAAAACTACGTCAACTTAAAAGATGCACATACAATGGACTCAACTGCTGTACTGCATTCAGTGCCAACAACAGCATTTCAATATATATTTTTCCTGACATTTTCTCACAGCTGGACTGAACCAGTGTTATGTTTGAAGCAGACTAATAGCGGTAGTTCAGTCACAAAAGAGGCACAAATGTCTATTTATAGACATATATAGACATATAAAAGAGGTAAAACGTTGAAGAACCAGCAATCTACCAGATTCGACTTGAATCATTCACTCACCAAGCAGAGCTGGAAGAATCATTCAGGCTAAATATTAATTAATTCCTCTTAAGAGGAGTGTGTGATTTAAGCTCACACAGTATGTTTATAACCAGTATTTCAAGTTCAGTAGCAAAAGACTCAAAATGTTGCACTCCATTTTGTTTCAGACATAGATGACAGACACAATACATATTATATGTCTGTACATCATCCATGAATCAAATATCCAGTAGAATACAAAAGGTAACTTATCATATCACAGTTAAAAGTTAAAATACAAAAGATATCACTTATTGCTCACAAGAACATGAAGGTGTTTTGACTGTTGAGGAAAGAGAGGTGAGCACACAGAGGAGGGAGGAGATGCTCCAGGTGGAGGAGTGTTTCTGTGTGTGTGTGTGTGTGTGTGTGTGTGTGTG
>JAGRRF010012889.1:26107232-26133782 GCA_019097615.1 Morone chrysops
CAGAGAGAGAGAAAGAGAGAGAGGGAGAGGGACAGTACTTATTTTTCTCTAGAGTCAGTTTGATATTTGTGCAATTGTGAGACCGTAGGGTCGGTATCTGGGCAGATTATAATGGATCATTTGGGCTCCAAACCAAATTAATCTGACCAAACTGAACTTTACTGAACTGTACTGTTCTGTCTACCTCGACTGGCTCTACAGTGCAGCATTTTACTGCATATGAGAGTGAAAATCAGAGTGTTTGGTTTGAATGTGAAAAATTTGATTGCACTGGTTATTGACTGCACCCTGGTTGGCTCAGACGGTAACAAATTAATTATTTCTATGCTCCCCCTTTCTCATTTACAAAGAGCAGTGCATTCAGGTAGCAGCCTCTTATTCTGACAGACATTGCTGGCAGCAGATCATATCTGTTGTTGCAAATTAATGTGAAATATGACAGCAATTATATGGACATCTGCAAGCGTAACCACCATAGTTATCTATATTAGCTCTTCCTTGGCCCATGCTGCACTCTTCCACAGAAGTGTTGTGAAAATCAGGCCATTAGTGTTTCCGTAATCCTATTTACAGACAAACAAACCAACCAGGAAACAGCACCAAAAACATACCTTCCTTGTTGGAGGTGATGCGGTGTGTCCGGTTAAACCTGGATCAGGATCAGGTCCCCTAAAAACTCCATAGAAACCATTACAGATGTTCAGTGATCAAGACGGAGAGAGGGGAGGATGATGATGCTCTGTGACGCTGAAACACCTGGAGCTGGTAGGAGGAAGAATCATCTGATAAATGGACTTCTCACCGTGAAGTGACATTCTTTTTCTTTTGTCATACTTTTCCTCAACTGGATTGATTGATTGGTTGGTTGGTTGGTTGATTAAAGTTGTTTGTTGTTAGATGCACAATTTGAATACAACCTTTTGTTCAATGTTACATATTCCCACTATCTGAGCCAGGAAATCCATGTCTGTGTGTGGATAAGTCAAAAGTTTACAAAGGAATCAATACTTTCTTAGAGAGTTGTGTTGGGTCAAAGAGGCATTTTGGTTTGTTGATTATTTATCCAGACAGAGTGTTGCCCCACCTCCACTCAGCTGTGATTCATCACTGTTATGCAGAATTTAGACACCTACATGAAAGAGACTTTTTTGCCTTTAGATGTCTGCAGAAATCTATTAATAATACAAATTAAACAGCAAAAGCATCTTTTTCCAGTCACCCTCTTTACCTTCACACACTACGTGCTTAAGCTTCAGGCACGGATTCTGGCAATAGACACAGTAGACTACAAAATGTAGGAAGTGACTAACTGAAGTGGATGCACACATGACTGGTCAAGGGAAAATCTAAATTGTAGCACTTAATCATAGAGTCTAGCTTCTAAAATGCACTGAAAGTTGCAGATTGATGGTATGTAATGATGTGTAAAAATATGTAATGGAGGTTTTCCATTAACTGTTCTAGTGGAGCTTCTTCTTGGCCAGTACGCTGCTAATAGCAAAATATCAGCAGATTTATAGAAACGTCTGCGGATTACATTAGGTTAAACATAAACCCTGAAGCCACTGCCAGCCATTTCCACTCACACATACCGTACATACACGTATATACAGACTGTGGGGACACACAGTGACCATGTTCATGTCTTAAACTGTAATCATACTGTTTGTTTACTAGGGTTGCAACTAATGACTGTTTTCATTATCGAAAAAACCCTTTTCTCAATGAATTGAGCAGTTGTTTTATTCAAAAAATGACAGAAAAAGGTGAAAAATGTTGACCAGTATTTCCCAGACCCCAAACTACTCCTCAGATGAAATTCAATCTGATACTCTTCAATTATAGGCCTCATGTAATGTCTGTGCTCTGCTGCTTTTTCCCACTAAAACATCACACATGTATCGACCACTGAGGTCAGCAAACACACCTTGAGTAGCTACTCTGTCTGAAAAGCAACAGAAGAAGAGCAGCTGGTGTACCTGTTTACAGAGGATTCATCACATCATGTTTAAATAAAGAAGAAAGTGAATCATTTCTGTAACGCAACTGCAGCAGGTAATTGGTTACGTTGTTTTAATGGTGCATTTGTAGTGAAAGCAGCATGAACCCTGTTGTCAAATAAGTAGATTTTTTTGTGACTTAAAAGCCACCCTGTGTTTTTCCAGCAGCGGTGGGAAATGTTGGGTTTAGATTAGCAGTAGCGTCCCACAGGTACACAAGTTAAGACATGCATTGTTTCCTGTGAATTCCCTGTGCATGTGAAGGTAATGGTGAACTCTGCCACTGACAGTAAAAACAACTACAGCTATATTTGCATATTATTAAACTGAATGTCTGTTACAAAAGACATGCTGACTATGAGTATTCTGAAATAATGAAATTCTTGAGCATTTTAACTTTTTAACTTCTCTCTAACCGCCTGATCTATTTCCCAGCATACTTTTTAAAACCTGAGAGAATCTGTTTGGTTCTGCTGTATTCAGTTGTTAACAATGATTGATAGTCATCTAGAAAAAATGCAGCCATACTTTAAATGCAGAAAGACTCTGTGTCTCTTTGACAGAGATACTAGAGATATAAGATAAAAATCTTCCACAGCCGGGGTTAGCAGGTTGCAGCTCAGCAGCCGAGGGGTTTGGCGTCAGCAGCTTGTTATTATACCTCCCGTTCCCCTGCACCACAGCAGGCTGTATGGCTTTCTAATCTCGTCTAATGCAGCATGTTCGTATTAAATGGATGATCCCTAGATCGCACTGCTGCTGTTATGGACCAGTATGTTGCTGGAAACAAATTGTTTTCAACCCAGAATCACTCTGTTTCCTGCCCTACCAGTGCGCCTTCCAGGTCGGCTGAGTTTATGTCACATTCCCAACATCCTCTGCAGATTACAGGAGAATGTCAAGTAAATGGTTTCCACTGAGCCATGTCATCATAATCCATGTTGTTCATGGCACAGAGAGTAATTGATGGGTGAGTGTGTAAGGATATGAGTAGATGGCTCTGTAGAATTTGCTTTATGATGCATTATGTTTCCTGAATGATATCAGGGAGGTGTAGTGGAGTGTAAAAACCTGCTGTGTCTTTATAACACACACAGCGGGGGGTTTGACACATTGGTTACAATGGTTACCTGGTTTTTAAAAAGGGTCAGTGATTTTTCAAATTTCATTTGTTTTTATTTGTTTCTGTGCACTTTTCTTTTGTGTATAGATAAAAATAAAACACTTTTATTCGAGGGACATAAAGAGTAATAAATACTGGCACAGCAGATGACTCACAATGTCAGTGTCAGTAATGCATTAGTTACATCATTCATAAGTTATCAGTATTGTGTCTGATAAAATTCCTGTTAAACAGATTATCAAACACAGATTATGAGTTTTCTGACAAAAAGCACTTATTGGTATTTATTTATCTCTGTGATATCTCTGGGCTTGGCGATTAATCAAAAATAATTTTCAATAAAAAATGTTGGCTATGAAAACAAGATAATTGAGATAAATGATTATTGTGCTGCATTCCTGCTCTCATTTTCTCTTGTGTCATAAATCCAGTGCACCCCTTTCCTTTACAGTGGTCCACTTTAAACCAGGATATGTGGTGTTTAGTTCAGCTACACATATAGTTTTGAAAATCTCTTCACATCTCAACTATAATGACAACAACACTGAACAATATCATTCAGAGCATTTTCAGGAACAATCTTGTGGTCTATAATTTATTAAACGCTTGTGTAACATAATATTAGACTGCAGATTGCACATGAAAAAAAAACTAATTTTACCTGACAATACTGTCGAATGGTCCTTGGCATTGCTAGGGTCTCTGAAGTAATGATGGTGTGGGCGGCCCTTAAAAAAAGAATTAAATAATGTTGATTTTTATGATTTTTGCCATTATTGAGCCACCTAAAACACATTTACTGTTTTTACCAGCTAGATATTACAAATCCGGCTTTATTCCAGTGTTCCTCAGCGGTTGCGGTCTAACAAAACATATAACCTACTTTTAAACATACTTAAAATGTGCAACATCTTGTGTCTGCAGCACGCCATTGTATGTCTTACAGGCAGCACATGTCCCATAAGCCACATATGCTTTGATGTCAATTAGCATTTATCATTTAGCTTCAGGGCACTGCGATATGTTGAGGCTTGATAGCTCATGTGTCTCTTAAATGTCAATTATGACTCTTACCTTCAGGCCTGCAGCATCCGCGAGATGATGACTGATGCTGCTGACCTCGGGGGCAGGACGCTGTCTAAAGCTTGGCCTAGCAACTGAGTGTGTGTCAGGTCATGTTGAAGGTGTTAATGTTGCTTTAATGTCACTCAAATACAGTTTATCTTTTCATCAATGATTTTTATTTTCATAGGTAAAAGTCATCCTTTACTCAACCGCATTAACATACAGGCTAATTAGAGTGAAAATAATTAGAGAAAACGAACCAGAGATCAACATGGCCATTAATGATAGCACAGACTAGTCATACAGATCAATAACATCAGTTATAGTCATTTACATGTAATTACTTTTCGCTGACTCAGCTTTTTTATGGTTTAAAGAAAAGCAAAGTTTAATTGCTGAGATTAGAGGAATGAAGGAAGGTAAGAGGAAAAACCATTGTTGTATTAATAAGGAATTGGTTTGAATAAACAGGATTAAATGTGGCACCCAGTCTGATGTAATTAAATATGTTCACTAAATGGTTTTGGTATCTGTTGTAATGAGTGACTGCAGTGGCTTTTTTACTTCAGCAAGTGTTAGTTAGTATTGTGTATGTCAATGGCTCTTAAAGGAATAATTAGATTTCTGTAGCCCTGCTCCAAAGGTATTCAGTTCCTCTGGAAGAATAATCTTTGTGTCCCCTTCCTAGCTCTATTGTGGACATACATATATAATATCTTGTAGGAATGCATCTCCATTCGCCTATTATAATTTCCTTGCGCTGAAGGTTGTGTCATTATATCCAATTTATATATGGTTAAGCTAGTTAACTTAACTGAAGTATATAAAATCCTAAATAAACATCAATTGGATGGCAAATTAAGTCACCATGGAAGTAACAAAAACAGTAGTGATCATTCTCCATACGCCTCCATATCAAAATGCCCACTTTTACAACATAGATAAACATGTTTACAGCTTGGAACAAAACACATTGTATCCATAGCTAAATTCTCTGTTCATGACAACTGCATTTTTTTATATAACTCACCTGTTTAAGGATTTAAGTTATGCATAATTAAGGACGCGGCCAGGTTGGTGCCGCACTAAATAAAACATGTTTTATTCAGCCCGCCTCAGCTCCAATCCACGTGTTTGACCATTTTTTATTGCACTGCGTCTATTATTCTAACATGAAACTCTGAAGAGCAATAATCTCTAACTATCATGAGACTATGGACTCTGTATAAGGGCCATAAAATCTGAAGATACAAATCTTCTGACTCAAACAAACCATGACAGACATGACCTACGAAGACTCTTCAGTAGTGATGGGTCTCCGGTGGGTCCACTAGCTGCTATGTGCCCCCTGAGGAGTTGTGTGGGAGGTGTATTGTATAATTTTATTATAATGTGACTTGATGGTCTCAGCAGGAGCTGCTGCTGCCATTGTACTGGAGCCTCATTCCTATTCAGAACTATGTACACATTTTTGTAACTGTCCCTGTTCACATTCATTTTACAAATAAGCCATCTGTGAGGCGCACACACACATTCAGACCCACCCCAGTACAATCACTCTCACAATTTCCTAAATACCACCCCAAAGACACTGCGCTTACATTAGCATAAATCAGCAGAAGAAACATATTTATGTTGAGCAGAAGGGGAAGATTTTGTCGAGGAGAAATAAGGATTAAAGGATCAGATTTCAGGGAGCTTTCTGTTGTTCTATAATCCAAACCGCTTGTAGAACAAAACTGGCTTCTGACTAATGTTACGCTTTTAACTTCTTGCCACTTCTTGAATCAACTATCAATCTTGAATGTTAATTTCTGGTTTGTTTTATTACATAATCATTTTCTGTTATAGTCACATTTTACTTTAATGACACTGTTTTGTGTTTCCTCTGTAAAGCACTTCACAGGAGGACAGGAGGACCAAAAAACAAGCTGCCCTGTACAAAACCCATCATCGCATTCATGTTTTTTTCAGCAAAGCTTTTATTTTAAACTAGCTTGATGCTATAATGTGTAATATAATGTATTTTATACATCACAGCCATTTTTTAACCAATGTTAAAAGTGGGTAATTCCAGAAGGGTTGTGAGTGAGGAAATCAAAGCAACCCTTTTTTAAAAGATTTAAGTACATTATTTAGAACTAATTAAAACATTTTTAACTGGTTATGAGTTTAATACTGATGTCTCTGTATGACCTACATAAACAAATATCAGCGAGAAGATTGGATATTTAGTTATTCTTGATTCCTGCCACTGGGTCGGATTCTCCTTGAAATCAGATGAAGCGATGGAAACAATACCACTTTTATCCACAGGGGGCGACAGAATCAATCATTATACGACACCCACTGTCTTTAGATCCTTGATCCAGATACGGAAAAACTCCACAAATACCCTTTCAATGGGGAAAAACCTCAGGAAGAATAACAACATAACGTCTATAGCTGAATATATGCTTGTCTGCATCTGGGGGTAAAAGCGAGCATTTCGGCTGTGTTTCGTTTTCTCTGTCTCTCTATAGCTCCCATTTCCTGTCTTCTTCTAAGACAATAATGGTACTTGGTTAAATATTGAAAAAGTCCATGCTGACTCGAAGTATAAGATGGGGTGTATCAACTTTTCATTATTTATCTAAAACCACGATCTACAGTAAAGCTAAAAATACATGGGAGGCAGGACACTGAGCAGACCTTCTTCCCCGTACATTCGGCACTCTTTCTCTTCCTGCCAGCGCTCTCTTTTCTCTTCCTGTTTTCTAATGCATTTCTACCATCTCATATGTTAATGTGGTCGCAGTGTAGATGGGCTCTTGTCTACATAGTGCTGATGTAACCAATGTGTCAGTCAAACCAGAGCCTGCTAAATCCATCTTCTCACTCTCATAGCAGTCCTGATCTTCCTTCCTCCTTCTTACCATCTTTCCTCCATATTTCCGCAGCAGCAGCTTCCTTTTATCTTCTCCATCTGAAATAAATCCAAAGATCATCAATAATAAGGTTTTATAACTTAGCGTTAAAATCAAACCCTCTAAGTTGGGCATCTCTGTTCTTTTTATTTTACATTCTCCTCTCCTGAAAAAGAGGCGAAGCAGTTTTTTTAGCACTGTGTCATGATTGTCAGCTATCGTAATGCCTCCTAATTCGCTCGTCCGTTTTTCTCGCTTTCATCACATTCAGCTACTCTGAGCAACTGATTTCATTTTCCTCCAGAATATTGCAATGAAATATAAACTGCATATAAACCCCAAACTCCAACTTTCTCCTCCTTTTTACCTTTTCTCTTCCTCTTTTTGAATTCTCTCTATCTGTTGATCAGAATTTATGTAACAATATTTATATTCATGTGTTTCTTTTTTGCCATGCAACTTGTGAGTGGAGAAATAATAGCCCAGGTGTTAGACAATGTCTTTTCTACTTAAATGTGGGGTGTGGTTCTGGTGAAATACCATGATACTGTACAAACAAATACAGGAAAATAAACAAGTCACCATTACTGGGGTGGCATCTCCCTACAGTATGCATGTGTATGTCATCAGGCAGCAGCAGTCACTACGACTTGCCATGGCGGCACTAATCTTTATTTGAACCTGCAATAACACATTTTTGGCCACTTGAAGGTAGGTTAAGATGTGGGTTAGCTTAGGTAACTTTAGCACTTCCAGTAATTTAAGAGAAATTATCAACTTAGTAAAACCAAAATCTAGACCGTTGACTTGAGGTGAGACACAAACCACCATCCACGATAACTTTTCATTGTCTTGTGGACATCAAACTACTACGCCTGAAGTGGTATTTTTTTATTAGCTGTCATGTTAGCCAGCAGCCTCTGAGCAGGATTACTGTGGGTCAAACAGCGCACCCACCAGCGAGTCAGTTAGACAGAAAGATATTTTGTGAGCAGCGGACACTGGCCCTTCAGCCTCTGTGTTGTAAGTGTCAGTCAAATCCTTTATGTGAGACATCTCAGCCTCTCAGTCATGACCAACAAGTACGGTTTTGCTTTGTAGGATTCAACAGTACTACAATAGATATATATGTCTTGCATTCATTACATAATCATGGTTATCTTCTTTCATTCTCTTCATAGAGAGTTTGCATTCTAAATGGCTTTCCTAGATCCCAGAATACATATACAGTGTATGTAGCATTAATGAAAAAATGGGAAGATTACTTAGCAGTGCCTGTATTATACTCAAAGTAATCGTGTTAACATCCCTTTATTCCCCTGACATAAAGCAAGAAGGTTTACACTAGAAATGGGTTTGAGAAAAGAGACATGGTGCGGCTGAAAATGATTCCAACATGACTCTCATCAAATCTTCATCAGGAACATGAGAGAAGCTGCCCAAATTGATCAATCACAGCTCTTGTGGTTTCCACATAATGCAATATGTCTGATGTGTATGTAGACATCTGTTTATGTCATAGACTGTAGAAATGGACACAATCTCAGTGGCGTCGCCTGCAGGTTTCTGAAGAGCCACTGTAGAGCTTAATGTGGTCGGCTCTGACCGTCGCCATCTTTGCAGTCCTTACTCTGCCAGCTCACAGTCAATCCAAAAACAGGCAAATACGTAACTCAGCTTCAAGGGGCTGTTCAAGGAAACTGCAGTTCTGTGTTGGATTAATTTGCAGCCACAAAGGTTGCTGCTTGGTTTATGCAGAAGGATAAATCTTCTTTACTGCAATCCAGACATACCTCTCATACCTCTGAACATACTAAAACATAAAATAAAATACAAACAGCAGTGTAAACTGTACATGGTCTCCTCATAGACCTCAGTTTGTCTGAGACCCTGCTCAGCGGTGAGCTCACTAAATTATTCAGCCTTAGCTTTGAGTTCACAGAAGAAGCCTCATCTCACAGGCATATACTGTACCCTCACAGAGGGCAGGAGGCTTTTCAGGTACTTCTGTGTCATTAGATGGTTCATTGTAATAGTATTTGATCGAATCATGAGCCACGATAAGACTTACTATTCAAACTGAAGTCCTCTGAGTCCACTGTTGAGGATGATATTGTGCCTCTGTTGCTTGTATCTAGGTAGAATATTAGTTCGACTTGCAGTCGTTGACTAAAGGTAATTAGTTGTATCTATGTGATATATTTGACCCACAGATCAGTTTTGGTGATGAACTGACCATAAAAACACTGCATAAATGTGGAGTTTATTTTTAGACCAGAAATTGCATTGCAACTACTATACCATTAAAGGTCAAGTGTCTATCTATTTGCAGACGAGCGCACCATAACTTGAATACCAAGGACATTTCAAAGTGACTTAACCACTAACACATCCTGTCCATCACTGCGTCACTGCAAACATGAAATTATTACTCCACTACTTCAGTCACTTCATTGGCTTTCATTAAGAATCAACTTTAAAATTAAATGTATTTCCTTGCATATTCATCAACTAATAGGTGCATGACAAAAAAGCAACAATAAAGAACAAGCACAAGAAGAACAAGAACAAGAACAATGTGTGGAAAACTCTAGATGCCTTTGTGTTTGTGTATCTACGTCTTCCTCCGTTTGGCCAGTTTACAGAGCAAAGAGAAGAACTTGTTTTTCTTCTTTTTCTGATCAGGCTCTGTTACAGTGACAGCCTCTGTGACAATCTCTGCTAAGAAGACCTCCCCCCTGGCTCGTGTTCTTGC
The DNA here is from genome assembly GCA_019097615.1 of Morone chrysops. Classification (NCBI taxonomy): domain Eukaryota; kingdom Metazoa; phylum Chordata; class Actinopteri; family Moronidae; genus Morone; species Morone chrysops. The sequence continues at coordinate 26,117,082 of JAGRRF010012889.1, forward strand.
CTCCTGCAGACGTAGCTCCAGCTGGGTCAGCTCTCTTTCTCGCTTGGTTGTGTCTCGTTTGATGGGGATGTTGATGCTATACGGAGTCTCATCTCCAGGTTTGGTGTAGGCCGCAAAGCTCACCGTAGGCTTGAGGTGTTTCATAATCTCTGTGGCTATATAACTGCAGGCCAGCAAGGCAATCAGAGCATCCTCCATCAGGCCCTCTCTACTCAGCCAGGTGTTGGGCAGAGTCCTGACCAACATGGCTTTGAGTGGCCGGCATACTTCATGGCTCAGTTTGATTTTTCCTTCGGGTCTTCAAGGCGTTTGAAATTTTGGAGGAAGACTTGGTTTTTCCTGTATTTATTTGCCTCCTTTTGCAGTAACAGGTGTATATGCTCCACCATCTCTTTTTCATAGACCTGGTTCTTCTGTTGTTGTAGTCTGGAGAAGTTGTTGTCCCGACCTCTAAAAAGTTTTACCAGGACACTTCTGATGGTGGATTCTTTAACAAAAGCTCTGTCTGTGATTATATCTGGTTTCACAGTATCACAGTCTCCAGCCATAAGCTGGAGAGGACCGAATGGATTCGGTTTGGGGCTTTGAACTCCAGACTGAAGGTGTTTCCCCTCAGTGCTGGAGACGAGCGAATGTTCTCCACTTTGATACGTAGGTGGATTTGCCAGCAGGAAGCCGTTATCAGCTTCTCCTCTTAGAAATCAGCAACAAAGTATGTTTTGTCAGCCCACGCAACATCCTGTTTGGACAGACAAGGCTTGCTGAAATGTTGCTGGTACTCCAGGATTTCCTCGTCTGTTATCCTGGGGAAAGCCTTCTGGAAGATCTTAGTGTGTCTTACCCAGGATCCATGCTGCTCAAACATTTCCTTCATAATAGACTTGGAAAGAAACTGAGAGAACAGCTGGCTCTCTTCATCACTAGGTGTCTGGGTGTGAGTGGACACATCTTTGGGCTCAGCCTTGTAAGTTATAAGGACGGCCGCGATAACATGGAGAGGGATGAAGTTCAGGAGTGCAGGGTCTTCCTTCACCAGCTGCTTCCTCACCTGAATTGATGTCCCAAATTTCTCTGGAGCAGCAGAGCAGATTTCCATGTGTTGCAAGGAGGAGGAGGGAGGCTGTCGTCCACAGAGACACCTGGGACTTTCCTCAGGGTCTCCAAAGTTACTGCACTCATGAGTGTCAGCAGTTGTCTTGCCCCAATGGAGGTCCTCAGTGGAGTGAGTCTCAGCATCAGCTGGACGAGCAGATCCTCCACTAGGTCCCTGCTGACAGTGACTGTAGCTGGGAGCAGCAGCTAGGAAGTATCTTTTTTGGGAGAGGAGCTGTGGCCCAGCACTTGTGAGGTTTCAGTGCTGGTGCAGGTCTCAGCCTCAACTCTCTCCAGCACGAATAATGGGTCCATTACCTCGACAAAGCTAACTATGCAGTTGTTTTGTAGAAGCTGGTTTCCAATAGGGTTACACTGAATGTGTCCTCAAAGCAGTGGATATTAACAAGGTGAAAACTGAAGTGTTTTGTACTGGTTTGTGAATTTGTGTGAATTGACCAGATTGATACCAGTTGACCAGAAACTGTACATTTTTGATTTTGTAATTTAAGTCTCTAACACTTAATTCATCATCACATTCTGTTCTGTTCTAACGGTCTGTTCTATTCACACATCTTGTTCTGGTCAGAGCTCTGGATACCCCAATCACCTTAGTTTGTAACAACAACAACAACAACAACAACAATAATAATTTCATCTTCACAGTCCATGATAGTCCTAATTTAATGTAAACAGCTGCCCCATCACCATCACTCGAAACACAACATTTGAATGCACCTCCCAAACTGATAAGCTGATACTGTTATTGAGGTGTTTTCCGCTCAATATGATCTGTTGATCATATTATCCAGCCTCACTATTTAGCTATGTGGAATATATATGGGTATATATACTTGATATTTAATTTCACAATAAGCCTTATTCCAATTATGTCACAGGTATATCTTGGGTAGTTTTCATCATAATGTATTGTACATCTAAAAAAGAACAATAGTTTGGCACGAAGTTCACCGAATGAGCAAGAGGCAACGTTCAGCTTGGCTGGAAAACACTCCAATGAAATGTGGCAATTCAATTATCGCATATTATCACTTATTAACACTGCTAAACTAGCTCTGTTTACATTGGTTTTTGGGGTAACAAGGGAAAATCAATTTGTCTGAATCAAATAAAATTCTTATTTAACACATAAGAATATAATATGGACACATATTCATGTGAATCTATTGCAGATGACCATGTTTCAACTTTTCACCTTCCACTGAGAGAAAGAGAGAAGGTTCAGAGCCGTTGAGCTTTTTTGGCAGCTCTGTGCTGTTTGTCACGCTGCTGTGGTTTCAGTCCTGACGAGGAGTGGACATCTTTCTGCAAAGCTGAGCTACTTGTAAGCTAAAACTCTGTTGTCTGTGTGTGTCTGAGCCCCTCTGAGAGACCGGCACTGCAACAAACAAACAGCAACAAACACTAGCTCATACAGTACGTGCCCACGCACATCACCCTCACGCACACAGTGAAACACTCACACATGCAAATTAACTCACAAACACACACAGCATGTATACTCAAGCCACAGAGAGGCAGAGGAGGTGACAGATTAGTGTGGGAAAGGAAGTAGTGGGTGTAAATTATTCAGGATTGTTTGTGTGTGTGTGTGTGTGTGTGTGTGTGTGTGTGTTTCAGAGAGGGAAAGACAGACAGGAGACAGATACACTTCGGTCCTTTGAAGGATGGGAGAAATAGCTGTTTAGTGCAATGGTATATTTTCTCCTTCACTCAATCTCCGTTTGTCGGTATCTGTTCATACCTCCATCCACCTATTGATCTATCAATCTATAATCCATCCATTTGTTCACCTATACACCTATCAGTCCATCACTACACCCCTCTGGCCATTCAGCCATCCATGAATGCATTTCACTCTCCCATCAGATTTCTTTCCTCACGTCATGTATCTACTCACTAGTCACTCTTTGTTTCTGATTCTCTGTCTGTTCTTTACTATGTTTTCCTCTCGCCCTCCTTTCTTCATCTCCCATGTTTCCTCCCTCATTTCTCTCTCTTTCCTCTCCGGACTATGATTCGCCTGGTTCGTTTCTGTCTTTGACAGCGAGAGGCGAGGGGGGCAGTGCGGAGCAGAGCAGAGGCTTCAGTGATCTATCACACCTGATAAATTATTTGTTAATCTACAGAAACAAGAGAGAAATGCAGAGAAAAGATATAATATTGGAGGTCTGTCGTTCTCATTCATCACATACTGGGAAAAAACTATCAAAACTGGCAATTTTATAAATAGATTATTGTAAAAATTACAGTTGAACAGATGCATGAATTGAGGCTATTACTCAAACTACCCCCTTTAATCCATTCTACATGTGAAACAAAATAGGATGGATAGTTAGAAGGAAGGTCGATAAACCACCCATTGGCACGACTGTCAGTTTAGATGAATACTAGTGATGATAAGAATGTTTATCCAAACTTCAGTGGATTTAAAATGTCTGAAGAAATTTGAATCAAAAATCCCTGGACAAGAAGTTTGATTAAAGTGTAACCACACCTGTTAGCTCCTTCCCTCGACCTGCAAAGGACAGAGACTTTAGGGGATGTGGCCTTGACAGAGACCTGAATGAGTGATTGGCCCGAGTAGCAGGAACAGCGAGCTGATACTTAGGGCTAACCAGCCACGAGCAGCTGCTGTCAGACTCTCCGTGTACGCACACAGAGTCCGCTGGAGCTTTTACAGTCACTAGAAGCACATTCACTGCCATTTGGAAAAGTTTCTGTGTTGTTTATTTTTATATAAATGTCATGACTTAAAGTAGCCCCCAACGGTCGACTCTATGTCAGCATTGGCCTTACAACGTTCAGGGTGATTTAAATCATAAACCATTTTTAACCCATTTGGTGAGAATGTTAGTATTAACACCACCATTGTCGTGTTTCATCACAGGACAGTCACAGAGTACCTCTTTAAAAACATTTTCCCATATTCATTTCTCCAACTAATCAAACTAGAACAACTGAATAATGTGGTCAGATTAACTACAAAACACCTTCAATAAAACCTCCAGAACAGCCTTAGGAGAAATAAATGGTTAGTTTTTGTTTGTAAGTCATTGAGTCAGTAAGAAAATAACAGTGGAGTGTCAGTTTCAACAGAAACAACGTACACACACACACATACACACATTCATTTGGACATGATGAAATTGGATCAGGGTCAAGAGAAGAAAGAGGTCCGATTGGAAAATAAAGAGGTTGAAAGCGGTGACTAGGAATAGATTGACAGGAAAATAGACAAGGACAGCAGGCCGAATAGTGACCTGGAAGGATAAAGACACAGAGCCAGATGGAGAAAGAGGTCAGACCAACTGACCAATAGTCTGTAATTAGGGAAGAGAGAGAGGTAAAGGAAAAAAATGCATAACTAAAGCATAATTAGGCAAGAGAGATAGAGCGGCATTGAACAGCCAAAATGAACATGGTTAGAAGAGAAAACAGAGAAATGTCCCATGAATACATAAACAACACACAATTAGGGGAGGGAAAAAAGGAAAGAAGCTGATTGGAGTTGAACACAATTAGGAGGAAATGAGAGAGAGAGAGAGGCTGGGAGTGTTAGGACACAGTGATCTGAAAAGGAAGAAACAATTCTCCAGAGCGAAGACGTTCCCTGTTTATTTGTTTGGTAGAAAAAGAGAAACTCTGATGTGGTTTACATAATCATTCTGCCCTGAGTGAATCCATCGTAGTGTGGCGTTTGCCTCTGGCGCTTCACTCCTCAGTCATGACTAACTAGTAATTTATTGTATTTCCCTGGATGAGGAAGGGAAGGAAGGAAATGAAGGAGCTGGATATTTTGAACAGCTATAATAGTTCCAGCTTGTAACTCTTAAACCCAAATGCTATCCTCAGTTGTCTTCTAATATCCTCTTCAAAGGTCTCAAATATCCGTCCTTTTCTCTGACCTGACTGCACCGGATGGTTTGTTGCACAGAATCCTCTGGGAAGTTGTTGTTGGAAACTGTTTGAAAAAGGGTTGGCACTTTTAAAGAACAATTGTAATTGGATGAACTACCTGTATCTCCATCTATCACAGTCAAACTTCACCCAATAAGACCAAATATAATGCTGTCAAACACTTACCGATGCCAGTTGGGAGACGAGAGAAAACATGTTTCACCTTCAGTGCCGTTCTTTGCTCGTCTTTCAGTGAAGAAACACTCTACAGTTCTGATATAACTGATGCTAGCAGCATGTATGCTAGCCTCTTACACTCAAAAATAAGATCCCTCCCACCCGCATGCTCTCAAACAACTCCTTATGAAAGTAACAATTGTTCGAGAGCATATTGAACAAATCAACCAACCGACCAGGGTGACTCGTCTTTGTGGAAAGTGGGCATGACTATTTGTTTGTTGGTTTAAAAACTATCACAAAAATTGGGCTACACAGACGCCTTTCCTACAATTTGGGAAAAGGTTTTTTACTATTTCAAGACTAGCCAACCAAAATTTTGAATTATAATTAGCCTTAACTGTGACACCCACTGGAGAAACAGGAATTTGGATGGTACTTGTCCCTGGACATTGTGGGCAGCTTTAAACCACAATGATAAAGTACACTGGCTAAAACTGAGAAAAAAGCACATTCAGTTGACTTTCTGTGGATCAATTTTATTGAAATTTCCATTTCTTTCCCTCGAGAAATGAAAACTGTAAGTTTATTTTTTGCATCCTCTGCAGGTTAATTAAAATTGTTGCCTCCACTGCAATCTCAGCAGTAACCAACAAAACAATGCCTGAGAATATACTCTTGTGTGAGAAAAGAGAATTTGTAAATCCTCTGAATTAATCTTTTTATGAGAGACCAGAACGCTGCTTAAAATGCAAATAGATGTAGTAAGCCATCTGTAAGTCGGGGCTGGGGCTCCGACTCTGGGGCCCGCTGCACTCTTGAGGCGTCTGATGGGCTGTAAAGTGGACTGGAACGCACACAAACATGTAAACACATATACAGCATCGACTCAGGCAAACATGTAGATATACAGTACACACAGAAATATCTTTAACGCATGGTAATGATTATCAGCCCATGTGCTTGCTAATGAGGAGTGGAGGAAAGAACATAGCTCGGCAGGGGTGAGGTGTCTAAATTGGTGTGGGGGTGTGCATCTGTAAAGACTAAGACTCCTTTGTTTTCCTCTCCACTGAATATTCTTTGATTATGTGCCGTTGCAAAACTTATTTTACATATATTTATCATTTAATCTTTAATAAAAGGACCAGTATGTAGGATTTTGTGGTGCAGTTGTATATTACAACTAAATGAATACAGCTTGCGTCTGTATTTGACAACCATGGAATTGGAATGGGCTGTGAAATCTGTAGGAGAAACTACAGTAGCTGCGAAACTCCCAAAAAACAGGAAAAAACGGATTGTTTAGAGTCAATGTTTTAGTTTGAACATACTGTACAAACATGGCGGTTCAACATGGCGGTAACTGTGGAAGGCGACCTGTAGTGACTTTAAATAGAAATTCTAAGATAACAAAAATACACCAATTTGCTATATTCAGGTAATTACACACTAATGAAATCATTCTTATGAATATTATATTATGTATTTCCCAGTGTAACCACAGTCTGATCTCTTCATTACTGAGCAGTTTGGTGTGGAGAGCCTTTCTCAAGGGCACCTAAACTGTAGTAAATTGGGAAGGGCAAGTGCTGTGACTGAGGGGGCAGTGCAATATCAAAGGTATCTGGTTTCTTTCACAGTTTAAAAGTACAGCTGAAAGTCTGTAAAGCTGTTGGTTGGTTTTTTTAGTGTTCTGGTTTTGTTGGGCTGAAATATGTGCGGGTGAGGTACAGTTGTAGTCTGAAGGAGCAGTGTTAAAAACGGGGTCCTTAAAGGATTTTAAATGGGTCTCAAGATGAGGTACAGTTTATTTTCAGACACAGTGCGCGGCTCGAGGGATGGCAATGTCAGGACAGGTAGTCGATCCACTTCTTTTGTCCAGATGGAAATATCTCCACAGTCACTGGATGGATTGTTGTAGAGTTTTTAATAGAGGTGATCAGGGTCTGAATCCTAACAGCTTTGGTGATCCTCTGACTTTTCATTTAGCATCACCAGCAGGTCAGACGCATTAGATATTCAATTAACTTTTTAAAATTTGATTTATTTTTTTATACTTTTTTGGTCAGCGTAAAATGTCTCAACAACTATAGATTACCTTAAAATTTGTTACAGACACTCATTCCCCCCCAGGATGAATTGTAATAACATTTGTGATCCCTGACTTTTCACCTAACGTCATGAGGTCAGAATTTACCTCCTCGTTCCATTGAATTCAAGGGGAATCTTACCAAATCCAACCCAAAGGCAGAATAAATATATAGAAATAGCCAATCTTCTCTCTTCTACACTTTTTAGTAGGTTTCAATTCATCCATTACTTTAGTTTAATACCAAATACCTGCTAAAATAATGGCATTCCCACGAGCCTCAGCTGTACTTTGTGTTTTGTGTTTTATTGTGAGCCTGCTGAATTTACCATTCATCTTAAAGAGATATTGACTACTTCTGCCTGGGAGAGCTGCAGTCTCAGTGAGAGAAAGAATATTTCGCTGACAGATTTCTCTGTCCCTGCTGCTCTCTGTCCCCTCCTGAACAAGGCAACTTATATTTCTGTCCATAGTCGCAACAGAATTTGTAAATATCGGGCTCCATTATTTAATGCATGTCCATCTGGGCTCCATAACTTTTGAAGAAGTGAGCAGAGAGCTGCCAGCTTGATTCACCAGACTGGCTTAGAATACTGTATCTGCACTGTGAATGAGTAACACTCACTCAGCTGCTGTGTTAGTCTCTCTTTAGGTGTGACTTTTGAACGTTGGTGACCTCTCTTTCTTCAGGACTGCTCAGTAGTCAGTGCAGTTTTCTGAAGTGTTCTTCTTACAAACTGATGTGTTTTGCTTCAGTAGTGAGCAAAGGCCTTGGCCTACAAGTTAATTTAAAGTTATCTCTGGCTGCCTTAATCTCGGCTTTGAACTCACTCTCTTCACTTGATGTCAACCAAAGTCAGTGCTGTTGACATTTGCCACCTATGGGTCAGTGCACGGTCACTGCGACTGATGCAGCATGAACAAATTCATAAAGAGGTTCCAGCCAATGGACCTGTCAGCAAAACATAAATGAAAAGCATTACGGACACAGTGTCGCCTCCTCTGTGGGTTTGATAAACACGACTATAACTGTGAGAGCAACCTTCATTTCTCTGCACAACTCCGTCCCATCACCCTGAGGGTTTTCAAATAAATCGAGTCAAGAGATTTTCAATGTCTTCAAAGAGCCACTTAATGGTATCCACTGTTGCATTACAACCATATATGGATAGTTCATTTGCAAAAACAGATAAAAGCCATTCTTGAAATGAATAACCCAACGGTTTGATTGATATTCCCTGGAGTGTACTAAAGAAAAAATTATTACGGAAAATAAAGAATAATAATAAGAAGAATAAAAGAAAGAGATGTCTGTTTTTGTAAATGAACCCTCCGTATGTATCCATGTATACAGCCATCTATTCTCCTGCCTGTCTGTCTAAACCTTCCACAACTTGAAGTGATCGCATTACTCCTTCATCTAGTTTACATGACGTAGTTGTATATCCATCTACATCTCTGCCTCAAGTATTTGCATTTAAATTAAGATCGTCATTCAGACGTGGCATGAAGATGCAGGAAAGGTTTTGAAGTCTTCCTCGGTAACATTTCCACTGAAACATTGATTGTTGTCAGGCTGGAACATAGAGCTCTCTGTTAGAGAAATCCTTTCCCATCCTCAGTTGTTACAGACAGCTTTGTTTACACTTAAAATCACTTTGAAAGACAATTAAATGTTTGCTTACAGATTATTTGATGTATTAGATTTTAGCCATTCAAAAATATGGATTTTTATGTATCTCAAAGGATGATTCACGTAATTACGGCTTCAGTGTTTATTGCACAGTTTGCCTCTTATAGATCTGATTACATTTAAATTATTGTCAAATATTTTATATAGCAAGACATGTTTTTAAAAAGGCTTCTGAAAAGCTGCCACTCATAAACATCAATAGACTTTTAATGCCTTTTAATGCTTTTTGCATTGTCATCATAGTTCATAAGGGTTGAGCTGTACTGACACTGATGTTAATGCATTACTTCTGATTGGCAGGGCTTACTTAATGTTCTTTATTTACCTGCCAGAAAGAAGCGCCAGATGAATAGCTGCATGATTCCCAAAGTGGTGATAAAAACTGATCTGAGGATGCACTTCACGAACAAACTGCAGATGCTGCAGCTATTTCTAATTAGTAAATGAGTGACCCTCTATGTAGTGTATCTGGTGATAGCATCAGTGAGAGTATTACTTTCCTACCCAGTGGATTTAATTTGATTGATTTTTTCTTTTTACTTATTGCTTAAAGCTACTTAGAATGTGGCAGTAAAAATAATATGTGTAGGTAGAAAGCAGGAATTTAAATGAAATGATTAAATGGGAGATAAAGTCGACATGGTGAATAATTTTAAAGTTTCTTGTTTAGTTTTTCAGAGCTTTCTCCCATACAAATGTAGACAGTGGTGACCAATAGTTTGTGTTTGTATGGATGTAATTTCAATGAGCAAGTATGTCTTTCTATGGCCTTTACTTTATGTGGAAAGTTGTACATAGAAGAGAAGCAACAATTATAATGTTTTTATGGTCAGGCAGTGTTGTTAAGAAAAAGACTGACATTTTGGGAAATACATTCATTCACTTTCTCACATTTCTTGTATTAAAACCTTCATAGTAAAATTGGTCTGGCCAAGTGATGGCGCACACAGCCCACTTGGCCCAGATACAGCAGGGTGGACCAGATCTTGTAGCCACAAATGGCCCATAACATAGCCATATCTCAACCTACTGTTTGACCACTGCTGGCCCTATTCAAGTTTCTGCACTGGCACACCTAAATCCACTTATTCAATACTCACACTTGTCATATTTGGCCCAGATGAATACCCTCAATGACAAATTATCAGACAACATCTCTTCTTTTTCAGCATTGGCCCAGAATAGGACCAGCTGTGGTCGTTGGCTGAGATATGGTTATGTCATGGGCCATATGTGGATACTAGATTTGGCCCACCAGTGGACCATAATTCATTGCTGTATTTAGACCGAGTGTGTTGGCCAGACCAATTTTGTGGAAAGATAGATAGCACTCTCCACTAGTAGCCATCTAACTTAGCTCAGCATAAAGACTGGAAGCAGATGGAAATAGTTAGCCTTGCTCTGTGGGAAGGGAACAAAACTCACCTACCAGCACCTCTAAAGCGTTTTAAACACATTGTATTTCATTAATACCTTGCCAAAGCTGAAATATAGGTCCTATATTGGATATAGGACTAGTTTTGTAACTTCCTGAGGTCTCTGCTGGTTACCAGCGAAGAAATAGTTCAGAGATATTCATCAAAGATGCTAATTGGAAGATGTTATTACCTTTGGACAGAGCCAGGCAAGCTGTTTCCCCCTGTCACCAGAAAGTTAGCTAGCTGCCGGTGGTATCTTCATATTTACCATATAGTCATGAGAGAGGTATATATTTCAGCTTATTGCAAATAAGCACATATCCCATAATGTCAGCTTTTCCTCAAAGTAAAGGGGTGTGACACTCACCTTTCCTTTGCTTGAATCTCGTGCTGCTGGTTTCAATATGTATATTAATGTTGTTGTCATTGATATTATCTCCACATACTCTAGCTGTACAGGCGAGCCTTGCAGAGTGTATGGCAGGTAATACATTCACAGTAGTGTGGCGTCCTCGTAATTTAAAGTTGAGTCAGCAGTTGCCATGGAGACTGTAATGTACACATGCACTTGGGTCGAAGTTACTCTCCAATTAACGGGCCAACTATTTCCCTGTACCATATCCTGATCTCGTCAGTGTATCTATGGTCCTGGCTCTTTGCCTTTTGGTTGTTGAAAGGCATTCTGGGAAATTAACATGAAAATTAACTGCTAGAATTATTTCAGCAGTGCAATGATGACTGATAAAATACAATATGAAGATAATCAAGCATTTATCGAAGGGTAAATTCAATTTCAGCTTTATTTGTATAGCTCCAAATCAGAAGAGAAGTTATCTCCAGACATATAGAGCGGATCTAGAATGTACTCCTTTAAAATTAACTAATTACTTATAGCAAAATAGCAAAATAATCTGCATATGATGTGACCTGGACAGGGCCTGCGTCATAATGCAGTTTATTTTTGTGAACTGTGGAGACTCAGAACAGAATAAACCATTTTCTCCAGAAGATTGCTCTAGACGTTTCACTGATAAGCCTCTTCCCCTGTGTCATGATGATCTCTACAATCACACACAAATAAACCACTGACAGCAGGATCCCAAACCCCAACTTATTGAAATATAATACATCATTTTCTTTAGAGACATGTCGAGAAAGAGGGACCTTGTTGCCACGGTGACCAACATTCAGACAGATTAGAAAATAAGCTTTGATATATTTGTCCTTGAAGAAGATTTGGTCAGTCTTGTGACAGTTGTGAATGGAGTAAACTGATCTACTTTTGGTGGATGTTATTTTCAATATGTTGTTTTGACTCGACCTTTAGAAACAGTGTGAGATGTGTCGGAGGAAGACTGAGATAAAGAGGCAGAGGGGGAACAAAGCCAGATAGGTGATGTGATGCGAAACTGTACTGTACTACATGATGCGGAGGAAAGAAAGGAAGGAAGATATGCAGGGTAAAAGAGCACAGCGATTAGAGAGACGGCTCAGAGAAGATTATTTGCTGGTGAACTTTAGCGTTTCCTCTCTTGATGAATGCCTCCATAACAAAGGTGTTGGTGTCAACCTTTAGCTGAGACATTTACGTCAGCCGCAGCCTGAGTGAAGACCGTGGAGGAGAGGAGTGGAAGAAAAAAACCTGATGTTTATTAGAGTATCACAGACAAGGTCACAGCTCTTCAATTATACATTTACACACACCTGAAGTGCATGTGTTTCAGAGAGTCTACGTTGAAAGTACAAAGTTGGCTTGAAGAAAAAATTGTAACCCACCAAAAGCCATGATGGAAAGACAAACTTTGCCAGTGTCTATGAACTGTCCCATAGAAGTTTATAAAAGTGTGACTTAAGCAGGAAACCATGTAAGGTGATTTCCCTGCTGGTTACATAGGGGTATTGCAGTTTGACTGCTGGTGAATTTTGCATTATCTTTATGATCAGTGTGATAGGAATTATCAGTTAAAGGTGAGAGGAATTATTTGCGGGACTCTTATCAGACAAGTGAAGTTTGGATTCGAATGGACAATGTACACTTGAGTTATAGCAAATCCGTGTGTTCTGGCGGTACATAAAACTTTGATGCCATGCCGCAGACACGCCCTTTGACTAACCGTCACCACAATCATCACATATCATCAACAACATGTTTTGCATTTCCTGAGTAAATTTCAGCTAGATCTAATCATCGTGCTAGGAGTAGAACATGGAAGTATAAAAAATGACATTTCCTTTCACTAATAGGTGGTGCTCTCACTAAAACTGAATATTATCGTGGGTCATCATCGTCCTCCTCACACACACTTCGTTCACACCTTCTTCCTCAAACAGTCTCACCTGAGCGATCGACTCTACTGTCACTGGATTTCAGGTTTTTAAATACATTAAATTAAGGAAAAGGACAGATTTAATGACATTGTGTAATGTTTATCTGTTATTATGGGATATAAAACAGACCCTGAAATAAACCAGAGAAGAAGAAAACAGCTTGACTTTTAATTATCAACGTTATTTGTGTTTTTATTTGAATTGTTTCTGGTCATCAGTCTGATGTATATGTACGGTAACGGCAGCTACACTAGCAGTTGAGGCAGAGGAGCTAGAGGACGTCAGAGGGAAAACCAGACAATATTCTCTCCATGAAATATGATCCAGTTTCACCTAAATCACTGATTAAGTTGTGTGTTTGTACAGTAATCAGTGAGGTTTTGGATTTTCTTTGGTTATTTCCTGTTCCTCCGTTTCTTCATGAGCCTTGGTTTGATTTACTTCCTGTGCCTTTGTCCATTTTGTGTATTTAATCTTTGTTTTTTTGATTCTGTGTCAGCTCATTCGGTCTTGTCACTGGATACTTTTGCATTATTGGTTTTTCTGACTTTGGTTTGAATACAATCCTGGATTTCCTGAGTTGTAACGGAGTCCTGCTGTTAGCTAGCTACAAAGGAGGGAAATGCACTATGAACTGAATGTTGACAAACTGAAATTTATTAAAACATTTATCAATACTAAATAATATTAAAGGTGCAAATAAAGAACTAATAATAACTTGATAATGATAACTTTTCATTGTCTTTAGAATTTTTTTTTTTTTAAATAATAACTTTTTCCAACTAAAGGATAAGAAGGAAAAAAAATGTACCAGGAATATTCCCAATGAGATTATTTTACTAGGGAATCCTGTCCAAGACAGGAGCATAAAGATTCAAAAAAACAACAAGCTTAAACAGTAAAACATTTAACATAGAAGAGATAAAGGCAGAGAATACATGTTTTTTTACAGTAATGCTCTAATAATGAACTTTTTATGAGTACTAAACAAGTAAAATGTGCCAATATCCATACTTACAGGTATAGCAATTTATATAAAGAAAACACGTTAATCAATCTCTTGTCCTCAAAGAACATTGCTCTGAAGCTAAATTCTGTAAATATGTTTTTTTAAATATAAATATAACAAAAAAAGCTGCAAGCAGCAACGTGCCTCGCTCCAGCGCATACATCATCCCACGCAAATGTCAAGGAAATTACTGCCATATAAGGCTTACTTCCTGTTACCAGATGTATTCAGTATGACTGAATATTGGCATGTAGATGTGTTCAGAGCGGGACTCTCATCAGATGTGTGAAGTTTGGTGAAGAAGACGCCACAAACACGCCGTTCAACGAAGCGTCACAACATTTCCTACACATCATCAGCAACGTCTGAAGGGTCTTCTGACCATGAACATGAAAGTATGAAACATTTACTGTTTCCAGTAGGGGTGTTCATAGTGAGACTTTTATCAGACGGATTGTTTATTGTTTATTATGTTTATTATTGATATGTTATATTGTTTGTTTTTATTTTAGATTATTTATTTTGGGGGGGCTCAATTGTTTATTTTTTAAAATGTGGGAGGAAACTGAAGTTACTCGGGGAAAACTCACACCAAAACAGCAAGCACTCTGTACTCCTCACAGCAAAAGGGGGTCAAAGAGGTTGGACCAGGTTGGATTTAGATCCTATACATTTTCAGACAGAATGTTCGCCTTTGTATCAAAGCAACATTCTATTGGCTTTGATCTTTGAATGACATCATGACATTCCAATGACATCACAGCAAAAGATTAAAGGAATAAAAAAAAAACATTCCGACATTAAAAATATTCAAAAATAAACAAACTTCGCTAAAACTTGTTTAATTTAGTCATACACTAAACTAAAATTATTATTAATAATTAAATTGATAACAACCATAACTACTAATAATAGCTAGTAAGTTGAAGGATTTGGAATTCTTCATAGACGAGAATGGTATCACACACTCTTCTGCAAAATTAAAGGTGGAATTTTCCTTAAAGGCTTTTAAGGGCACAACTTCTGTCTTCATCACACAGAAATCACTCAAGATATTTAAGAATTTGTTTAAATTCTGATCTAAAACTCCTCACGTCAATATACTGTTGGTGAATTAAAAAGTAAATTTCAGTAAGAAAATAATGGACACCTTGTGAGTCTTTGTTTCTGTATGGCCTGTCATCTGCGTGGTGTTTACTGTGTGTGTGCTGTCCCCTGAATCCACTGAGTCGTATCAGATGAGGTTAACTCATCTGATACGACTCAGTAGGTCATCTCTCTGCCCATCTCCGCCCAGCCAATCCTCTCAGCAGATAAAGAGCTATTAACAGAGTGGAGAAGAGGCTCCGATCGACCTGTTAATAGAGGTCAAGACCTTGTAAGGAAGGATGGAGACATTTAACTCTAATCAGAGGCTGGATCGTCTGATTTATACACAGAATACATGAAATGCTTTCTTTAAGTTTATCAGACACAGGCATTGTATTCAGTGCAGCACTCAATATTATACAATTCTTTCTCTCCCGGTTGGTTAGGGTTAGGGTTAGGGTTACTGACAAATTGACAAATGTCATATGACCACAAGATATTTACCAGGCATTTGCATTCTGGGGAAAAAGCCACTCCAGGATGTAGATAATGAACACCAGGTATATTTTTATCTTGTCAGCAGCCTAGTTTTGTTGAGAAGGGTTTTACAGGGAAAAACAAACAAATATAGATAAATACATTTACCAATTACCTTTACTGTTTTCATTGTGTCATCTTCTGTTGAAATAGCAGGTACATTTGTCCCTGGTACTTAAGTTTTGTTGAAAAAGGAGAGGTCCAGGTACACTGAGACGTTTATACCTACAAGGTGGTTTTCAGTGTCCTGAACCTGCAGCTGTGGTTGAATTTGCACACTGTCCACCTTTTTGACTTCCTTTACACTTTGTTGGAAGTTTGAGGGCAATTTCCTGGTGATAAACCTGAAAAAATATATATTTAATGATTTGACAAGAAGCACCTGAATGCACAATTAGGGGAGACTTCTTTGTCTTCTTTGGGGACCAGATCCTGGCCCCTGAAAAGTCACAACCGTCACTGCAGCCATGAGCCATGAGTTTGAGCCATATCTTCAATATTAATAATTTAATGTATCATGCTTGAATATCTTGAGATTCAACCATTTTACTCTACAAAAGTTATAAAATAAATCAGTTTTACCCCCGAAACCTAGTGGAAAGCTGTGAAATTGTTTATGAGACAATAAAACAATAAAATGGATTCAGGTTTATCGGCTCTTAAGAGCAGAACTTTATCCCAAGTTAGAAACGGTTTTGATGTGGCTGTGGTCAGAGAGTAGTCTCTGTCATAATCTACAGAGGATGACTCAGACTCACTAATACTCTATTTAATAAAAAGCCTAAATCAAACCCATATTTTAGTGTACCGATACCTCTGCCTCACCCTGCTTCTCTTCATCAATCCATTATTCCTTCTGTTCTCACACCATCTGTTATTATGTGACTCGCTGGTGAAAAAATACTGCACACACACTTCAGTTTGTGTGTGCTCATTATCCGTGACCCGTCTCTGGGGACGATTGCTCACCTAATTAATTGACATCAATACAAATGAGACCTGATCACTGACCGATATCTCTCCGTTTATTTTTTTCTTTTCCTTTCTTACTTTGTGTATTCTTGCCATCTGTCTCCTCTCCATCTCTGTCTCCCTCCCTTCCTCTGTCCTTGAGCTCCTGTGGGATGTGGTACTCCATATTCATGCAAGGTGTTTGGTGCGCTTAGCTTTGTTTTTCATGTGTCCCTGTGGGAGTTTGCAGAGTTTTTAAGATGCTTTTAGGCATTGTTGCCTCTGTTTAACTGTGAAATATTTAATGCATCATCAAAAGTGAAAGCCTCATCTCATAATCTCTCTCTCTCTCTCTCTCTCTCTCTCTCTCTCTCTCTCTCTCTCTCTCTCTCTC
>JAGRRF010012889.1:26141338-26156565 GCA_019097615.1 Morone chrysops
AGCCTGCCAGTGAGTAGGAGCTCTATGTGGATCAAGAGTTAAAGAAGGAGCACCTGAGACAAGTGGTGAGTTTGCTTTCCTTCCTGCCTTGTGTGAATCGCAGTAATTGGGCCAGACACTGTCATCGAGAGGAGACAGAGGAGACGAGATGTAGCGTCAAAAGTCTCAGAGCTGTAAGTGCAGATCGTGTAATGCTTAACACACACTGTGCTGAATCAGGTCCACCTCACCTCTAGTGCTTGTTTCTAGACTTGAGGTTAGATTCTGTGCCGTTTCTGGCTCGAGACAGATCTTTGGCTAATGTAACTAAGCAATTATTACATAATGCAAGCATCTTAGCTTGATGACAGTAGTGCCTTGTCAGCTTTTAAACACTATTCTAGCTAGTGTTAGTTGGCTAACATAAGGCTAATGTAGACCGTTTGTTACAACTCACAGCTTTCAGAAAACAACCACTAAATCAGTGTTTTTTTCTTTTTTATCATTGACTAAAGTTACAACCTCTAACTAAGTGACATATTTTATGGATATTTTGTGCGTTAAACGATAACAGTACAGAATACATAGTGAACACCATATTAGCAGGAAGTTGTGTCAAACTAGATTCTAGCATATTATTTCCTGTGAATATTTGATCAGAGATGATGTTTTTAGGAACTTTTTATACAATTTATGCAATCTCTGTCTGTGTATTTTTAAATATAAAAATAAACAATCACACATTGTTAAAAAGCTCCTTATTTGATGAATTGAGTGTTTTCTTGATGTTTGGCCGTTGTAGTTCTGTGGAAGCTTTAAGTTTTCTAATGCAGAAAAGAGAGAAGGCTCTGTGAATACAGTGCTTAGAGCTTTAAAAATAACAAATTCATTTAGTTTTCTTCATAGAAATTCATGAAATACTAAGATACAGGCCTACTATTCATTAAGTTTTCTTCACCTTAAAATCAAGAAGGCTTCATGACCCCCCATGAATCTTTGGCTACCCCTAGTGGGGGTCCCAACCACCAGGTTGGGAACCACTGATTTAAATTGACTCCACTTAAAGGCATTGTGTGTATGATGTCTTGAGTTTTAAGACTCTGACTCAGCAGTGTGACTTTACCAAAGAGCAACTCTGTTTAAATAAAGTTGTCTGTCTGCTCCCTTTTTCCAGTCTGTGCTGAATGAGTTTCTAATTGGGGGAGATTATTTAAGAAGCAGACCCAGAATAATTTGGACAATATCTCTGAAGTCTTTCCTGATACAAGCTCACTCTGAAAGCACCGGACAGGACAGATCCTCACAAATCTTGGGATGTGGGTTGTGATTCAGAGATCTGGATCTGGCACCATCAGCCAGCAGAATTAAAACTGTAGAAAAGGTTGTTTTTCTGCTTTGGTTTTGATCCTATTTGCTTACGCGTGTGAAAGAGAGAGTGCTTGATAGATATACACAGAGAGATAGAAACAGTATCAACGTATGTTGTACCTGCAGGAGGCAAATTACATGTTAATAGTCTTTCTCTGTGAGATATTGAGCAGCTCCCAACCTACAATGCTGCCTTTGTGTTTCCCAGTAGAGACACTTTTCTATGTTGCTATTCAGATCTATGTGCGTATTTTAGCATACATCCTGCAGCACTTTTCACTTTAAAATGTTATTACATTGTATAAAAAAGATCGTAACAAAGATTCTTCACAATAGTGCTGAGGGAAGAGAGAAAACACCGACTGAGAAGAATATGAACTGTCCCATCAGTTATCTAATTATTCACACACACACGCACACACACACACACACACACACACTCAGTCAGATCTGCATTGTTGACCTGAAGTACACTGAGATACAATCTGAGATACAGCCTATATGTGAAAACAGACAGGCACATACAGCTTACACACATGCAGAGTCACACGTGTGTGTCGACCAATGACCAAGAGTTGGAGGGCTAAAAAAATGCATTCTGGGTAGTAACAGCAACAGTAATGGCTCATTAGTTATATCTCATGGCAACCCAGTGGTGATGAATGTGCGCCGTTGGGGGGTTATTACCGTGTGTGTGTCAGTGTGTGTGTCTTGTATTACTTTGCACCGGTTATCTATTTATAATCTGTGTGTGTGAGGTGGAGATAATTCATGAACGTGTTCCACATGTGCAGCTTTTTCTCTACTTTTTTCTTATATTTGTGGGTATGTGGTGTTGATGGCCTGTCTGTATGGTAATTAACATTAATGTTCTGTGTGTGTGTGTGAGTGTGTGTGTGTGCGTGGGTGGGTGTGCGCTCGCATCTATTTTGGGTCTCTGTTAATCCAGCTCTCCTCGCCCGGAGCTGGCTGATGGAGCTCAGAACTCTTGTCAAGTTGTCAGGAATCCAGAGGGAAACTGCAATATGGACTGAGTTACTGTCGCCTCATGGATCACATCTCTGACACACACACACACACACACACACACACTCCATACATCCTCCAGCTCAGCCCTCACTCTGATTGGATCTCCAAATTCTCTCCATCTTTCTCTTTTTCCAGTATGCACTCGCTAGCTATCTCCACTCACCCTCACCTACTCTCATTTGTTCTTTCCTTCTTTCATTCCTTCCATCTTTTCATCCTCCATTTACTCTCTTGTCTCACCTCTTTTCCTTCCTTATCTCTAGACTCTGTCCCCCAGACATGTCACCTTTGCCTCATTGGCCCCTGCTGATAGAGCTGCGGTTTAATAGGATGCATGTGGAGCTGTATGGGTCTATATGTAGGCGTATGCTATTGTAAATAGCCCTGTATTAACCAACCAGGCCTCATCAGAATGATTTGTGTGTATGTATTTGTGTGAGTGTGTGCACACGTGCCGGCGTGTGTCAGCTGAATTGTTCTCATCAGCCAGATGTGACACTGATAGATGTTTTTATGGATGGAGTTCGGCAAAGCGTGGCACTGCTAAATGAACAGTGCAGCATGAGAGTGTGTGGTGTGTCTGTGTGAAATTGATGAAGTTGATGAGTCTCAGAGGTGTGTTTCCAGTAATAGAGAGCACATGAAAAGGACATATTACCATATTTTAGAGAGTGAAATATTGAAGGAGGTTAAAAATGGAAAACCTCTGTGGGCGAGGCTGCGGTCTGGGCTCTGACTCTCAAACGCTGTTTGGTAACACTGTCTTTTAGATCCTTTAAGATCTCATATTGTGGAGCGTTCGATGTCCAGATTTGGTCTGAATGTGCTGAACATTGTACTGAATGTTGTTGTGTTTGTTTTCGCCCCTTGATGTAAATAAAAGGTACATTGGATATAAAACAGGCTACATTTATTACGTCTATTTTCAATGAAATACTGAATTTATACATGTATTATAATTATATATGTGTTTTTTTCAGTGATACCTAGCACCTTGAACTTGGAATGATTGCCTTACAGTATTTCACCGGACTAAATAAACTCGACCCATTCCTTGGATTTCTTTTATCGGGCCTTATATTACTTTTTTTTTGAAATATTATAAATTCTTGTCAGTTTTTTCCAATTGCCATTTTTACTCAGATGGCTCTTGTAGACCACCCAGGTTTCTGAGTAAGGCTAAAATGTTCCCATTTCCTCTCCCAAGTTTTATTCCATTTCTTAAGTTACCAGTGTGTAGGATTTAGTGGTGGAATTGCAGAGTGCAACGAACCATGAAGGAGAAACAACAGCAGCCGTAAATCCCGTGCAAAACGCAGACAGAGCTGATGTTTGGTTTGTCTCTTACTGGCCTGTTAAGCTCATTGTATGTGACAGTTTTCCCAAATGTGTTCCCTTGATTGCTGAATTTCTATACGGCCGGTTTGTTTTCCCTGCTGTTATCTCAGAATCTTATTTCTTGGAATCTGTTTCATGATGGTTCCATCAGTGATCCTCAGTTTAAGTTTAATAAAGTTTTTAATAGTTGAGATATGAGACTAGATACTGTCTAATTAGGTATCAGATTGACCCATTAGTGTGCAATGCATGTGAGAGTGAAGTGCAAAGAAAGGTATCCCCTACCTGCCGGGGCAAAGTGAGCATTACTTCCTTTTCAAAAAAGTCATTTTATTTCTTATTACACTGTCAACTCCACTGCTTGAGGACACAGAAAGATGATGGATGGATGTGAGCAAAGAGTGTCCAGGTGCCACAGACTGAAAGGAAAAATCTCCCGACTACTTTTTTCTTTTCTGAAATTATCTTGGGGCGTTTTGTATTGTTAAGAGAACAAATAACAGGAGCTCAGGGATCATTACAATGTGCAAGGACACATATAGTTTACAGTGAGATGGGTGGTGCATTTGTCCTGTTGCATTACCATCTGTGCTGTACAAGCTTCAGGAGAGGAGAAGGACATGAGACAAGAGAGAAACTACATGAAGGAAAAGCTGGAAAAGAAACAAGATAACAGGGGAATAGCACTGGGATTCACAGGAGAGAGGATGAAACAGAAGAATGTTTTATCATGTCACAATTCTCATAGTGAGCACCTAATCAGAAATATGTTTCTCATATCTTATATCAAAATGCCTTCACTGTAAGTATGTAAGATTTGGTGTCCAAAGTTTGAGTGCAATTTCACAAAAGCAAGTTGACAACTTTGCTAACAGCTAAACCTCAAGCAAGTGCAACAACACAAGACAAGACAAGAGAATGATTTTGAAGCTGTTATTTTAAGGTAGAAATAATGGAGCTTTAATAGCTGAAATCCTTTAAGCTAAATACAACATGCAAGATTAATTCTAAGACACATATTTCCCATGCTGCAACACAATTCATGCCTACAGTGTTTGGGAAACTTCAGGGAATCAAACTTTGAACTGAGTGCTGTTGAGTCAAATCCCTCAACTAGTCTGAAAAATCCTTCAAATGGAGTTTGTGACTGCTTTAGTTGAGTTTCTTGGTGGGAAGCTGTAAAACAAAAAGTGCAGGATACAATCCCTGGTTGAATAAAAGCACTTTTCCTTCAACTTTTCTCTCTCTATTAGAGGCCGGGAGAAACAGCACATTTGAATTTTGTTGACATCACTATTCCCTCCTGTCAGTGAAATCTATTGTAGCTGGAAATTAAATGTGGAGTCTATGCCGTGGAACACTGTTGTAAATTATTCATGTGGCTTTGCTTCTCTGTGCACTTGTGCAGGTGTTGACTCAAAACAAAATGTCTCTTTGAATATAGCACAGAATACCTTACGAGATTTAACAGACTGTGGCCGCAAAACAGCAGGTAAAACAGTTCTGCTCTTTGGAAGGGTTCACGGGTTTCAAAAAGGTTAAATGTAATATGTTGTGCATCAATGTCACTGAAGAGAAGATGTAAAACAGTCAGAGGCTTCCCGCTGTATAGTTTGCCATCTTTGTCATGAATATTAAAGTGTTTATGAGGTGAACTATCTTTGGCAGAGTACAGACAGCAGCTTGCAGAGAGAGCACCAACTCACAGTTTTATTTTGGCCTGCCATCAACTTACTCAGCTGATGAGACCTGCCGAATGTGATTGTCTGCATGACTAATCTTTCCTAATAAGGGAGGAGAAACAAAGTTTAGCAAGTCAGGATTTTGGGTGTCAGAACCAGTGTGAACAAAGCTTTTATAATAATTTACACTCTCATATGCAGTGAAATGCTGCACTGTAGAGCCGGCTGTCATTAAAGAGACTAGCGCTGCAGCACCAGCAGGCTGATAGGATCAGATTTTGATATATATATAAGATATATGTATTTAATATACACTGATTTACTGTACCACAAAGCCAGTTATGCAGTTATGGTATTAAGTCTTGCTCATCCCTTGTGATCCAGTAAACAAAAGTTGAGTTGAGACGACTGACATTCCAAAACATCACTGAAAAAAAAAATCTAATATATACAAGACCTCATCAGTCACACACACTCTACATCTGTTGACCAAGAGTGAATAAGCCTCAGACAACAGTGGAGTTAACTTATGGGAATCTTTTCTTTTATCCAAACAAATTCAGTATGTTACATTTGGCACTATGGTTCTGTTCTGGGACCTCTTTGCCCTTCTATGTGCATACATGGAAAGCTTAAGACAAGAAGAGCAGCAGCAAGACAGAACAGAGCAGGCATCAATGACAACAGAAACAGATTAATTCAGATACATCATAAACGGTGGAGTGGGGGTTACAAAGCGGCTTGCAGAGGAAGCAGCAGAGGTAAGCAGGCTAAAGCAGCTTAAATAAGGCGCCCTGTAGGACATTTGCCAATTGGATGCTTTGGAGGGAATCAGCTGAGCCATGAGCTGATGTGTGTGGCTGTAGTTGGGATTGTGAGCTGAGCTTGACTTTGCAGCCTGCCTGAACTAAAACTGTGCTCAGTTTGTTTTAGGATGAAACATAAAATGTGAATTTGTAGAGGAAATAGAAATGCTTTTGCCACTTTGCTGATCAGTCAAGTTCACACTGGTTATCAAAAATGTCTACAAAATAAGTCATTTTCAGCATTTTATTTGTCAGCAGATGATTTTTAATTTTTTTTAGGGAGGAATTCAACCACAGTGAGCTCTAGGATGAAGAGCTGCAGGCTGCACACCTCCAATTGTTTTAACTCTGCTGTGCTGTTGTGTGCATACTCGCGCTGTGTGCAGCATGAAATCAGACTGCATTTGCTCATTGCATGATGAATAATTGCCGATCATTGACTGACTTATTTAATAAATAAACCTGAGTTTGTTTGGCTACACTGTAAACAGACACACCAGTAAATATTTTATTCCTCACCACCTTCTGTAATGTTAATCCCACCCGAATGGGGCTTTAATGTATTTATACAAAACTAATTCATGTTCTTATTTAATGAAAGATTCCTACTTCAAAATCTCTGCTTCAATATGAAGGCTGTGCCCAAAATCACTCCTTAATTATAGTGCATTACATTTACTGTCCACCATTTTAAGTAAGTGTGTCCGTACATATGTCGCCCTCAAACATTCCACAGTGGAATAAAAAAAGTAGTGTACATGGTGTGTACTAGTGCTGTCAGGTGGCCAAAATAATTCACGATAACGATATTATTGCGATATCAATGCCATAGGTTGAGTTTATCTTTTTTGGCAAATGAATAGCACTCAAAATATGAGTGTAGAGAGGTGGAGAGTCTATAATCTAACTGTACACGAGAATGATTCAAGATGCGCTTGATTATTTACATGATATCCTTATTTTATTTTTAGATATCACGGTTATTGTCAATACCAGTATATAACGACACTCCTAGCACCTACTAGCAATCCCACAAGCCAATGCCTTAACTTTTATAGATGCAAATGACTGTTGAGTGGCAATGATGACATTTCTGAAATCTCAATTCACTGCAACCTAATATTCAAATGTGTATTATATAGGCAGTAGTGAATGACAATGGAGGGATTTCAGGTACAGCAGGAATCTTTCTATTCATCCGATGGTCATGTTGTTTTCCAAAATCTAGACCAGACAGATACGATTACCATGTAGCCTCATATTTGTATTTATATAAAAAGAAAATACATAGTGTTTTTTTTTTTTATCTCTCAGTGATTTCCCTCGCAGGTTTCAACTCCATTGTTAGTCATCTGCTGCAGACTTTCTGCTAAGTGACCATTCAAAGCAGGATTAGAATCAGAATTCATCTCTCCAAACTGTCAGTTGCAGAAGCTCCATGGTGTTGGAGAAATTGGCAGCCTGTCTCCAGTGAAACAAACTGGTTTGTGAATGTGGTTCATAGGAATCTTTGACTGAGGACAGAAAATCTGATATTTACCTTGGTTGGTTGGTTGGTTATAAAGCTGTAAAATCATCTGTTCTCCAAAAGATAGTCTCCAATATAGTCCCTAAATTCCCATAATTAAGTACAAATGCACCAAAACCTGGAGACAGAAGAGAAATTGAGGTGAAAAGATGATAGATGGATGTAAGTTAGTACTGGGGGTTGGACGGCTTTATGCCCTTCAGTCAAACTACAGTGTGTCCCAACAGAGGCACAATGAGAAACAGAAATACACACAAAATGAAAATAGGCTTGTATGCTCCCAAGGACCGACAACAGCAGACTCACACGCACAGCTGTGATTCCCTGACTGAGGAGCTATTTGGCAGCAGCCTCAGGACTGAAACTGTCTTTATAACAGAACACAATAGAAAAACACTCACCATACTGAGCAAGCACGCAGCCCGAGCCTCATTTTTATTTCTCTGCTTCTCCCTCCCTTTTTTCCTTGACATTTTCCTTTCACGCCCTATTTAACCTCAATTTATGCTCAAATTTCACATCTACTTTTACATTGTAGATGTTCAGCCAAAGCTCTTATACAGCGAAAGCAGCAGTATTATTAGCATCTGTCCCTAGATGGTTAGAATATAAGTAGGTGCTTATAGCTTCCTGACTATATTACTGTGACTCTGGACTGATCACGTAGTCAGTGAGGAGTGCCAGGGAAAGATTTAAAAAAGGCGATGAGTGGAGGATGAAGGTGTGTGCTGAGTAGATTGTGATGTGAGAGAGTTGTGTGACATTGTGATGCAGTTTCTCTGAAGCACAGTAATCCATACAGTGGTAATAAATTCACTCAGGACGGATTGAGGATCGGCACGTTTATGTCCCCCATTTACAATTTCTACAACGATAAACAGACTACATACAGACAGCTTTCGTTTTAGTTGTAACGGTTTGCTGTTAGCCTCTGGTTGTATGACCAACAGCTGCTGACAAAGCAGGTGGAAGTATCGCTTTTCTACTTCTTTCTACATCACCTGCTTGATTGTCTCTACAGTGGTCTCTTTCTGCTGTCCGCTGGGTGCGTGTGTGTGCATCCCAACCCCTTATTTCTCACATACCTGCTGCATTTGGTTCTACAGTGTTGCACGATGCATGAAGAATTCAGTTCGTTTTGCCATAGGAGACTGAAAAATTATTCATGTATCCACCCACGTTTAAGATCCGCTACCAAAATGTAATCGTTTCTTCCTAGCCCATGCTTCCAAGAACTTTCATGCTTTCATGAACACTGACCCACGAGTTGTTCCACAATCCTGCTGACTGACAAACAAACCCCCAAAACAGCACCAAAGACATAACCTCCTTGGTGGAGGTAATAATAAGTCATAAGACAACAGAGGCTCAGATGTTTTGCTACTGGAGGACAAAGTCAGTCTGTTGTGTTGAAATCTATTCAAAATACTCTACATGGTTATAAAACATTTTAAAAAACAGCAACAGAAAAGAATCACTAAGAATAGCAGAGAGACAGAGAAAGTGAATATATAAGAACAGCAATAATTATTAACATTTAAAACTGAGTTTCTGAAACAACTTCAGCCTGCTACTCTTTGTGGTTTTATTTTAACTTGAGGAATTAATCAGTGGATTTTGAAGCTCTCAGCTGAAGGTATCAGACATTTCTTTGATTGATTTTCTGATTTCAGTCACATTCTCACACACTCTCTCCTGTCAAACTCGAGGAGCAGTTTTGGGACCACAGAAAGATTTTGAGTTTGCACTTTTAAGATTGTCTTTTTGGATCTGTGAATTTTAGCGTGACATTCTCCGGTTCCCTCTCTGCTCGGTCGACTGACACTGATTGTCTCCTCCAAGAGAACAAGGCTCAGCAGGCATAAAGAAAATGATTGTTGAGAGACCAATTTGCTCCCTGATTTAGTCTCACTTTACCCTAATGAGGGAGGGAGAGTGGAAAAGAGGTCGTTTGTTAACCTTCCTTTTGTTATTTGTGCTTCGTCATGTGAACTTTGTGGAAACTGGGAATACCTCTGTCGGATTTTATGATGGCGGGGAGATTAACATAATGTATACTAGAGAGTGAGATAAAGAGAATAAGAGTACAGTTTACATTGGCACATGAGCCAAAAAATTAATTTTGGACCCTGCCAATGGGTGACATCAAGGTATGTTGGCATTAAAGGAGTATTTTCTCCACTGGAGAGTATAATAGCCAGAGTCAGAAACACCATCATTATAGTTGTAATGACAGTAGTGAGAGCAGCAACGTCATTACAATATAGAAATTCCTTGGATGAAAGTAGAAACACTATTGTGGAATAAATTGTTTCTGATAATAATGTCGATGAAATGCAGATCGGGAAAATGGATATGAATACCAAACAGGAATGCAGTGATTGGTGTGTACAGCATCATCCATCATCCATATGCACATCACATTTATCATCTTTCAGACAGACAGACAGACAGACAGACAGAGAGGGAGACGGGTGCACTGTTGCAAAGGGAATAGGAGAAACCCTGGCAGCAGATGGGAACGAGGTTTGGTTGATCAACTAAACTTTTGTGCAATTCAAAAGGTGGAAAGAGTTCAAGAAGTGCTGTGGCTCTGCAGCTCTGGGTGTCTGCACTGGATCAAATTACAATCTGAGTTTCATTAAAATTTTAAATTAAATGCAAAACTTCATGCTTCAGTGAGTTTTACTGTATAAACACCTAGTATTAAAATGCAGTTTGAATTGCAGGCACATTAACTTGAAAAATACATATAGATTGCTGTTCAATTTTTAACAAACTGTCTCAAATCACTTTCACCCAATTAACAGTTAATGCGGGGAAACACTGAGTCGCATCAGAACTAATGTCCCACATGCTGTTTGTGCCTTCAGAGCAGTGAGGTGATGAATGAGATTAACTGTCTGGGAATAAAGATTAGTTATTGTACTAGTGAGAAGGATAAGTGGATTTCTTATAACACAGCATTTTGATTTCTTATTGATTCTCATGAACAGACAAAAAACGAAGAGTTTTACATTTACAGCTGTGAGTTTTAAACTGGGGGGGCATTCAGCTTTGAATGACATAATACACTAGTTAACTTCCCTCCAATCTCAGCCTTGCCCACTGTTTGTACAACTAAAATATGGTGGGAAATCAGTGGTGTCAGTGTAGCCAGGAAAGCCATCCATCCTCTGAATGCACTTAGTCTCTAGTTTGTGGTTGTACAGTCTCATGAGGTCCTTTTATACAGTGAGGTCAAGTTTCAAAAAATGGTCTCACTACAATGAAATGGCTGCTATTCATCACACATGAATACAGTCAGGCTCATTGAATCCACAAGAGTTATCAGTCATACCCAATTTATGCATTTCCAACACTGGAGAAATATTTAAATCACAAAAATAACACTTTTATACTGCAAGGGATTAGCATAAAGTTGGCATGTCTGAAAAATAAACATTATAAGTGATAATATAATCAGAATCAGAAATACTTTATTGATCCCCGGGGGAAATTTGTTTAGTATAAATTATAATCTTGAAGATTTTCATTGTTTCAAAGCCCATTTTTCATTGAATAGATGTCTGTTTTTCTAATCAATGTATTTACATTCAGTAGCTTTGTATATTGTAGTTACAGGATTCAAACTACCTTCACACACACACACACACACACACACACACACACACACACACACACAAGGGATTCACAACAAACAATGCGTGAGTGTGCTTCTTTACACTCGTGCATTGTTTGCACTCACTGATAGAAGCCTCACTGTCTGCTGATAGCTCTCTGCAGCTGTATTAGTGCTAATGGAAACCCAACTTTTCCTTCTGTCGCTGGTTCACATTAAAGCATTGAACTGGCATTACCAATAATGGCTTTCATTATGAAATAGCCACAGGAGGGTCGCGCTGCTGTTGATCACTAAAAATATGTAACAGTATTTTGTTGTAGCCTTAAAGAACAGCCTGAGTGAGTAAGAGTTAGATGAAGAGCTGCAGGCGACAGGCTGCACAACTCCAACTCACCATTAAGGTAAAAAACTTCTTTTACTGCACACTGCTGGAGAACTTCTTGCTCCATGTGCACCATGAAATCAGATTGTGGTTACTCACAGTATTATGGAAATTACTGACTTTCATCTGTATTAAAACATGACACAAAGAATCTCCTCATCCTGCAGTTTGATTGGCTGTGCTAGAACAGATACACCCTAGTTTCACCTACACACTTGGAAGGGAAGGCGAGGCAAGTGGTATTCAGTTGGTTGCAGTCTACAACTTCACCACTAGATGCCACTAAATCCTACACACCGGTCCTTTAAGGAGCTTGTGACTTAAGGCTTTGCACGACAACACTTGACATCTTTGTACTTCTTGCACATGCAGCATGTTTCCTGTGTATATTTTTACTCTAATATGTAATTTACATTTACTAAGTGTAATGTTTTTTTTCTGTCTTGAATGAGTTTGTTATTAGAGTGCCATTGAGTATTTTATTGAGCAAAACTTCACAGAGCCAAATACAAATGTTAGCTTTTTCCAGAAGAAACTATTCAACTCTTTTATACAGTGACTGCACATTTTCTATTTACTGAGCTACCTGGCAAGTCTATATGAATAATTCAGACATTGGAAATGTTCCTCCATATTCATGAGTGGCCTTGGTTGTTTTGTTTAATCCCCTCCACTTACTTTATTGACTGGCTGTAATGCAGGCCGTCCACAGTTTCTAGTTGATTGCAGTTCATTGGGGAACTTTGCAGAAGTTCTGTGTGAAAGCTTTTACTGAATGAAAGAAACAAATCCAAGTTAATGCAAGGCCAAATGCTCTCTTCATTAGTTTGAAGTTGTGACAGATGGAAACAGCACTTTTCTCTGATTTTATTAAGTATAGTTTGAGTAGTAGTAGTAGTAGTGTGTGTGTGTGTGTGTGTGTGTGTGTGTGTGTGTGTGTGTGTGTGTGTGTGTGTGTACATGCATGTGTTCCTACTGAGTGTTGCTAAGCAGCAACTCGTTGCCAAAGTCCTGTTCTTTAAGAATCCCCATGAGAGAAAGCAAGATTGGGATATGAAAAGATTAGGAGACAGAGAATTAGACATTGACACACACACACACACACACACACACCTACACACACACACACACTAACACAGCTGGGTCTGTCCTGATCTGAACATCTGATTGGTTTGTTCTCAGAAACAAAACAATAACATCTCACATTACGTGATGGGAGCTCACCACACACACACACGTGCATCTTCTTTGGAAAATGAATGAGTGAATAGAGATTTAACAATAGTCAAAGCTAGAAAGTAAAGTCACAGTTTTATTTTCGGAGTCTGTGTTTTCTCTGAAATGTAATAAGAGGTCACAGAAGAAGAGACTGGACAGATGGTAGATGTGGTGGATAATATTTTGCTGAGTGGAGAAAAGCAAAAAACAAAAACATAGTGACGTATGGAGTGAAGAACTTCATGGAAATTAGAAATAAAACAAAATTTTACCAATGAGTGTCTCAACAAATATTGTACTTTCAGCAGAAGTCAACCTTTTATGGATCAGTGTCTGCAGGAATCAGTGACCACAGCTGGATAAAGACACACTGCAGCCCATTCTTTTATTTTATGCTTCACTTCAAGAGGCCTCTGGCACAAAACAGTGTCCTTACATCAACTAAACACGGTACCAATTCATCATTCTAACAAGGAAACAAAGCAAGCACATACTGCATAGTACACTGTATGTACAAATATAATCAATTACAGAGTGCTTTTCTTCCTCCCAGTGTCTCCGTCTCTGTCGGTCTTTCTATTTACTGTTAAATATTGCAATTCATTCAGTTCAGTGCAGTTATAAAGGCACGTTAATATTGAACTAAGCACACTCTTAGGTCATCTACATATAATCCCTGCAGGGTGGGGTACAGAGCACAGTGCAAAGATAAAGTGTAGCATAGGTCTACATCACCGGTGTGCAGCAGGTAGCAGGAAACTGCAGGGAAATAGCAAAACAACAACAGGCCATACAACATTGGTGAGGTAGAAGATGGCTCGTGTTGATTCTACCACTGATGCGGAGTAAAATATGTAATATGTAATATGTAAAGCTGTGTGTGTGTGTGTGTGTGTGTGTGTGTGTGTGTGTGTACATATAACATCATGAGTCCCTCCTCCTGTCAGACGAGGTCTTTAATCAAACTAACTGGCTGCCTGGATCTGTTAACTAACACTGTTTATCCAGGTACAAGCTGGATGAATACACTATTCATGAAGCTGTAGTGATGGATGGGACACTGAATGGAACAGATGTATGTGTGTGTGTGTGTGTGTGTGTGTGTGTGTGTGTGTGTGTGTGTAATGCAAATTTATCACAAGTCAGGCATTTGAGTGCCGGTAATGGTGTGTATTGATGGACCACACATGAAGTGTGTTGGTGTTTATTAGAGAAATATCGCAATATTGAGTATGGCGGTCCCTGTGGACAGACGCTGCAGTATTTCCACTGCCTCAGTTTATTGAGGTATTAAGGGGCATCCAACTGAATCCGACCCGCTGACAAGCATTAAGAATATATAAAATAAAAAAATATATAGAAATAAACAATCTTCCCCTCTGATGGTCTGGTTTGTTTATGTATGTCATATAGAGGCCTCAGAAGTAAACTGAGACTGTTTCAGTCTGTATTTGGTTGATGTGAAAGAATAATTCTGATTTATTACAACTCTGGTTATGATAACTTTTAACAAGAACAATCATACAGGTTGTTCATAAACAAACAGTGTAGCCATGGTTATCTAACCCACTTTATTTGGAGGTGAAACTGAAAGTTGGTAACAACCCCTCAGTGATCAGGAAAGATGTATGCACACACTGATAGCAAGCAGACAGTTTGTATATTGATTTTATTCATTTTTTCTTTAAAATAGATGTGCTGGAGTTTGTTTACAAATCCCTGAAATTCCACTTTTTCCTTAAAAGTCACAACAATTTGGAGGACTAATCCTCTAATTTGTCCTTTTTTAATAAAGTGTTCATATTCTGTATATAGAAGAGTCATATCTAAAGTCATAAAGCTGCAATCTATAAAGTTATATAGATAAATTATAAAATTAGTTGGTGCCGGTACTTAACACATCACTTCTCTCTTATGAGGGAGTGAGTGTGAGAAATTGAGAAAGAGGTAGAGGAGAGACTGTGTGTGTGTGTGTGTGTGTGTGTGTGTGTGTGTGTGTGTGTGTGTGTGTGTGGTGGAGGTCCTGCTGGTTACACAGATGCCTCACTTTGTATTTTTGCCAATCACTAGTGACATAATCTCCTAAAAGTGCACCACACCCACCTACAAACACACACACACACAAACACACACAAACAGAGAGAGAGACCAACCAACCCTATCACAAGACAACAACATCAATATTAGACAATTTTAAAAAACAAAGTTTGTACATTCAATTCAATTCAATTCAATTCAATTTTATTTATATAGCGCCAATTCACAACAGAAG
>JAGRRF010012889.1:26171019-26199874 GCA_019097615.1 Morone chrysops
TGCCAGCCGGAGTCCCAGCGCAGCATGCCCAGTGGCGACCCCGACCTGCGAGTGGTCTCACCCTCCATGTTCCCCTCCTCCTTCGCGCCTTCCATTTCTTATGGCAACAGCACGGTGTCTAGCAAAAAAGATAAGTGTGAGGAAGTGCCGGTGTGCAGACCCGGCATCCTGCTGCCCGTCTGGGAGCCCAACCAGCCCGGGCTTGGCGAACAGGTGGCCAGAGCTGTGGTCTACTTTGTGTCACTCATGTACATGTTCCTGGGAGTTTCCATCATCGCTGACCGCTTCATGGCTTCCATAGAGGTCATCACGTCACAGGTGAGAATGAGTGAATGGAGGAATACAGGAATTGTGAATATAGTCATTACCATTCTTCAAGGGAAAAATATAAAAAATATATAAATCCACAAATTCAATTATTTGTTCCACGTTTTAGTTCAGCACCACACTATAAGTTTACACTAAACAAGTTCACAGTTTAGCTCATTTCTTTGCTTGTGGCCTTACCCTTTGTTAATTATTTCATGTGATCATCATTCACTTAATGTCCAGTGGAAACAGAAATCAGATTGCTATTTGCGTCTGCATATTTAGGTATTTCCTGTAGAAACAGGCAGTTAGGGAAGGACTTGTCGCGGTAGCCAGTAACTCTGTGGTTACGTCTCCACAGTCCAGCAGCTGTAGCGGACTCATTAGCTGACTCTGTTGGACTGGGAGCTCCCAGTGAACAACACGTCCAGACTGGGACTGAATGCAGCATCCGATGTTGACGACAGGGAATAAAGTACAGAGGTGTTTTTAGCCTAACTAGCTAACAACACCTCAGCAACAAGTCTATCTGGAAACTCCGTAAATCACCTCAATACCGCTGCTGCTGGGAGGCTGCTGAGCTGCGTTCAGTTGTACACTAATATATTCTCTTTAAAATATGATCCAGTTTCACCCAAATCACTAATAAAGTTGTGCACGTTAATTCGATGCAAATTGCCTATACCAGCCTACATGAGTCTCGTGTTTAAGCCTACCTCACGTGTTAATGTCTTTCTTCATTATCTGTGATGTGATCTCCACACAGTCAGAGAGTAAAAGTCTGCATCCTCTGCTCATAGTTCAGTTATAAAATACCAGCATGCCACAAACTGTCTCTCCTGCCGAGCTGCTGATAGCTCTGTCACAGTGGACAGTCACAGTGGAAAGTAATAAAGGAGGTTGTACCACTGTCTGGTTCAAAGGGGGTTTAACCGACTTCACTGACAGTCAGCACCAGAGCAGCCACTGCCCCCGCTGCCCTCAATGAACTACCACTCTTCTGTGCTACCTCCACAGTTAGTTTTGTGGTTTGTGGTCATTTTAAGACTCGGTTGTAAAGTTTACAGCCTGCCATGCTTCCGCTCCTACATCGCTGTGTGTTCAGTGATTAAACAAAAAAGTGCAGAGATTCAACAGAAAAAAGTCCACTTGGGGTCTTCTCCACTGATGACTCAAATCATGGACTTTTGGGAGGCAGGCCTAGTTTTTTAGTCTCTATTGTGCATAAATCATTCATTAGTACTTGTTATATTCAAGGTTAATGAGCAATGTGTCCTTTGTGCAAGATTGCCACAGAGGAAGTGAAGCTGCCAGTGTTACATAATCATGTCATTGTCTTTGTACTGCAAGCCAGGCCTGGTCAGTTTCCTTAATGGGGATTACATGGATCTCTATCCATGTATCCTTTATAATGGTGAAAATGACCCTCAGCTGTTTTCAGAGACAGAGACAGAGCTGTGTGTTTACCCAAGAGGGTAATAGTCAAGTGTGTCTATTTGGACTGAACACAGAGGGAAATACTGAGGTGTAGTCCATCACTATTAGTATATAGTACAGTTGGTGAAAGTTGGTGCAGTGTGTGTGTGTGTGTGTGTGTAGTCCCAGGCGGCCTGTAATGGTTCAGATGTTGAGGTTATGAAGTCATAAGCGCTGTAGAAAAAGAGAGGAACGTTCCCAGGAGGTTTGAATGCAGGCTCAGTATGAGAGAGTGGGACGAGGAGATGTGAAGGTCAGCTGGAGGGAGAAAAAAATGACAGGAAGGAGAGAGTACGATGAAAAATAGACTCACTAAACTCATTAAATACACAAATCAGGAACATTTTCCTTGTGGTCGGCTGAAAACTTCTTTTGTCTGCTGTTCTGCTCACAAGAACATTATTGTTCCTTTATGAAGTAAAACTGCAGCTTTCATCAAATGTAACGATACAACTGCAAATGTATAGCAGGAAAAGAGAGGAGATCGCTATATTTCATGGTTCCTGGTACCCAAATCTCAGAGGTGGGTGGTAACAAAGTACAGTACAATAAATGACAGTTTTTTCAGGTATCTGTACTTTACTTGAGCATTTATTTTTCTGACAAATTTCTACTTTTACTGCCTACATTTTTACACAAATATGTACTCCTTACAATTTCAAAACAGACATGCGTTTGAAGGGAATTATTGATTATTATTATTTTTCAAATCAAATCAAATCAAGTTTATTTATATAGCACATTTACAACAGCCACAGACCAAAGTGCTGAACAACAGCACATCTGTAAAAAACACAACACCAATAAAAGATAATAAAGGCCATAACAAATATGTACACAAATGTAAAAACAGAGACAGAACAAGACATGTTACCATGTAAAATGAAAGATAAAAAAAAAACTTCAGTGCATGCCTTCCCAACATTTTGAATCAGTACTGTATCTATACTTCTACTTAAGTCAAGAATGTGTGTACTTTTGCCACCTCTGCTAAAGCTAGATAAGTTCATGAAGCTGCTCTGCTATTTTACAAGCACACTCTTTAAGTTTGTTCTGTGACTGACGAGTATATAGATGTAGTTTTTTTGTGTAATTTCTTTTAAGAATTATGAAATGCCTAAACTAACCTGAGCTTGAACTTGTGAATGGCTCTTTAGAGGGTGAAATGGTTTTAGTATGCTGAAAGACGAAACTGCTCCACATGAGACCCAATGAAGCATCACTGGATCCGATGTAGTGCTTGTTGTCTGAGACGGGACTGATCGGTAGTTTAAACAGGAATCTGTCAGGAAAAAACAAAGGCAAATAAATAAATGCAGCTCATTCTTTAATCTTTTAACCTTAATTTAACAAGTAAACAGGAACAGATTAATATTTAACCTAAGTAAGTAAGTGTACGTTCTAATGGATTTATTTATGAAGCACAGCACCATTGAGGTGACTCATTTAGATATTACAGTATGTTAAGACATGAAACAAGATTAAACTTCACCTGCTATCATCCTGCTTTTGATAATAGCTCTAAACAAAGCGAGTTAATGGAAAATAGCTGAACATCCAGAGTGGTGCATTAGGGAAAGTGAAGATAATTCTCCACACGGTTTCATTACTTTTTGACGTAATGAAATTTCATCTTCTGATTACAAACCGTTCTGAATTGTCATCCAGTGTGAGGTTGCTATAGGAAAATCAATGATATTACTTACTATGTCTAATGAGATTCTTCAGAAACTGATTGTCTATGTAGCAGTTTGTATATGATGATATTATTCAGTTAGTGAACTCACAGCTGATTGTTTCAGTAGACGTGATACAGAACAACCTCTGGTGAAAAGAAATACAGGAATCATACCAGTTTGTCAGAAACAATCATTTACACCCAAAACGCTAATTAGCTTTACCCTCTCAAGTTAAATGTTTTGTTTTATTGTAGTCTCTCTTCACTCAGTCCATACATATCTGCATCGCCTCTGATTTCCCTTCAGCAGATAGAGAGAAGGAAAGCAGAGGTGACACAGATATAGAGCAGAAGGCAAAGGAAGGTTGAATAAAGGGAAATCAAAGGGTTAATGGAGGAAGGGGAGCGTTCATATATCCTTTTCAAGATCAATGTAAATGAGTGTCCTATTGTGTATCCCACAATCCATCACTGTGGCAGCCACAACACCTCTTTTTGCAGAGGGTTGGTTTGTCCCCTGAAGTTATTGAAGTCGGGTCTGTGTATCATCGTTTTATGTTTATGTTGCAGATTTCTGTTTCTTCTTCACTGTGCGCTGAAAGTGGCCGCTGCACACACGTTACACGACCTGGCAGAGCTGATTTCTGAGGAGATTTGGTGTTTATGACAAATATTTATCATTATTATCCAGTTCACCAGCGTTGATGGCCTGTAGCCTGTGTAATATAAAGGTTTATTAGACCAGAAATATGCTGAGGTATAACCAACAGAAACTGGTTTTGTCTTTGAATGTGTGATGTCTGTTTTTAAAGTTGTGACATTTAGTTTTTCATATACTGACTCGTAGTAAGTAACTTCCTTCGTTGAATAATCCCCATGACAACTGCTACCTTTGTATAATTTACATCACAATAGTGTGGAGCTGTATGTATTCATGATGCTGATGATCTTTTATCTATTCCTGTTGTTTGCTACAAGCTACAAGGAAAGACCTCGACAGAACAGTGATTTCTTTATTATGTTATATAAGCCCAAGAGTTTATGTTGCAGTGGTAATAATAATTATTATATATTTGTTTTATATAGCGATTGGAAATAAATAAAGGAAAAATAATAGGGTGATTGAGCACAGATTAAAAGCAGATTTAAATAGATAGGATCTGAGTGCTGTTTTGACTGATGGTAGTGAGGGAAAATATCGGAGGTGTTGGCCCTCCCAGATCTTGGGCTTGGACTGGGTGAGAGGGATGAGGAGGATGGCGTCTGAGGCTGCTGGTGGGAGTACGTTGGTGAGGTAGGAGGGGTTGCAGAGGGCTTTGTATACGATGAGGAGAATTATGAACTGGATTCTTTGCTGAATGTGGAGCCAGTGGAGGTTTTGAAGCACTGGGGTGATGTGATCTCTGGGTGAGTGAACGAACAGCTGAGTTTTGGATGTACTGTGGTTTGTTCAGGATTTCGGTGGATGTGCTGCAGCAGTCGAATCGTGAGGTGATGAAGGTGTGGAGGGGGGTTCAGCAGCTGAGAAAGAGAACAATTAATAAGAATGTAATGTACAGTAAACATAAATATTACTTAAATAGTAATCAGTATCAGTATGAGTATTACAACTACACCTACAAGCATTATATTTACCTGTTTGTGGGGTACATTAACTGATATTTACTGATATAATTATACTTTATTTGACAAATGCTTTAATCGTTTTCAAATCCTCACATCTTTTAATTGTATTTTAAAGGCCCTGCACATCTATGTCATAGCTACTCAAGTCAATGAGCTTATTCTGGATGATTAGACCGCTATTCAGGTCTGTGTGGATGTACATAGACTGTTTGATCCTCCTCACTCTGGCTTTGTTGCACCTGTTAGATTGGGACAAATTACCCCCCTATCATCGTAACTTCATCAGTGAATCCGGTGGCGTGACGTACATCCCTACATAGTCTGACCCTCCTTCAGCCTGAGCAGAGGCCTAATCAGCCAAAATAACTGGAAACACCTGTGGGGGTGTGTGCATGGAATTTAAAGCTTGCTTATGGAGTTTGTCAACACAGTGTGTGTGTGTGTGTGTGTGTTTTGGCCATCAGGAGAAGGAAGTGACCATCACTATGCCTAACGGTGAAACATCAGTGGCGACGGTTAGAATCTGGAACGAAACAGTGTCCAATCTGACACTCATGGCTCTCGGCTCCAGCGCTCCGGAAATACTGCTGTCTGTTATAGAGGTACACACACACACACGCGCACACTCCACCCTGTCTTTCTATCACAGGTGATGTGGATTCATTGATGCTCCCTGCACACTCTTTCTACTCCTCTTTTTTCTCACCTTCTCTTTCCATCTTCATCAAATCTAATTTCTTTATTCCAGAGCAAAATACTCCTATTCTTTTCCAGCTGTATCTATCTATCTATAAGTGTAATATCCATCCATTTTAAAACAATAATGACTGTCTGTTGGCAAAATAAGCCATGTTGTTACAGTGTTTTTCAAATGAATTAAACGTAACTCTCTGTGTGTTTAAATGCCAGTGAACAATCTCTACTGTTTGTCTTCCCTCCCGCACACTACATCTCTCCAGGTGTGTGGTCACAAGTTCGAGGCTGGTGAGTTGGGACCAGGAACCATCGTCGGCAGCGCCGCCTTCAACATGTTTGTGATCCTCGGAATCTGCGTGTCGACGATCCCCCCTGGCGAAACCCGCAAGATCAAACACCTCAGGGTGTTCTTCATCACCGCCTTCTGGAGCATCTTCGCCTACATCTGGCTCTACCTCATCCTATCTGTCATGTCACCGGGCATTGTGGAGGTGAGACAGACTCTACTGATACTGAGTGGCACTGTTCATCTGTACAGTCAGCACAAAGGCAGCAGCACAAGTGTAGTTGCAGCTAGAGGACTGCATTGGGATTGGGATCCCGCGAGTGGAAAACACGCACAGTGGGAGCGGGCGGTGATGACCAGAAATCCACCTGGAGCAGGCGGGAGCTGGATTAAGAAAACAGTCCCGCACTGGGCTCTAGTTGCAATGCCCTTTTTGTCTCACATGTTTGGTAGTCAGTGTATTTTTATATAATTTTTATATAATTTATATATTTTTATATAAGTCCCAAATGAAGCCTCTTACGTAAAGGTGGATGAAGTGATACAACCACTAATGTCACTTGTTTTGGCATGAAGCACTTTTTGTTCATGTGTCAGAAATTCAGTATTGAATTAAATATTTTGGGTTTGTCCAGGTTTTGATATCCATCTCTGAGATTGACTCACTACAAATGAATGTAGTTATAGCCTAAGTGCATCAACATCTTCTCAAATAATATTGTTATTTTATTTCAGTGTACTTTTAAATGTAAGCTCAGTTCAAAAAGGAACACAAATCATCTCTTGACAACTTACCTGTACTGCTGTATATGAATGTTTGAAGAGGCGTATTTTCATTTTTGGGTTGTTGTTTATTTTCCATTCAGCCTGCTCTCTCCTTCGGTCCCTTGAGCTGTCTGTTGTGTTTAAGGAGATCAGCTGATGTGAATTGGCTCTTATTTAAGTTCCCCCCCTTCCACCACCTGTTGATACTCAGTTTGTGCCGCATTGCACCAGATTTACTCCTATGTGCCCAGAGTTTGCACTTCCGGTTGTACCTGCGCCCAGTTTCAGAAAGTGTGCCCAAAAAGAGGAAGTGATGTTTTTAATGATCTTTAATCGGACAACATGCTAAACAGGGATGTTTAGGAGAATCTGTATGTGTGTTTCAGGTGTGGGAGGCCCTGGTGACCCTGCTGTACTTCCCAGTGTGTGTCATCCTGGCTTGGATTGCCGACCGCCGCCTGCTGTTCTACAAATACATGGGCAAGCGTTACCGTGCAGACAAGCGCCATGGCATCGTCGTGGAGACCGAGGGAGACTTGACACCTAACAAGGGCGGCATGGAGATGATCATAGACGGCAAGTTCCCACCACGAGCCGGCACCGTGGTCCCTGCTGAGAACTGTGGGGGCGGCACTCAGGATGGCACAGCAGGCGCTGCGGCCAATAACAGCGGTGCTGCAGGGGCCATGGCAACAGGAGCCAGGGGCAACCTGCCCAACTCTAACAGCACGATGGTCAACGTGGAGAGCAGCAAGGAGTTGGACGAGAGCCGCAAAGAGGTGAGAGACAGAGAGAAATGGATTCATGGATACACGGAAGTGTAGAGAGCTGTTCTGTAAAATATTTGAAAGCAAACATGATATCAAATATTTAGTTTTAGAACTGCTGTGACCCCAATTTGACATTTTCAGATTGCAGCCAGATGACTACACACTCACCTCAACCTCTACTTCCTTCGGTTCAGTTTCCACAAAACAATATCCTGTGTTATGATTGTCGCTGTCCCTGTCCCTGTCCCTTGGGCATATCAGAAAATGATGTCAGCTGAGTGTATCAGTTGCAAAGGTTCAAATTCTTATCACTAGAAAAGTCTCAATAAAACACAATTGAAATTTGTTTGGATCTGTAAGCAATTAACAATACACGTTTGAGTAATTGTGTAATTCTAGGAAAGATTTCCAAAAAGGAGAACAGCTGATCCAAAATCAGAACTGATTTTGCCCAAAAACCAGGAGATATTTTTCTGTTGGGTTTCATTCCATTTTATTTTGGAGTAGCTAATGAAGAGTATAGACAAAAGGCAAAATGATGATTTAAACTCTGTCGTGTCTTAGCCAGCATCAGACCAAAAACAGTCCTGCGTTAAAAAAAGTGACTATGTTGGTGGATGTGACCATTGAGATATGAAAAAGTCCAGTTTGAGTGTCCATGAGTTTCAAGGCACAGCAGTTTATAATAGTCTGAGACGTTTTATATTTTATGATGACGATTGTGAGGTAAATGAGGCAAACTAATCTACCAGGAGTGTGAACTTACCTGTCTTAATAATCATAAGACTTCTACTCTTTTTGTCAACTCAGAAATGTCAAAATGTCGCAGACACACCAGTTGGCTGGTGCAGAACATCTCATCAACATTTATTCAACATCAAATTGTTGCCAGAGGGTGAAATGATAAAGAGAGGAGAGCGAGGGAAGAGTTTATTCACACATAACTGTAACAGAACTTATTTAGAGACACCGTTATCACTGCAGATTGTGCTCTGTAATAATTCTGTAATTTCATTTCCCAAGTTTTTTCTCTGTGAAAAATGCACTTAACATATAAAACACAATTTCTGCTGTCGGGATTATGACAAGATTGGAGTGCAAAATAATGGATAATTTCCCTGCAGGAGACACTGAAAGTTGCAGTGCAAGTGTTGGCGTTGTTTCCTGCTGTGATGAATGGCTCCAGTTTAGATTTCCATTTCCTAAAGAGATGCATGCTTTGTTCTGTGTGTTGTGATGCCAATTCTTTGTAAACTTTTTACCTGATAGCTGAGCAGAAAGCAGATGCAGATTACATTACCCACATTTACACCCATGTACACTTGCTAATGGGGTGCTAAAAAGAGATTAGTTGCTCCTACTATTGAGGAGAAGACAGAGAGCAAGTGAGATGTTTAATGAGAAGCTGCATTGTTCTAGTAACACAACATGCTTTCTGGCAGTCAGAAATTGTGACTGTCAGAGCAGCGATGGAAAGCTGATATAATATAATATAATATAATATAATATAATATAATATAATATAATATAATATAATATAATATAACTTTCACATTCTCAGCTCAAACCATGATATTTTGGTAAAATAAGAAATACTAACAGACCAGGGTACATGTCGTTGGTTTGTCCACTTAAATGTTTCTAACTAAAGACTAACTAACTAACTAACTTCAGAGAATGAAGTAATTTGATTATAATTATATATCATATTGTACTTGGCAGTGGTGAAACCATCTTCGCTCTCTTGAGCTAAAACTTCATGTTTTTTTGATTGACCATCTGTGATTTCTTAAAAAAATGAATATTTTCTTAATTTCTCCCATGCAGTTAAACACTGAACGTAAAGTCCTAATGTGCTGATGAATTAAACCAGTCCTACTGACTATCTTCTGGTAGTTCAACAGTTCATTTAGTTTTTTAAACTTTAACAGATTACAGTTTCTCTTTTCCAGCTGGCACAAAAATATATTTTTTAAAGTTGTTAAAAGATTCAGGCACTGCATCTAAATGGTTTGGAAATGTTTTCAACAGCTTATAAAGTTACACAATGTTTTTTCAGCCCACAGATGAAACCGAGCCGACATTAAACAGAAGTCAAAACATGAAAATCATTCGAGGTCGAGGAGCTAAGAGGAAGTACCCTTTGAAAGTTCCTGCGTTTTTTAGGAAATGAGGCAATGGCAAGAAACTGAGCACTTCTACAGTCGGTGTTTGTATGAACAGCTGTGCATGTTGTCGGTGTGTGTAGATGATGTAATCATGAGTGTGTCCTCTCGTCTCTCCTTCAGGTGATTCGTATCCTGAAGGAGCTGAAGCAGAAATATCCTGACAAAGACCTGGATCAGCTGATGGAGCTGGCTAACTACTACGCACTGCTGCACCAACAGAAGAGC
Source organism: Morone chrysops (assembly GCA_019097615.1). NCBI lineage: Eukaryota > Metazoa > Chordata > Actinopteri > Moronidae > Morone > Morone chrysops. The sequence continues at coordinate 26,181,019 of JAGRRF010012889.1, forward strand.
AGAGCCTTCTACCGCATCCAGGTAACACAAACACACACACACACACACACGCGCGCGCTCACACACACGCACACACACACACACACACGTATTATTCCTAAATAGTCCCTGAAGTCAACACACAAGGTTGTCCAGACCCACAAAAGGACGTAAAGTAGTTCAAGGACATCTTGAACTGAACTTTTGTCTTTATTTGTTTCTGCAACTCATTTGAGAATCAGCTCCTAATGAAACAGAACAACAGGTTCATGAGCTTCAATGAAACAATTATAACACTTTTATAGACTTTACATTAAAGAAATGTTAGTCTACTTCCTGTTGTGAAAGAAAATGTTAATGAATGTGAAGAGAGTTCTGTACACTTTGTCTGTCTCAAGGCAACTCGTATGATGATCGGAGCTGGAAACGTCCTGAAGAAGCACGCAGCCGACCACGCTCGCCGTGCAGTCGTAGCCGACGAGGAAGCACCGGAGGATGAAGACCTGGGGATATGCAGCCGCATCTCATTTGAAAGCGCCCACAGTCAGTGCATGGAGAACTGTGGCATTCTGACGCTGGCTGTGGTCTGCCAAGGTAGTGAAATAAATACGTAATGAGTTAATACTGAATTCACATGAATAAGTTAGAAGAAAAGACCAGTGTGTTAATAAAGTATACGAATTCATGCTTACATTTCAAACTAAATTTTTTCACATTTTTTTGTTTAAGTTTTATTCTCTGAGTTTCTTTTTTTCTGAACTCAGAGCAACGAGCCATAACTGCTCTGTAATTACTGGATTAAAGTGTTGGTGAAAGGAGAGATCAGATCCTTCACTTCAAGGTCCAGTGTGTAACATTTAGGAGAATCTATTTGCAGAAATTAAATACAATATTCAAAGGTATGTTTTTATTAGTGTGTAATCACCTGAATATAAGAATGAGCTGTTTATATCTACAGAGGGCGCGGGTCTTCTTTTATGGAGCCTGCCATGTTGAACCGCCATGTTTCTACCCCAAAAGGGACAAACCAAACACTGGCCCTAGAGAGTGTTTTATGTTTTTCAGTCACTGTAGTTTTTTCTACATGCTTGTAAAGCTGAGCTCTATTCAAATCTGCAACTTCACCACTAGAGCACTGAGCCATACTCACTGGTCCTTTAAGACTAAGTAATATCTAAATAATAAATTTATAAGTAAAATGCTTTATTTATATTCCGGTAGTATAATCTGTAATCTGGGTTTTATACATTAGGGATGTTAAAAATTGTTACAGTTTGAAACTGATTGCTGCCCATTGAGTGTGATTAACTGGTGCACTGAACTTTCCAGGTAAAATTCGAGCTTTATAATTTCTGTTCCATGAGTGCAAGTAGTCAACATGAATGTTTTTGACAGTTTTGGGTCACAGAGCGTACTGAACCGAGGAAGTAACATACTGAACCAAACCTCCTGCATTGAACAGGCTTTGTATTTTATAACATGATAGATTATAGTTTTTGATAAAAGAGTTTTTCTCAACAGTAATGGACATTGCTACTTCAATTATATTTTAGTGGCTATTAAAGGTAAAGCCGTAATCAGGTCTAATCTGCACCACACAGTACTTCCTAACTTTGGACCAGAGCAGAGATTTATCAGAATGTAATTAATCTGACAGGGTTATATACTTAGTTTTTTTCCAATTACATTTTATTTGTATATTTTCAAATCAGATCAGAAGACATCGCAGGACACTTTTCATACATAGCAGGTCTAGAGTTCTCCTTTTAAATTGTTCTCAATGCAGAATATATAATATAACTAAAGATAAATTCTGGATTAAGACCAGAAACATTAGAGCTTACTGTATACAACAAAAGGGTTTGTGCCAAGTTCTTAAACACAGATGAATTCACATTTTTTAAAAACTGTATGTTATAATGAATGAATATAATGATAATGTGCGATAATGTGTTATTTTATTTCTGCTGTTTAGGGGGTCTGGGAGAGAACACCTTCTATGTGGACTACAGGACAGAGGATGGTTCAGCCAACGCTGGGTCGGATTACGAGTACAGCGAAGGAACTCTGGTATTCAAACCTGGAGAGACTCGCAGAGAGATCAAGGTGAGTAAAGAGAAGAGGGAGGAAGGAAGAGAGAGGGAATCCTATTGTGTGGTTTTTAAATATTACTGCATGATTATTGTTAACACTTCATTCTGAGTCTAATCTGAAAAGAAGGGACGTAGATGATCATTGACTGAGCTGCTTCCAAAGTTCATCGTCTTTGATTACAGATGTTCCCAAACTTTGAGAATCAAACTTGAGATCAAACAAAGATTTTGATTGGAAGACAGAAACCTAGCATATTTTTTATGTTCTGTGAATTAAAAGCATATAGGATGACTGCACAATGTAAAGGTGAGGTGAGACGGGTTATTTCTCCTGAGATTTAAAGTGTAATGAATGATCAAAAGAAGTGTGAGGGTATGATGAGAGGAGAATGGTGCAATAGCCTGAAGACATAAAAGAAGCATTGGGGTGGGCGGGACATTAAAAAAACAGTATAAATTGATTCGTCTACCGTGAATGAATAGATAGCAAAACACTGAGTGAGCACATTACAAAGGTCAGTGTCAGTCATCAATACAGCAGACCAGATTTCATCAATGCCACAAAATGAGCAGAGAAACTAATTACACTTGAATGTCTCACTCATCTGCCAGAACTCCACTTTAATTTCTGTATCCGTTCCACCGTGTGACCGTCACTTCACACTCCACTGATTTAACAGAAAGAGATCAACACTCTGTTGTTTGTAACAAAGACTTATAATTGTTATATCAAAAAAAGGAGGCACTCATTCGAGTTATATTACGAATCTAATTTGCAACACAATGATGAAATGAGAGTTTATCTAGATCATAGCAGTGTAATATAATACAACATTGTGCACAAAAACATTTTAGCAACAATTGCTTAAAGGTCCACTGTGTAACATTTAGGAGGATCTATTGGCATAAAATATTCATAGGTATGTTTCCATTAGTGAATGAATATAGGAATCATTGTGTTTTGTTACTTTAAAGTGAGACGTTCTTATCTACAGACGCTGCTGGTCTCCTTCTGTGGAGTCTACATTAGCCCAGAACAGACAAACCAAACACTGGCTGTAAATCGGGGCTTTCACATTTTAGGTTCACGGTCTGCAACTTCACCGCTAGATGCCACTTAATCCTACACACTGGTGCTTTAATCGAGCTTATATAGTCCGATGAGTGTAAAATAAAGTGCAGTTTTAGTCTGTCTACACATAACGTATAGAACCAGTCAGTTGAGCCTCTGAGAGTATACTTTATTTTTACTAGGTGGAGAATCTGTATAAGATCTCGAATCCACTGAATATGTCTTGCTTCCATTTCAACAGAATTAAGCGTCTAAGCAAAAGTTATTGAGTCCGTTGTTTAGATAAAGTTAAAATTAGATAGATAAATTAGTGCCAATAGTGACAATTATTCAAGTCAAGTCATTTTCATGTTTCAAACAGATACATTTGTGTGAATGCCAGTTATGATCTATCGATTAATTGCACTGAAACATTTTTCAGATCAAAAGCAACAGAAGCTTTGTTTAATTTGCCCTTTTCCAGCCACATTAGTAGTTCAGCTGGATATTACAAATAAATAAATCAAACTTGACAAAGTCTAACTGAATACCTGAATGCCTCAGAGTAAACAACAAACTTTAATTCTTCAAGGTTGCAATGTGTGGAAGCTTGTGCAGGAAATGAACTGTCACAACACGTGTGCTGATTGAGTGAAGGTCTGAGCTGCATCCTGATTAGGCTGATTGACCCAATCAGTAACAGAGATGAGACAGTCAGTCATAAAACCCCCCAGCTCTCTAATGGAGAATGATGCTCAGTTACTGTTGGACCAAGCAAAGCCTTACAAACTCACAGAAAGTGAATGTCAGAGTCATTCCATATCTGCCGGATGTGTAGATAAACTACTGTTTGCTCATACATTCACCATATCAACTTGCTTCCGGGAAGAAACAGTTATCGCTGGTTTCAGGAACGACTTTCATCCTCACCTCCTTATTAAATTTATATTATCTTTCAAAAAGGATTCACATTTTCTCAGTTGCCTTCTTCGTCTCTTATTATGTTGCATCGTGGAGGGACTTCATCCAGACTATGTTGAAGTCTGAACACATGTCAGGACGTGGTCTAGCTCATTGGATTACACTGCCAGACTAATCTGATTTGGGAGCGCCCACCAGTCAGTTGTTGTGCGGTGGCACGATCAGATGATAATAATCTCATATAGATGATGAGTATTGTAACTGGAGACTGTTTATGTGTCAGCTGAGAGGGAGATGACGTCTGCTCTCAATATTCAGCACAGCCGTCCAGACTCACAAAGACTCAAACATTAGGGACCACAGTTGATATCAATTCACTTTAAATTCAGAACATACAATTAAACTGCAGTTCACATAATAATCACACTAGACTGGGATCTTGTTTTTCTTATATGGCTAAGAACACTTTCAGTATTCAGCTCCTGTAAAATAAAATTACACCTCCAGAGCTTTGTCCCTTGACTGAGCCATGGGTTAAACCATTTACAATCTCAGAAAATAAACACAGCTACTGTTTTTTGCCAGTAAAAGCACAATAACACACCCTGGAGAGTCTGGACTTGTTGAACTTGCTGACTTGGTTGAAACTTTTCACAGCTGGTGTCAGTGCAGTTCATTCATGCCTGAAGGTATTGACCTTCTGTATGTTTGTCTCCAGGTCGGTATAATCGACGACGACATATTCGAAGAGGATGAGCACTTCTTTGTGCGCCTGCTGAATCTGCGTGTTGGCGACGCAGAGGGGATGTTTGAGAGCGATGAAGTGGGTGCGGCCCCCAAAGCTCGCTTGGTTGAGCCCCTGGTTGCCACAGTGACCATCCTGGATGATGACCACGCTGGCATCTTCACATTCAGCGATCGCATGGTGCGGGTGAGCGAGAGCGTGGGCACCATGGAGATCACGGTGGTGCGCAACTCAGGCGCCCGTGGCACTGTCATTCTGCCGTACCACACCGAGTCAGGCACCGCCAAGGTTGGAGACGACTACGAGGACGCCCGAGGAGAGCTGGAGTTCATCAACGACCAGACTACGTGAGTCATTTGAACATTGACAGTATTTAATTAGAGGACGGAGTTCTGAGCATTGAGGCCAATGTGGTGTCTTAAACCTGCATTCTTTCTAATGGCCAGCAGGTGGCAGCTCCTTTGGTAGCAAAAAGAACTGAGTTTGTATTAAACCTAATGGGAAAATTACCCCACTTCTCTCTTTATTAGCTCAGTAAACACTTTCCTAATGACTTTATGTCCTCAATCTCTAGTTTTAGTCTTCTTCCATACAGCATGGAACTCAGATCAAACTCTCAAACTAGACTGCTGATCAAATATGAATCTAGATTATGTTAAAGCGTTCTACTAACTCGCCTTAAACATATTTTAGTGTACTGTTTATCTGTAATACGAGAACATGTATGACCAGGCCCCATCGTTGTTTCCTGCTACAGACGAAAGCGTAGTCAATCAGCAAAACTTAACTTGCAGTACATCATTGCTGCTGGCAGCAAAAAACACCTGTCAACGGCCATAATGCCAAACTCAACAGTTCAAAATTCATATCATTTTTTTAGATGTAATTTATCCAAAAACGTGGACTGGACTACACTTTCCTACAATTTTTTACATTAAAATCTCAGAGAATCTCTGTACAACCTCCATCTTCTGCTGCTGGTCACACAGTGGCTGTGTTGGAAGTTCAGTGCCTTTCTCAGTAGTTTGTTGACCTTAAATCTCATTCAACAGCATGAAATCTCCATACTCATGAATAAAATTACTTTGTGTATTGTGATATAGCTCGTTTAGTGTACCTGCAGTTTCCTGTAGGTCTGCTTAGCTTTTTAGCCTCTTTGAGCTCATTATTTTGGTGCCATCTCTCATTGACCCTGTTGAGTCTAAACAAACAGCTGGGGAAGGTTACTGACTAGCTGGTGAAGAAAGTGGAACACCCAGCAGCTAAAGAGACAGATATTCTTCTCTGTAGTTGTTGGAGACCAAACCAGAGCTGGAGATTGAATATTGGATTTACATTTATCAGGTGCACAATAACACGGCTCCACTGAATGTTAATCTTGCTCTGTGTCTTGAAATGATGAATCTATGAATGCAGCTTTAATCGCTCACTTTCAGAAAATATTATATTCTCAGTACTGATTCAAACCAGCAACTTTCTGGCTACAACCTTTGACCTGTAGGTGAGTGTCTCTGTTAAAGGTAGCAGGTTTCTATTTCTTACATGAATGGAGCCAAAGATTCTCAGAGTTTGGGGTCAAGTGTTCCAGATGAAATCAAATATTTATTATCTATTTAGAATAGCTTTCCATCAAATATCTTTTTCCTTTTTATTTTGTAGCCCTTTGGTTTCCTGCAGTGGTATTCTGCACGCAGGGGGATTATAATGAGAGCTTCAGATTGATTTTGAGTTTGTCTATAAGAACAATATCCAGTAAGAGCAACAAGAGAAGGAAGGAGCAGAGGGACGTTTTTATTTCTGTCTTTGCCCTCTTTCTTGTTTCTCTCATCACCTTTTGCTCCTTTCCCATCCTCATCCTTATTTTGTGTCCCTCCTCCTCACCTTTCCTCTCATTTATTGTCACCTCCTTTCTCACCCTTTCTCTCCTCTTCACCTCTTTTAGCTCTGTCTTCCATCTTCTTCTTCCACCCTTGTGCTTGCCAGAACAACAACCCTATCCATTATTTATCAAGGCTGACCAGAGGGGAGGCCCGGCACACTCATGCTGACCCCTCTCTAAACTTGTGTGTTTGTGTTCATGGTGTGTTACTTTTCATGGTGGCATCTTTGAATTCCTTGGACAGTGGTGTGTTTCTTTCTTTCAGAGGCCTGGTTTTATGTCTGCACAGCACATGTGACAGCCTGCTTGTGTGATATTGATTCCAGCATCTCTAAGCTGATGTACACTGTCAGGTTCATTGACTGACAGAGACCTGAATTACATGAGACAGGGCTAGTGATGGGTGATTGGGAGAATGAATGGATCTTGGTGCGTTTCGGTGATGATGGAAAACTTTTTTTTTCACAGTCTCAGCACCACCGTGGCTCTGCTCTTAAGGGGGAATTGATTCCAGATTGTTCTTCAAGTGGTTAATGATGGCTCAGTCAGCGTGTCTGAATGTGTGTCACCTTCTCCAAAAGCCTCAGACCAAATACCTGAAACAATCCTACTACAGATTGACAATGTTGTCACCTTTTTCACCTCATCTACGGCCACAAGCTTCTTCTTTCTGCCGTCTCTGCCCTCATGGCCTTCTTAAGCTTTTGTCCGATTACATTCAGTTTCTTGATTACTGATGGCGCACTGACAAGCCAACAGATTCAACGGTGACTGTGAAAACTGCTGCGACTGCAGTTCCAAAGTACTTCATGCTCCTGCTGCCAACTCAGAGTATTTTAACTTCTCTGTCTTTGCCTCAGTGAGCTTTATTAGGAGAGCAGCTTTGGCTCCCCTTTGGCAATACAACATGTCATGTAGAATCATAGTTAAAAAACTGGACTGCCCACATCTGTTTCAATCCTTCACTCTGTCCCTGGAACCAGGAGCTTTGCTTTTGGTCTGTTCTTTAGCTCCACACTGCTGTCTTGCTTGCTTAGAAACTGGATTGTCATGACCAAGATGCTGGGCTTTCCTCCTTTTGACACATCTACATAGAGAAAAATAATATGAGTTTAGGTTCCTCTGTTTGCACATTTAATTTTCCAGCAGTCATGAGAACAAAATTAAGCATGTAACACTCATCATTAAAAAAACTTGCTGCAAAACAAATATCTATTCCCCTTCAGAGAAGATGTATTCACACTTGCTTACACATACCTAAGGTGTGAACGAGAGGGGCGCCAGGGGGAGCTTGGCTCCTCTTAATAAGACATCAAAAACAAAAAACCATGCATTTCTATTTTTCTGTATTTTCATCACCATGGATCATGCATAAAATTAGACTGTTTTTGAGGTTGATGATTCATAGATGAGGGTGATTCATCACTACTTTAAGAAAGATTCTTGCTATCACCATCAAAGTGTGGTGTGCAATATTCTAAACTTCAACTGGCTTTAACTCAAACATCAGAAAAAAATAAACTTCTTACTCAGTCTGAGCACTGAATCACCATTATTCCCAAAAAGAATGAGCTCCCCAAAAAGCATTACGCATTGGACATATCTAAACTTTTTATCTAATAGAGTTAACATTCATGTGGACATTCAGAACTGTGTCTGCAGTAGTCCAACTTTAAAGGTTAGACCTCACAATCCTTTTGCTTGTGTTGCTATCACAGCTTCTCTCTGTGTACAACTGAGGAGAGCAACGTAACCCGCTGTTTTGGTGAGTTTTATTTTGTTTACTCAGCATGAAGTATGCTGAGTGGATGTGAGGTAAAAGTACAGTTTTTGGGCCGAGCGATAGTGATATTACAGCTGTTTCTGGTTAAACTAAAGGTCTATCTCTGTAGGGATCCTTTTCATAACATTGTCAGACACAAAAACAAGAGTCTGAGTCTGTCAGAGGCAGAAACAAGCTCTTTTAGTGGCACATTTGTCCCCAAGGATTAGCTAACATTACACAGCAACCATAGAAACTGTTTTATGGCTATTTTCTCATCTAACTTGGTGAATTAATGATTTCTTTCAACCAAACCAGTGGTGGAGATTGTTGACAAAGACAGACAAAGATGGTTTCTGTCCAGTTTGAAGTGCTTGATAAAATTACTGATTTTGGTTATGAAGTGCAACACAGAGTAGCAAGTGCATTTTGTGTGTATATATTTAAGATATATTTCTTTGCTTCTAAGGTGAAGGATGAAGATGAACCTCAAATATTTATTTATATATTTTATAGATGATAAATAATTCAATCAAAACATAATGTAATGAAAGGAAAATATCCAAAATATTAGTCAAAGTAGTGAGATATTATCGCGTACCACGGATGTAAAATTGATCGCCTTTGAGGAGTTTGTAAACTTAATCAAATACATTTTTATGGAAGAACTTAAGATTGTCGCTTTCAGCAGTATCATTCCTGCTGTAACTCTACTGCCGCACCCTTTTATTATCATTCTGTCTGCTCATCTTCACCTCATCTAATCTCCATCCTTCATTTCTGTCATTTTCACGCCACATTGCTCTCCAGCAGGGTGACTGGCCGCTGATTGCATCTGTCCATCTCTCTCTCTTCCGTCTTCTTTCATTTTTTTATTGTCTGTTTCTCTCTTTTTCTTTTGTTTCCCTCTCTCTCTCGTGCATTGCACCTTCTCATATGTATGGATGCTTATCTTCTACACTTTCCGCCTTCATACATCCCTCCCTTCCTTGCTCTTTCCATCAAGCATACTTCTTGGATCACTTCACAATGCTCTATTTTCTCCCTCCCTTCTCTTTTTCTATCCTTCCTTCACTTCTTCTTCCTCCTCCCTCTCTCATTTCCTCCTCTCCATACCTCTCCCTTCATCTTTCATTTTCTTTTACCCTCTATCCCTCTCTGCTCTGCTGTCTGTGAGTTTGTTTCCATAGTGACATTTCAGTGTGGCGGTCCACAGAAACACTAACAGGTCTTGTCATCATCACTTCCTCTCCTCTCACACCAGGCCGTCATTCCTCATCCCTCGTGTATGGCCGGCGTCATGTGCCATTAAAGCCATTTTGTTTTGTTTTTTTCTTTTCTTTTAATAATTTGTCGCTCCTTTTCTCCTCAGTGTCAGTGCTGTCGCCCTCACTGAAATGTATTATTCAAACGTTTCTAAATATGACGCCTTATGCAAATACAGTATATATTACTGTCACATCACTGTCAGCATTATTTCTTGTTTTGTCTCATTTTCATGTATTTAAACGATGTTTTAATCAATATTGTAATAATAACAATGTATGAAATGATAATGTGAAAGGGGTCTCTCCATAGTGAATCTGCAGCTTCCCTTCGGCTTTACAGAGTTTCGTAGTGAGTTTCAGCTAATTGTTTAACTCTCTGGCCACAACTTTCACGTCACTGTCACTGTTCCCATCCCGTCATTTTCAGAGAGATAGCTCTGCTCCACTTTATACTACCTGCTGAGCACCAAACAGCAGACAGACATGTTTTTTGGGGTTTTTTCTTTTACCTTTTTACTTTCTCCCTCTGCTCCTACCTTTGATGGACTTATTGATTCTCTCTCTGCATCTAGCTTCCTTCTGCTTTAATTTACATGCAGCTTGTTGTGATCAGAGTCAACAGTAGGGAGACTGCCACGTGGGCAGCTCTATACTCTGTGTGTGTGTGTGTGTGTGTGTGTGTGTGTTAATGTGTTTATGGCCCTTGAGGTTTGCAAGACCAGCACGTCAATAACAAGCACTACCTGTGGTGAAGGCCCTGCGAGCACTGTTAGTATATTGATGAAATGCTTTACTTCGTTTGTGTGTCTGTCCCTGACTGTGTGTGTGTGTGTGTGTGTGTGTGTGTGTGTTTGTGTGTCTGTCTGTCTGTGAGTCTGCATGTACAAGTCTGTGTATGGATGCTCCTCTAAACATGACATTGTACATTTGCTTGCCAGACAAAAAACAAGATATAACTACGTTTGTCAAAATTATTTGTTTCTCTATCTGTTTGTGTGTTTGTGTGTTTGTGCGTTTGTCGTGAGCAGTCAGACTTTCCAGGTGAGGATAATTGATGATGAAGAATATGAAAAACATGAAAACTTCTTCATCGTGTTGGAGGAGCCACGTTGGCTTAAGAGAGGAATCTCGGGTACGTATATGCAGAATGTTATTTTGACTGGATTTAATGTGATTATTTTATTTGACCTCAAAGGAAAACTGTTGATCGACAGTAAAGACAGAATGTATAGGGCTGAGTATTGGACTCGATGCTTGGTTTGTACGGACCAGACTTCCTCTGTAGCAATATCAAACTATTGAAAGAGCACTGAAAGCAGATATTGGATTTCTTGTGTACTCATTCTTCTCAACAGTTTTAAGGAAAATGATGTTGCCTTTTAGTTCTGGTTCATGTTCACATTGACTTTGCAGGGAGAGACGTGAGGCAGATACAGCGCAGGGTGAAAGGGACAGGTGCATGCTGGTGTTTTTAATGTGCGTTATTGTAGTTTGGCTGCTGAATATGCCCACTTATCAACACGGTCAGCCGCAGAGGCTTTGACACTGAGCTCACAGAGACGACTACTTTTAAAATCCTTTGTGCAAAATTCCTTCTCCTTCTGGGAGTCATGACTCAGTTGTCAGTTTTTAAAATAGCCAGTCCTTAGTATAACACTTGTTTTCCATGGAGGGCTTGGTTGTGTTAATCACTCTGATTCTAATGTAATATAAAATATAAACAACATAATGATGCTGTTTATCATGTTAGCAGCAGGTTTCTTTATATGGTTAGTGGAACTTACTAATCTTTAACTGCTGCATTAGTTTATTTTCAAATAAACTCTGCACAAGTAGCAAATTAAAATTCATCCTGCATATTTTTGTGCTGTATTTGTATTTTATATTCTGTGGGTTTTTTTGTGCGACAGCCTGTTTCTTTTCTTTTTGTATTTTGTTCTGTTTGTTCAGTTTTTCAGCTGCTTCAGTGACCTACTTTACACACAGGGATCAATAAAGTCCCATCTCATCTCAGACACAAAGACACACACACGCACAACTACACACACATTCAGGGACCTATCGATTCATCTATTACCTGTCATCACTACAACAACACAAGGACTGAGTCACCTCCTTTTTTTCTGTGGAGAGACAGAAAGAGCAGTATTTCAGATCAGAGGATTTTCTTACTCTGTGAGATGAAGGGATAAGAGAAGAGATTTGTGTTGGTGGTAAAGAACAGAAAGTGATGATTTGTTTGTTTGTGGAGACAGGGTGAATGTGAGTGAGAATAACTTTTAAATTAAATTGAGACAGAATTAGAGCTCTTCTACAGTAAAGTTTATCTGAGCTCTCAACTGTTTCTGTGAGTATTTGTGAGTTTCATCTGAACGTAGAGTGGAGTTTGATGTATTATTAGGATGAGCCCCTGATTACATTGTTGCTGTCTGCCTGAATGTGTGCTATTACTTACTGCTCTTCTGTTCCTCTTTTACAGCTTTGCTGCTCAACCAAGGTGAGACCAGCAGATTATTCCTCCTGTTTCAAGCTCTGAATTAATTTTAACTAATTGAATTTCATTATCAATTAGTCTTAACAATCGTTTTCTTGATTAATTTGTTAATTTGTTAGTTCAATAGAATTTCCATAAAATAATGTAAAATGCATGTCACAATGTCCTCAAACCAGGTGTCTGGTTTTGTCTGACCAACAGTCCAAACCCCAAAAATATCTAGTTTGTAATATAAAACAGAGAAAGGCAGAAGATTTCATACTTGAGAACTGAAATAAAAACATTTTTGCTTGAAAATGATATTAACAATGATTAGACTATCACATAGCCAACTGTTCACTCAGCTCATGTGATCCAGCGCAAGCTCCACCTGCACGTCTAACTCAATGGGGGCTATATGGGATATGGATACCTTTGTAGAACTGTATAATTACTAACTAATCCATACATTTGTGCTACAATGTCTGGTCTTTAAAACTGCATTATTACATATTTGTAATTCATAAAGACATTTCTTGTTACAGTTTACATAAATATCTCCATATCCAAACCTGGGTGTAAAAGTACATGGCAATAAAAACTCATAGTAATATCCATCCATGCTTTCTCTTAAAAATAAAAGCTCAACATCTTTTCTTGAAACTTTGCTTTAGATTAAGAAGTTTTATCTAATGTACCCATGAATAGACACTAAGACAATTAGTCCAAATGACTTAAACTGTGCTATAAACTCTTTCAGCTGCAGCCGCACAGGTTTTCTGCTCAGCTCGGACACTGTTTATGATGCACCACACTGTAATGGCTTGGCTCACATTTCTGGCATATCTTTTAGCCCTGTTTGGCGAAGCGATGGGTATTTGTCTGTTTACATTTGGATCACAGCAGAACTGGCCTCTTTGAATCTCAGCATAGTACAATAGAACAGTTTGGGAATAAATGCTTACAAATGAGTTGGCGCTCCGCACTCTGGGCTTGGTTTGTGTGCCGTCACTCTGTGCTGATGCAGATATATCACCGTGTTTGTGGCTTTTCTTGGACAACTAAATGGACTCTGCAGTGGCTGTGCTTTATCATAAATATCATACTATACTTTTAAACAAGGGAGAAAGAGGGGTAGAGCACTTCCTCCCTGCTAACTGACAATCCAGCAAATGAGCTTTAAACAGTCCTCTAGTGCCAAATCAAAATATACAAATTAGAAACCTATTCTCCAAACAGCAGCAGGTGAGTGCTGTATCCAAAGAAAATGTAATTTACCAATAATAATCCGAACATGCTGCCAGAATGCTGCAGGTTCGCTGCAGGCAGTGAGCCTTAGTGCCCAGTAAAGAAGATTTATTCATTTATCTTTCCAAAACTCAAAGTACCTCTTGTTGCCACTTGGAGCCACCAGAGTACAAAGCAGGTGAGCAGCTTTAACCTCAAATGACTGACGATGAGAGGCAGCCAAAGCAGAATTCAGAGGCTAGAAGATCAAGTGGGAAACCCCGTGGTAGGGATGACACATAATAATGACGCTCATTGTCCTGAAGGTGATTTCTCATTCACCGCTCTTAAGTGTCACAGCAGGAGAGGTTTCTCTGAGCCTAAAGATGTTGCTGCTCAGAAGAAAGTATAAGAAACTCCTTATCCCTAATGTGTATAGGCCCTATACGTGCCATCAGGATGAGTATGAATATCTAAATAGGCTTGCTTCCATTAATTCCTTCAAGATAATATGGCTTTTGCCTACACATACTTATACATTCTTTAGTGAGGCTGGACCATTGCATTAGTACAGCGGACATGCATGCTTCATTGGGGTGTATGAGCAGATGATCCTATACCTTCTGCTTCATCAATTAATGCCTGTACTATCTAGAAAGGAAATAACACAGGCTGTGGCAGGTAGACCCAGACAGTGGTCTGTGGTCAAGAGTACTCAAGCCTCATTAATATATAAGTATGCCTTTTTACTTCATTTGTAAAAATTTGCTTTAAGAACTGACTCAATGGCTAAGAAGCTGTTAAAGGTCCAGAGGATTTTTTAAATTGAATATAATAGTTTATAGTTTTCATTAGTGTATAATCACCTAAAAATGAGAATCTTTTGTGTTCCTCAGATTTGACAAACCTTTTTCTGTAGTTTCTCCTACACACTTGGAAGGCTGAGCTGTATTTAGATGGTTGCAATCTGCAAGATGCTAGATGGCACTAAATCCTACACACTGGTCCTTTAATGACTGAATGAAAAAAATCACTCAGGTTTATACATCATACCAATCCCAGCTGTGGAGACACTGGTTAGTTGTCTCTTTGTCTATTTTCCCTCGTTTAAATCATGATCTTTTATTGTGCTTTTATGTAATTTATTTTATCTAATGTTTTGTCTTTTATCTGGAACCTGAGTCTGAAATAAAGTTAGAATTAAATTGAGTTGAAGCGCCTCAAAGTGAAGAGAAGCCATGTTTGAGTATGTATGTCTGACTGTGTTTCTGTTTATGACAGCTTGAAATAGTGTCAGTGAATACTGCAGGGACAGTTGCCATATGCTGCTTCACTCTTACAGTCTTTTCATAATTAGACATGGGCGGCCTTTGAAGAGAGGGGAGGGCTTTAATCTCACATACTCTCAACACCGCCTGGTCTCTTTATTTTCCTTTTCTCTCACTCCTGAGCAGAATGGATGAATGGAAAAAAAACCCACTTACAGCTGATATGAAACACATTAAGTGTTAATCCCCTGTCTCTGTCTGTCTCTGGATCAGGGTACATTTTATTGATCCAGCAGGAGGGCCCACACAGCAAATTATCACAACATTAAGGATCTTCGTTTCAGTGTTTCAGTCATTCATCAAGCAAAACAGGACAAAAATTCTCCGATTCCTGCTTTTCATTCATATCATTGGTTTTGCTCCGTTTTTTAAACAGAATATATTTGGGATTAGGACAGTTGGTTGGATAGAACAAGTCAGATGGAGATTTATTTTCTCCCCCCTTTCTGTTCACCTTACTCAACTGTAAAGGTAAATCCCCCAAAAAGTAAAGGCCCCGTTTTCACTGTGCAATTATTGGCTGTTCAAGACAAGAGTTAACACTGGTGAGAAAGTGTGGTGAAATCTTTGATTCAGAAACGGTGGTCCTACATCTCCATCCAACATCAACATTCAACATCCACTGAGAGAGTTTTCAGAGCTTTGGCAACTGGAGACAGGCTCCTTCAAAATTAAGATATTTAGGACCTCTAAAATACATAGAAAGAAATCTGTGCACACTCTAACGTGTGACAGGTGCGTCAGAGGAGGTACAATTACAATATGACTCCCACACACTTCTCATTTGCAAAAATAATTTATTATTTAAATTTTTTAGGTTTTACATTATATGAAATTTAATTTTAAATTTACACATTTTTATTTAACTGCTGCTATGACCCAATTTTACACAGCGAATCAGACTACAAAGTGAAATGATGCAGAATATAGTAGCAAGCTAACATAATGCTACTGCTAAAAACATATTTACCTTAAACTCACTTAGTAAAATTGCTGTTGTCTCTTCAGCGCCTTCACATTCTCATCCTCTTTTGAGGTTTGTAACGCATAGAAGTGTCGGCATTATGGTCAAAGCTTGTTTACACTGTAGCACTACAATTCACCAGGCTTCCATCCCACTGTCTGACAAGTCATAAAATTTATATTGTACGGTCTGACAGAGACTAAAGATTTTATTTGACCCATCTGGCACAGTGTCATCATCTATTTTATGTTTCAGTTTAGCAGCCAACCATCCAAATGTTAGTGTTTACATTTTGGAAGAAACTTTCCACCCCTGCTCTTCTCTTTCCTCTCTGTAGATCCACCTCTCTAATCTTTCTGTGTCGCTGTGTTGTTGTTTTTCTGCTTCCTCACACACACACACACACACACACACACACACACACACACACACACACACACATATCGTCCATCTGTCATCTTCTCATGTCCCTCTCCCCCGCTGTGTGAGAACATGCACACATCAACTCATGTGTTGATGCTCACAAGTGATGTATTGCAGCTCTAAGACATTCAGTCTGCACTTACTGTTTGTGTCCTTATTGTTTCCTTCACATCACCTCTCCCTGCTCTCCCTCCCTTCTTCCCACAGAGGGGGCGGAGGGGCAGATGAGCTCTGAGGAGGAGGAGGCCCGGAGGATAGCTGAGATGGGGAAGCCCATCCTGGGAGAGCACAGTCGCCTGGAGGTGGTCATCGAGGAGTCCTATGAGTTCAAGGTGCACCATTTATTCTTTTATTTTCCTCATGAAATTTCCTCTGGAAGAACAACACTTTCTTTGTGTTTCCTGCTGTAAAAAGACATTTGCAGCTGCTCCCAGTGTGACGTGCAGGTTGGCAGTAGCTGCCAATAAATGTGTTGATGATTTATTGATGGTAGCCCATAGCAGCTTTAAAGTTTATTACTCAGATCTGATTTAAATCTAATTAAAAATAATAAAAAGATAAGAACTGGCAAAGAATGTTACATTTATAAAGCAGTAGTTTAATAGCAAAGATTTCTGAACACCCAAAATGGAAGACTTCATATGTACAGTATGTAATTCAAAGGCTGTCCAAGTAATATTTAAGTATTTCTCTCCAAAAGCTAAAAAAGCAGAGCAGGAATGTTGACACCTGTTGTCCTGCACTGTGGACTGTGTAACTGTTTTTTTCTGGGCATGTTATATAATCCACCTTTACACTCTCTCTCACACCAGTGAACCCGGGGCCTAAAGCTCTCAGCGGGCAGGTCTAATATAGGTTTGAATTATTGAAAATGCACAAGTTGTCCTTAATACCGCAGCTAGCTCGAGGCATGCAGAATTCAAACTCTCATGGCATACACAGAGCACCGCTACAAATGCCTTTCAGGCTTCCGCTGCGTTCCCCTGTGCACGAGGAGCTACATCAGAGGAAGTGGACTGTGAGCAATCCAAATATTTGAATTGGGTTCAGGTGGTTTTAAGCAAATAAAAGCAGCCGCTACCACATTGGCCTATACCCACAGCCTGCCACTCTAGGTAATTAAATGGGTTTAGTTTACTGGCAAGTCTCAATTCACAAACGATTCAAACACAGAAGGATGTTACATTGCTAATCCATCTGTTTTAATTGCTCTTAATTGCTCTTATTCTTAATTAAAGTAGTGTTTCAGTTCTCTCATGTGTAGTTGACTTTTGGTGAACTACATAATATGCAGTTTTACCAGAGGTAGTGAGAGTATTTTATGCCTCAGAGTCTGAGTGAAATACACAGCATAAATTATTTAAACATCAACAAGCACTGTAACTCATTTCATAGGCATTAATGTATGTAATTGAAGCTGTGGGTGTTTCACAGGTTTCAAAAGCCCAGAAATCATGAAACTCACTCAAACATACAGTAAATAACATCAGTGTTTTGTGTCTCTTTTGTCCCAATAACCAGTGAATGCTGCACTGTAAATAACGTTAAGCTGGTTCAATTTAAGAATTTAAGCCTTAGAAGATGAATGAATGAATATATGAATGGATGAATGAAAGAATGAAGAAGCAGCTGAGGGCAAAACATTTGTTTAAGGTCTTCTTTGAATTAAGTTAACTGAACTTGAGAAAACATGTTCACTAAGCTTAATAGTTGGACCAACAACTGTTCGATCACACTGATGAACTTTACAAACAACTTTGATTTCCTTCTATATTTTTCTCAGTTTGAAGATTCAGTTCTCAAGATTCATTTCATACACAGTAGTTACAGCTG
The DNA here is from genome assembly GCA_019097615.1 of Morone chrysops. Taxonomy (NCBI): domain Eukaryota; kingdom Metazoa; phylum Chordata; class Actinopteri; family Moronidae; genus Morone; species Morone chrysops. The sequence continues at coordinate 26,198,965 of JAGRRF010012889.1, forward strand.
CTGCTCCTATTAAAACTACAGCACTGGCACAAAGATAGTATGTGGAACTGTGAGTGTAAGTTAGAGACTGAATTCAACACTGACCTTCATCGTGGTTCACAGCCATGACTTAACTTAAAATGTAAAATGTAAAGACACACAGAAGGTTTTTATCATATATGTTTTCTTTAAACTATATAAAAGAAACTTCTCAGGAGAGTTTTAACTCTCAAACAATGCATGCTGGGAGCTCTGTTAATATGCTGATCATGTTCTTTTAGAAACTTCATTTAATGATGCACTGCGTGAGTCCTGTCTGTCTCCAGCTGTCCTATCAAATAAAGGCATAAAAGTTAAATTAAAAAAGGGCACAAGAGGGTTTATATACATTCCTGAGAAATGTACACACACACACACACACACACACACAAACACACACAAAATAATTAATTATCACAAAATATTTGAGAATAAAAAGATGGAAACAAAGGAATAAAACACTTCTTCTTCACTATCAGCCAATTAAAAACAGATTTGTGGATTGTTAAAATGGTAGATTATTAAACAAACATCAACAGAACAGATAAATGAGAGCCGGTCGTCACTCAAAACACAGTCCACTAAAATTCAATATTCTCATCCTGCATTTGATTACAAAGTCAATTGACCCCGTGTGCACATATAATTGGCCTTGTCTGTTGTGATTTGTGGTTAGTGAGAACCAGCTCAGGGAATAATGCAATTCAGTATGATTGGCATTTAGATGCAGTACACAGGAGATCAATGTGAGTGGACTGAGACGCTCTGCTTGCTGTGAGCACAAATAAATGAATAGGAGAGCAATGACGGGCCTGTTTCTGACTGACATAGCTGGAATGTGTGTGTGTGTGTGTGTGTGTGTGTGTGTGTGTGTGTGTGTGTGTGTGTGTGT
>JAGRRF010012889.1:26199980-26211314 GCA_019097615.1 Morone chrysops
ATTTGTAGTTAAACTTTCTGAGGTATATTTCCCCGAAATGTAAAAACACAGCAAAGCAAAAATCAGTATCTATAAATCAATATATGCAGATGTTTTTATTATTGACGTATGGACACTGCTGTCTGTACTTTGAAGATATTTAAAGGTTTAGTTGGCCCTGTTTTCAAAAACACCACTGCAGTATAAATGGAGGGTGTTGCACTGAAATGGTGGCAGGCGTCTCAGCGGATGGGAAACTCAAATCCTCTGCAAATAAAACTGAAAATCAATATGGCTGGAGAGAGCAGGTGGAACACATGGAAGAAAATATCTGTGCTTGTGCTTTGGTTTAACTTACACTGTGAGTTTATTCTTCTTTTGAATCTCTTGTGATGTTGTTGGCTGCCTGTAATCTCCTGTTTCCTTAACTCACAATAGAGGTTCTTAACTTTTTCGGTTACATTAGACCGCAGACGGTATTTAATAGGATGTTGGTTTTTCTGATGAGTTCAGATAACTTAAGTATTTGAAGCTATAAAAAGTCCCTGGCCCCCAGGTTGAAAACCCCTTGTGTTGATAACAAATAGTCCGACACACAACCGTCTGAACAGATTAAACAAATGTGATATAACTTAGTGAATAATTAGTGAGCTTTAGAGCTGGTAGGTGGATTTTGTTTCCCCCTCTTTCTAGTCTTTATGCTAAGCTAAGTTAACTGATTACTGTAGTTTCATTTTTAACACACAGATATGAGAGAAGTGTTCATCATCTTCTTATTCTCCGCCAGAAAAGTGAGTAAGCGTGTTTTCCCAAAAAGGGCAAAATCGAAGCAGCAGAGGCCGAGATATCTAAAAAAAAGAAAAACTAAAGATCTCAACTAAAGATTTCAGTTCTCTAAGCCAAAGAGTGTTTTCTCAAGGAGTTGAGAAATCTCCCTCCAGAAGAACATTTATTGACTGCAATAAGGCCAAAAAATCAGTAATAAAGCAGTAACATAAGATAAAAATAACAAAAATGCAGATAAGACATGTTAAAACTGTCCTACTATTAATAAACTTTATTTTACAGATTGAAAAGTGATTTCTAACTGATTCTCCAATTATAATTTGATATGTTTGAAGTTTAAACTAATGTTCTTTCAGATATGTTGTGTGATGGACAATCACAGCCCACTCTGCGGCCCCCGACCAGCACAGCTAACAAGCCCAGTCACACCTGAGTGCCTCTGTCACCTGTCCCCAGCTGTAAGTGTTTGCTAATGTTGTGCTTCTGATTGGCAGAGCACCGTTGACAAGCTCATTAAGAAGACCAACTTGGCGCTGGTGATCGGCACGCACTCCTGGAGGGAACAGTTTGTGGAGGCGGTCACTGTCAGTGCAGGTGAGCTCTGTGTGTGTGTGTGTGTGTGTGTGTGTGTGTGTGTGTGTGTGTGTAGACATATTACTGCAGTGAACAAAAAGCTGTCACAAGGAGACCTTTTGGTGACAGACTCTTAAAGGGATAGTTCAGGTTTTTTTTAAGTGGGTAGAGAATACGCTGACTATGGATAAGTACCTCATACAACCCCATTAAAAAATATAAACTATCCCTTTAACAACTTCTATAGGTGTGATTAACAGTTTAACTGGTTTGTAAAGATTGATTACTTGAGGTTTATATATTAGTTATAAGTGTATTCATTTCAGTTTCATCCTTCTGTAAACCAGCACTTCAAGTTTCCTAACATTCTTTTAAATAATTACTTTTTTAAATGACATCAATTTGTTTTATTTATTAATAAATTATTTTATAAAAAGCCAGATGTAGCGCCTGTTTTTTTTTTCAAAATATCAAAATTTAAATAATAGCTGTTGTGTTATAATTAGAGTCCTGACCTTGTTATCTTGACTGACAATGAATAAAATCAGTTGGTAAACAAAAGACTGAACTTTAAAATATCTACCCCATCAGTACCATTGGTCTGTCTATCTGTCTGATTATGAGTTTTACTATATTTTCATATATAGAGACTCTTCTTGTCTCTTACAACATACAATAAACCGGACCTTCATTTCACACTGATGTGACTGACAACTGATACAGAGGAGTTTGACTCAGGCTGCGATCAAGAGTTTCTTAAACCCCTCTGTCACATACAAGTAAGTTACAGGGTTTGATGTTATTGCAGGATATACTACATATGGAAGCTGTTTAGCATTCCTTACTACTGCCCACCTGATGTCTAGACCAATATTGAACGAGGTCTCTATAGCACATACAGAAAGTCAGCTCGGCCAATTAAAATACTAAATGTTTGCCAGCCTGATCATTTTAAACAAGTGGAGGAAAATTGTTTTTTTAAGATGAGAACATGGAGTTTATTAAAATAAAAAGCAGTTTACAATAACTCTCTGGGCTTCCTCTTCTCCGACGCTCTTATCCTCTGAAAAGTCTCAGTCGTCTGTAGTTTCACTTGCAAGGACCACACCATTAAGATGTGTTTAAATAATTTATTAAGACAGTGAACGAGGCTTGAATACTTGTATCTGGAATCAGCCGTCGGCCTAGAGAAGGAAGGAGAGGAAGAATTAAGAGAAAGAAAAGGGGTGTGGGGGTACGATACGAGAGTGACAAAAGAGGGGGGGGGTGAGGAGGGTATTTATAGGGATACCAGAAGAGGCACCCTCTGCTTATAGCTTCAAAAAGGGGACGTTTGGAGTTCAGTGCCTTGCTCAGTGGGTCTTTGGCAGTGCTGACACTGCTACCGGCTGTAATACCGTCCCCTGTGTCTGCGGTAGCTCTCTGACAAAATTCCAGTTGATTACCTCAAGTGTTGTTGGGGGAAACACACAAGACAAGTCTCCAATGAAAGTAATAAATGAACTCAACAGTGTCATTTGCAGTGGGGAAATGGTTCGTGAATTAAAGGGACTGCCAACTTAGTATTCAGGGAAGTTAATATTCACATAAAAAGATGCTAGAATCAGTCAAAGACAAAACAACACAAGACTACTGTTTTTTGCAGTAAAGATGCAAATACAACATTATACCATAAAGTATCAGGTATCTATTTACACTGTGCCCCCGACCCCAACCTGTGAAACTAAACCTTCCCCCCTGAATGTACACACACAGATTATTTCTCCCTGAAGGGCAACAAACCGCCTGAGCTTGGTGTAACTTGGTCCATTGAGTCAATAAAGCTCATTATCAGCAGATGTAAAAGCCTTTGAGCTACTGCATACTACTTAAGGTACATACTCCTTATGTACCTTAAAAAAACAACATGGCATCTCATTATGTCACAAAATTAGGAAAATATCAATTATGCAACAGGTCCACTGGCAGTCATTAGGGAATAATGTTCAAACACATGAGCAGAGACGCAGTCGGCCGTCACATTGAACCAGTGTTTTGATTTAATGGTGAATAGTTGGTGGGTGTCGGATTTGTGATTCAAGTCCACCACCTAGTGAAAATAACAGTTCACTACAGACTGTAATAATTCCACTGCAGCATCATTCATGCAAGTCCAAACACTTGTTGTGACAACACTTAAAAGTATGTACATTTAACCTGTAGATAACCCCTGAAAATTGTGTTTGTATTGTATTATCAATGTGTTGCTTTAATGTAATGTACATGAAACCTGTTAGTCTTGCAGCCGCTGTGTCAGTGTGTGCTATGAACTTGTTCAGAGATGTTCTGGGTCTAATCTTCTATATGATGTTGTTTAATGTTCCTCCTGTTTGTTCTCCTCTCAGGCGACGGTGATGATGATGAGGAAGGCCGTGAGGAGCGCCCTCCATCTTGTTACGACTACGTCATGCATTTCCTCACCGTCTTCTGGAAGGTTCTGTTTGCCTGTGTCCCGCCTACAGAGTACTGGAACGGCTGGGCCTGCTTCTTAGTCTCCATCAGCGTCATCGGCCTCCTCACCGCCGTCATCGGAGACTTGGCGTCACACTTCGGCTGCACCGTGGGGCTCCGGGACACTGTGACCGCTGTGGTGTTTGTGGCATTGGGAACTTCTATTCCAGGTGAGTGACAGGACGTGCAGAAGTGTGGAAGGTAACATGAGATTAGCAAAACTTGTATGTCCTCTTATGTCCTCATAAATCCAATCAATCTATTAATAAAGGATTCAATCACACCACAGTAACGGGCGTGTCTAGCAACTACTTTGCATTTAGATATCCCCAGACAACTGGCAGACATTGACCCTGGCACACTGGGACCCGTTTGTCAAGAAATTCAAATTCCATTCAATGAGATTTAAATTAAAATTTACATGAGAAAGACGATTCTCTGGTGAATAACACATGTAAGGCTGTGAGTGTAGTATCTCCGAAACCTTCCCCTACCTGGAAGCAAACTGGCCTTCCACGTGCCACTGTATCTCTTGTTTGACCACTTTCTCAAAACCTTTCATCACCAAGAGGGTGAAATTTGTCTGAAGGCCATTCAGGACTTTTGAGTTTTCTTCCTTTTCCACTGACAACAAGTTTTCACATTTAGGAACTGTTTTGTTGTTGACTGATTAAAAACACCAGTTAATTGTATATTTGGCCACTATAATGCTGTCTGATCCAGGGCTCTTTTACCTTCTGTTTAAAACCCTTTGTAACACTATGTTCACTGGTGTCAGTAGTTTGCAAAAGCTCATTAGACTATTACATGCAGGGAGACTATATTCCTTTTTGTGTAGTCCTGCAGTTGTCATTCCAAACATACTTCAGGTCACAACTAAAGTTGGACTTCATTATCATCATCCATCCATCCAATTATAGTATAAGCAGTTTACTCTCTGCCTCTTAAAAGTTTTTTTTACCTGGAGAAAAGTTCTTAGGGTCGTTATTTTGTAAGTTGTAGTTTCTGCATCTGTGTGGGTGCAAGTATGGACTGATTATACGACAGCGGGCCCTGGCACAGACTCACCTCCTTTATAGGAGCAAGTTTGAAAGAGACACTGTGTCCCTTTGTAGTCGTTTTGTGTCTCCTTGTGGTAGTTTTTGTGTCTGTGTGTTCTGTCTGTTTGTGTGTGTTGTGTTACTTTTGTGTTTCCTTGTAGTTGTTTTTTGTCTCCTGTGGTAGTTTTATGTCTCTTTGTGGTCATATGATTGACTTTCCCAAATAAATTGTTGACAGTAACGTCAAACTAGGCCCATTCATTCATCCAACCATTTCTGTCCACAAGGGTTTGGGTCATCTGTCCATGTCTGTGAGGTTGGGCATGCTTCCCGTAATGTATCTGTATCAGCGTCTTTATTTAAGACTTAATTATGGAGCTTTGAGCGTGCTTGAGTTGTATGATTTACTCTCTCCACCTCTTTCTCTCATTCCAGACACCTTTGCTAGCAAAGTGGCCGCCATGCAGGACCAGCACGCTGATGCGTGCATTGGTAACGTCACCGGTAGCAATGCCGTTAACGTGTTCCTGGGGATCGGCGTGGCGTGGTCAGTGGCTGCAATCTACTGGAGAATCAAAGGACAGGAGTTCAGGGTTGACCCAGGGTCGCTGGCCTTCTCCGTCACACTCTTCACCATCTTTGCTTTCATCTGCATGGCGGTGCTACTGTTCAGACGCCGACCCTCCATCGGCGGAGAGCTCGGCGGCCCAAGGGTAGCACGCATCCTGACCAGTCTGCTGTTCCTGGGTCTGTGGTTCCTGTACATCCTCTTCTCCAGCCTGGAGGCCTACTGCCACATCCCCGGCTTTTAAAAAGGAGATGAAGAAAGTTCTGGAAGAACATTGCACAGCAACACACACATATACTTTAACACTATACAGTCCACAGTTTGACATGAAACAAGTATAAGATTCTTCTGTTTAATAGGACTCACTGCAGCCTGGAGGTGTCCTGGTCTTTGATGCAAGGATACTGAAATACTTCAGATACATGTTCACACACACACACACACACACACACACACACACACACTTTATGTACGCATGTGTAAACAGGTCATAACAAACACGCACACACAGTTACAGGCATGATAAAGGGCGAAAGGAAGTGTTTGAAGGGAGAGAAATGTGAATACAAAAGGTTGCTGCAGCAAGCAGAGAGAAGATGGAGAGAAAAAAGGAAGTGAAGTTGTCATTCTAGAGGTGAGAAAAGGGTCAGGTCAGCCGCTGGAGGGCTGCTTCATTCTGGGGCATGGAAGGTTTCTTTTAAAGTCAGGTGGGTATAGGTTGGGTTGGAGAAGCTGTCTGGTAGGATCAGACGACGAGGATGGGACAGAAACGTGTGCACACCGGACAGAATACATTCATGTGAGTTGCACTGAAGGAACAACATCTTTGTTTGTTTGTCCCTCCCACCTCTCGTCTGTATCACCAACTTTACCGGTACAGCTTCATGTGTCTTCACTGACGAGGTGGAGCGCTGTGTGAAAAAATGAGTGGAATGTTTACAATAACAATAACATTAACGTTTGTTTACTACAGGAAGTTCTCATAAAGTGGTGATTCTTGTCTAACACTGTATAGAAGGCGGTTCTCCACACGCGCTGTAAATAGTAAAAACCGGTGTATATAGACAGTAGTGTTTTCAGTAGGAAGACAGTGATGCCTACAACTGAAAAAGTCAGAGAGGGCGCAAATAAAATATTCCCTCAGACTGTGTGGTTACTATTCGGTACAGAAAGTCAAATTACAGCAAAAACAGTCTGTCTTCTGCCCGAAAAGCTTCAATGGTTTTAAAATTCATGCACAGGCTGGAGCGTCACTGATCCCAAACATTAGAGAATACAGTTTAATAAGAGTGAACAGAGATTAAAGTCTTACCTAAACAAACAAATGGAAGATGCACTGGTGAAATGAAAGTGGCAAAAAGTTTTTAAAGATCCATAACTCCCCAGCATCCTACGTTCCAATCAGATGTGTCTTTATTGGATGGTTTCCATGGTAACCACAGCCCCTCTGACAAAGGTTTGTATATCAAACGGAGGCATTATTTTCTGCATGTATAGCCAGATATGGAGCATCTTCACATAAATCACATATATACTATGTAAAAGAGAAATCCTGTAAATTAAATCCCTGCATTCGTGCGTCTGCTCAGTGAACTCATCTGGTTCTTGATATTAAATCGTCCTGTTTAAATCTGTGTGTGTGTAGGCAGACAGGAAGAAGGAGAGGTGTTTGGTCCAGTGGATAATCTGGGAGGAACAAAAAAAAATAACATTTTCCTCCTCAGAGGGACCAAATATGTGCTCACACTCAAAACACACGTGGGAACTTTGTTCGATTCTTGTTGCTCCATCCAGACGGACTGAGATCTGAGTGCAGACACTAAACTGCAGTCCGTCATCACTGTGTCATTGTGGGTAGTGACAGACTAATCCATTAGTGTGGCATGTATCCTAACAGACTAATCCATTACCGTTAGTGACAGCAGCATGGTCAGACAAACATGCATGGATGGTCGAACAAGACTTAACAGTGTTAGTTTACTTGCAAGAGTGAAATACAGAGTAAATTACAGTTAAATCATTAAAAAACAGATTCCACTCACCAACATTCAATCTGAAGCATGTTGATTAGGATGCATGATCCTAAACTGCACATAAATTGGTATGTAGGTTGCTAGTCTACACCACACCGATGCTTCAGATAGCACCCATGCAATGCCTTAAGGAAAACTCTCGAGTAAAAATCTAGTATTCAAGCTTAAGCTGTACAAACTGTCCAGGCTGCACTTTATTTGGTGTAATGAAAACATACTGTGTTGTGTTTTTATTTTTTCCTTAGTTGACAAACTATTAGTGTGCAATACATGAAAGGCGAGTCACTGGAGGAAAACTATGAACTGTCCGAAGTTCAAATGTAACACTGGATCCAGCTGAAACCACCATTCATCTGTGCTTAGAGCACAACAGAAGTACCAGATATGCTAAAAATGACTTCCCATTTTAATAGAAAGTCTGCACATTGTTTAACAGAGCTAAGTAAGGTCTATCGTCCACTGTTCTCCAGACTTTGTTTACAGTCTGTAGGTCAACAGCAGACAGGACCACAGAGAAGCTGTAGGAGCAGCACTGTCATTATAGGTCTAAATCAGACAGTTTGTGTAATCATAGTACCATAGCATAGGAAAACACATTAGAAAACACTGCCCTTTAAGGCATGTATGTGTTGCTCAGTATTGCATGGCAGAGTTGGAACATACAGTACAATGTTCACAAGCCAACGAAACAACTGGCTGCTAAACAGACAGTGAAAATCAACTAGAATGCACAACTAGAGAGCTGCAAACCAGTGACGCACACTGAGCTGTATGCAGACACCCTCTGATTTGCTGTGACATTTACACACAGACATTTCTTCCTTCCAACATTGAGATGCATGAAGCTAAAAAGTCAGTGCTGAAAATAATGTCATAACAAATGCAGAGAGCAGTGTGCGACATTATAGTATGATAATTAAGTTAACTATTAGCTTAGAGTAGAAGCTTCAAGAATCCGTCATCCTTTTTCTACCCGAGGAAGAATTTATCATGTTGAGACACCGCAGTCGACGTTATTATTACTGGAATATTCACTGCCTAATATAAGTCGCATTAAATATATTTCTGTGAGGACGTCGTACTTTGTGCTGCAGGTGTGTTACAAACACTTCACCCACAAATGATAATAAGTGCTATACAAGTGGAATTTGCTATTATACATGATAATATCAGAAGGAATCGATTAGTTTACCCTTAACTAACTATACTTTGTAAACTTTCTAAAACCAATTTTGTATCTTTTCCTTGCAGATATAGCCTAGGTTTTTTTGTACTTCTACACAATGTTTAGAATAGTATCAATATATACAGTTGGTAGTGTAGATTACATCGTTACTGAATTTAGTGGATTAGATTTTGATATATTTCCACAGTGAGGAAGCTCCCCTTTAAACTGCTCAAACAGTGTAGTGTATCCTAACCAGACATCCCAAATAATTTACTGAAGTTCCTTGTCTGCTGACTTGTTTGTGTCTATGTTACTTATGTATATTTCTTTTCATAAGATAATTTATTTAGATATTTATTTATTTACAAGAAGATTATTTATCTATGGATAAGCTGTGCCGCAGGACCTTGAGGCGAGCAGTTTAGTTCAAGGAGCGTGGTTTCTATGTGCAATACAGAATAAAATTAAAACACATCTTAGTTCGTTAGTAGGTTTGACAAGAGGTATTTTACTGCTCCAGTGTTCGTTGTAACCCTCTGCCAACGTACATTTCTTCATTCAGTTCCCTTGAAGGAGGAGTTTTTGAGTGTAAGTAGCATGTTTACATGAAGAAACAGTGTGAAACATTGCCAGTGTAATTGTCAGTCTCGGGTTGTCGTGAGCTAAAGAGGGACTCTGTAGATATCAGTGGTGGCCGTGAGGCAGGTCAGTGGTGTGTGAGGTTGTAACAGTAGCTTCACTGTAGTCAACTCACTAAACCACAAGGTGGGACCAAGATTGCATATCACACACCCACACACACACCCAGGTCTGCTGAACTCTTGTGTAATCAATGACTGGGTACCACCAGCGGGTACAGAATGGATCAGCTCAGATGATGTGCCCAGCGTTGTCCCAGCAGACGTGACCCAGGTGTGGCTCAGCACCCAAAAGCAGAACTGTCTACAATGTTCGGACAATGTTCCATGTTTCCATGAACTTCTGTACTAACTGTCAGGCTTCGGCCTTTGCTGTTCTGTAGCTAGATGTGATGCCTCCCCATCCAGCCTCTCCTCCTCACCCGCCCCTCCCCAGTGTGTGTCTGTGTTTGCTTCCCCTCCGTGTTCCTCTGCAGATGCATGATGAGTCCCAGTGTACATGTGTTAGCAGCATGGTCTACTGTGATGGACGCCTATCGGCAAATTTTATCGGGTTGATTCCCCACAGTTCGAATCCCAAACACCAGAAGCTCTTTGTGAATTAAAATAAGAAAGTGGCACACACAGACACAACCACGACTCCGTACAGATATACTGAAGAAACACACACACACACACACACACACACACACACACACACACACACACAGACAGCATTTATGGATTCAGTGTCTACTGCTTATTTGTTTTGTTTTGTTTAGAAGCTGTGAAAAGAGAGTGTGCTCTGTTGTTTCCGCAACAAGCAACATCCCAGGTCATCCTTTTGTTTGTTGGTGTACAATATTTCTGTGTCTGTGTAAGTGTTCCCCCTCTTCTTCTTCTTCTTCTTCTTCTTCCTCTCTTCCTTCTTCTTACTCCTCCTCCTCCCATTTACTCCCTCTCCGGTCTTGCTCTTCAATGTGTCTCTGTGAAGTTTTTTCCTGTGATGAAAATTTCTCTCTCTGCCTGAACCTTTGTAGGGAAATAATGACTGAGTTACTACAATATCTTGTGATAGAAATATACATTTATTCAATACTGTAATAAATTATTAACTGAAGATGATATTTAAGTTTTTTTATGAAATGAAGAAAAGAAAATTCTTAGAAAAAAATGGCAACCTGTTTTTAAAAAAACGGCATGAGGTGTAATGTGTTACCGAAAGAAAATGAAGGTCTTTAATCAAGTGAAGTTGACCTTATTGGAATATAGTTCATTTATTTTCAAGGCGTAATGTGTCTGAGTCATTATTTCTGCTCTAAATGAGAATACATCAGTCAAACACAACATGGACGGAGTATGGGGGAACAGACCAAGAGACATTTAACAGGTTACTCTCTAAAGTTCTGTTTAAAATGGCTGTTGGCTGACTGCACTGTGCAGGAAAAAATAAACTTTTCAAAAATACAATGAATGCACTGGACTTAAGAGCAGGATAAAAAAAAAAGATTAGGACTTCCTACTTCAGACCTTCTGAACTTAGGACCCCTAACCTGTCCCCATTGAGTAATCCATCTATTAAACACATAACCACATACACACATCAGGATCAAAAGACACAAGAACGTGCTTTAAATTGATCCAAATACATACATACATACATACATACATACATACATACATACACACACATTTATTATTCTGTGATACTTTGAAATAAATCAATTGGTCAATAGACAGAATATTTATTGGCAACCGTTTTAATAATAATGGATTTTCATTTATCAAGCCAAAACATTCTTTGGTTTCAGCTTCTCAAATGTGATTGGCTGCTTTCTCCCACAGACTCCCACAGATGATCCTTCCAGCTCAGGAATAGAGCAAAACCACATCAGGCACAATAACAGGATAAAGATTTATACATATAATTACTGACAAACTGTAACAGACTGGTTTTGGTTTGTGAGGGAAAAGCCATGCACAGGTTAAAAGCTTTGGTGTAGAGATGCAGAGAGGTGCAGTAAAGCAAAGTGAAGCTGGTTGGTGGACACACACACACACACACACACACACACACACA
>JAGRRF010012889.1:26231898-26244581 GCA_019097615.1 Morone chrysops
CTTTTTTTTTTTTTTTTCTTTTTGCGTTATTTTAATTGCTACTTGTTCAATTCTGCGTCTCCATGTATGCAGATGGAGAATTGTTTTGTTCTAAGAAAATAAAAAAAATCAACGTAAAGTTTAGTGCGTCCTTTTACTCTGTGTGTGTGTGTGTGTGTGTGTGTGTGTGTGTGTGTGTGTGTGTGTGTGTGTGTGGTTCCTGTTGATGTCTTCTGACTCGACACTGCTAATGTAACTGCTTTCAGGCTGAAGGCAGAGGTAGAACAACAGTTCTTTCTTGTTAAAGTTAAAAGGATAAAGGTTAGTAGCAGTATGTGTAGAGTTAATATGTAGTTTAGGACAAAGTTTAACTGACACTGAACGTGTGAAACAGTATCGGCCAACTGTGTTTAAGAATTACACACTGCAGTAAACCGGAGATTATACAAAAATTAATTCCCAGTAGCTCGGTTGATGTTTGATGGATATATTTTTAAAAAAAATAGAATCTCAACAAAACATGTTTAGCCTGTTGTTTATAGTTTATAGTTTATAGTTTATCGTGTCCACAGTTACTGGTACCAACTGGTCCAGAGTCTGTCTTATCAATCAGTATGAGGACTTAAAGAATAAATGTTCACACTTCCCTTTTCAATAACAGATATGATAAACATTATTGATCACACAGCGGTGAAATGTGTTACAGCAGCTCCACATATACATACAATAAAGATAAAATACACATACAATAAAGATAAAATACACATACAATAAAGATAAAATACACATACTACAAATAGACTCATTTTATATGTGTATGTATGTTTGATGGAACATTACACAGAACTAATGCACAGCGTATTGAATGTAAGGCGTGTAGCATTATACTAAATAAACATGTAAATAATATTGCCTTGCACAAATATTACAGCAGGAAGTTACAGTGTAAATAAACATAATTGCACAGGGAAATAATTTATACTTTTTAATGTACTATATGTAATATATAAGGATATATGTCCAACTCATACATGAAGGTATAATGTCACACAACAGGTATAAAAGTCTTAATGTGTATTAAACAATAAGATCATTTGTAGAAATGTGAATATGCAGAATGTATAAGATCAATATGTGATATAAATGAAGCTGTGGGTGATGAGACAGAACTGTAACACACGTGTCCATCAGAGTGAAAGTAGCAGCAAACATTAAAACAGAACAACATCAATAATGTTTATCACTAAACAAAGAGAGGGGGGTGCACCTGTTGATTTATTGATCCTAACTACAGCCTTTAAAATATCTATTATTAGCATTAAACAAAGAGAGGGGGGTGCACCGGTCCTGGAAGTACTGCAATACCAGGTCGATGCGTGGAGTGGACGGAGCAAGCCCCTATTCCATCTCCCAGTTCCAAAAATCAATTTAATATATGGTCCCCGGGTAGGGGACATATCAGATATTAAACTGATAAGAACAGATACTACACTTGATCTTAGCCAAAAGGCCGAGAAGCGATACTGAACTCCAGTCGGAGGTACGGAGCTCTTTCTCCGCACCGGGACCCTCACTGACGGTGTTAATGTTAATATTCACTGTGTGTTATAGTTATTATATATTAATATATAACCTCTATAACACACAGTGAATCAGTCAAAGAGGATAAATCAACGTAAAATGTGTCATTTGAACAAAATACGGTTGTCGGAGATGCGTTTGACGGCGCTTCCGGGTCATGTGACCCATTGTAGTCCAATAGGAAGAGAAAAGGTGAGCGCTGTTATTTATCGTCAGAAAGAGAGCTGTAACTTCTGTTGGGAATCAAACTAACATCATATGAATCATACAGTGATACAATAAAGTTTCAATCATATCAAAGTCCTCTCTGAGAGTAAAACACAATGTTTGATCTGTTCACTTCCTCTAATGGAGAACAGAGCGGCTGGACATCCTCACATCTTCATCTTCATCACCTGCTGACTGTTTGTATCTGCATCTTATCGGATCATAAGCAAATCATTGTGAAGCTTCTAACAGGAAACCTTTGGTATGCGAGATATAAAATATAAAGTCAACAACTCTCTTCTAAAGGATGTGTCTTTCAATAATGCCGTTAAAAAGTTTGTACAAGATATTCTAAATGATGGCCTTTATGATAATTATAGGAAAAAATGGGAGTTCTTCAAATATAAAGTCAGGTATGTTGCTATCAAAAGAAGTAAAGAATGAAAAACAGATCTGATGTACAGTCTTAACCTTTTACTCAATAAAGATTTCTTTAGAAGAAGAGCTCGAAGTTACAACTGGATCAATTTTATCGAGACTTACAAAAGGTGCATTTATTAGATCGAGGGCCAAATGGCTGGAGGAAGGAGAGAGGAACACTAATTACTTTGTTGCTCTAGAAAAAAGAAATGTGAACAGAAAGTCATTAACTGCCTTTAATATCAAAGATCCGAATGTGATAAATGAGTTTGTTTCTGATTTTTACGGAAAACTATATAATTCTAACTTTAACGCAAAGGATTGTGAAGTTTTCCAGGGAAAATTCAGACTAATATTCCCTTAATTACTGAAGATTTCAAATCTATATGTGACTCTGACCTGTCAACTATTAAAAAAGCATTATTCTCAATGAAGAAAGGAAAGTCAGCAGGTATTGACGGCTTATCTGTCGAATTCTATACTCACTTTTAGGAATCTATTCAAAACCCACTATTATGTGTGTGCAAAGGAGAGATGACGGCTACAGTGAAGCAGAGTATTATATCTCTTATTCCCAAACCGGATAAAGACCCCTAATAATAGAGAACTGGCGTCCTATTACTCTCCTAACAATTGATTATAAAATATTTGTGTATGCCAGCAGGTTAAAAGCAGGACTAGACATGATTATTGCAGAAACTCAAACAGGTTTTATGAAAAATCGACATATTAGCAGTAACATTAGACTCATTTTAGATTTATTGGACTGTGCAAATGAAGTTTACACCGAGGCTCTTATTTTGTTCTTAGACTTTTATAACTCCTTTGATACAGTTAGCACAACTTTCTTTTTCAGTCCCTAAAAGTATTCGGTTTTGGGAATAACTTTGTTGATATTGTCAGTATGTTTTATAAAGACATTAACAGCTCTGTGATAATCAATCTGAACACATCTAAAAGATTTCTAATTAACAGAGGTGTCCGACAAGGCTGCCCTTTATCTCCCTTTGTATTTCTTTTAGTCACTGAGTTATTGTCAATCATAATATTACTCTAATTAACCAATTTTCTAACGCCTCAGGTCAAAGACTTAATATGTCCAAATGTGAAAGTTTGTCTTTGCATAATTCCAATGATTCTACAATTGAAAATATCCCAGTAAAGACTTCTGTTAAATAATTAGGAATATTCATAACTAAAGATCTTACAGTTAGGCAACATTTACATTTCTCAAACAGACTAAAAAAGAATCTATTTTTAACATTTGGCTTCAGAGGGACTTTTCTGTCCGAGTTCTTCTCTCTGAAGCAGAAGGTTTGTCTCGCTTCGTATATCCAGCATTGTCCCTGTTTGTAAGTGAACCAACTACCACACAAGTCACAAACAGTAATAATAATAATAATAATAATAATAATAATAATAAAATACATTTTTTTTAGACTTCATCTAGAAAAATAAATCGCATAAACTCAAGAAATGTGTACTCTCCAACAGTAAGGCAGAAGGAGGTCTTGAAGTCCCAGATTTGATCGACACTGTCAATACCTTTAAGGTTAACTGGTTGAGAAAGTGTCTCAGAAACCCTGACTCGTTCTGGTTTTTCATCCCAAACTACAGTTTTAATAAAATTGGAGGTCTTTCCTTTCTTTTGAAATGTAATTTTCGACCTAATAGATTATCAATCAAACTATCAAAATGTCATCAGCAATCTCTCCTAGTGTGGAAGCTGGTTTTTGTCCACAACGTCTCACCCACAAGGCTTTCCTCTGGAATAACAGCCATATTCTTATAAGAAACAAATCCTTATTCTTGCTAAAATGGTTTGAAAGAGGTATCATCCTTATCCTTCCATCTTTTTGATAATGCTGGTAATATGTTGTCTTATGAAGGTTTAATGTCTGTACACAGTTTTCCTGTTCCCTCCAGAGGATTTATATCTGTAACTCGAGCTATCCCAATAGAGTTAATTCAACTTATAAAAAGCCACAGTGAATATAAAACAAGTCAACCTGTACTGATGCTGAGTGGGACTAACAGATAGAAAGTGTGATAATAAACATATTCCCAGTGTTTTCAAAGAATGAACAGAGTTTACTGGAGGTCCCAAATAGAGGACATAAACTGGAGAACAGCTTCTACCTCATAAATATTGCTTATCGGACACGGCTAAAGAAGTACATTTTAAAATACTGCACAATAAGTTTATAGATGTGCTCTTTGTAATCTTAATACAGAAACAATTTCACATCTGTTTTTTTATTGTGATATATCTAAAAAGTTTTGAGTGATGTTGAATCTCATTTTTTTGATGCTGCTAACTGTCTACTCTCTAACCCTTAAACATGTTATTTGCTACTATATATATTAACCCAGAAGATAATGCTCTTGAACACCTGGTGAACTTTGTTATCCTATATGCAAAATTCTTAATTCACAAACAAAAATTCACAAAATCACTACGTACATTTGCTCCTTTTCTCCTGAACTGCTCTTTGCTTAAATCTCTGGTTTTGTTAAATAACAAAAAAAGTAATTACTGAGTCATTATGAAAAGTTTTTCCCTGAAGCTCCTGTTTGAACTACCTATTTTTTATTAATTTACTTATTTATTTTAATTATTATTATTTAATTATTTATTATTTTTATATATATATTATTTTTTAAATGTGTACTCTATCTTTGATTTATTTATTATTTATGTCAGCAATGTGTTGATTGTTACTGTATAACGTTACCTTGTAGTTTTGTACATTTAAACTGTTCAATTAAAAAACAACAAACAACCTGCTGACTGTTTGTCCGGATACAACGACTCCACAATAACATCATGTAACGTTAGTTTACAAACGAAGCTTCTTCCTGTTGCTAACGTTTCAAACACTATTAATGGAAGTTGTAAAGACAACAGAAACTTTATTATTAAACATGTTTATCAGGGGTCAGCGCGAACGCAGTCCCCCACTACCACAAATTATGCAGTGCTGACGGTGCTGCTGACAACAAACGTTACACTATCTCAACTGACCGAGCACCAACTACTTGTTAGTATAGTATGTGTGTGTGTATATATATATATTAATGGACACAATTCTCTTTTACTAACGTTGAAAAATCACTTGGAAATATTTGATGTGAATTCGCTTTAAATGGCGTTCTAACGGCAGTTTGGTTCTTCTTCCCATAATGCATTGCCAGCTGGTTGTCTCGGTAACTCGCGCTGTGATTGGCTCTGAGGTGATGGATGAAACTGTTATTTTACTGTATTTGACCACATTAATTTATTCCCACAGTCACCAAACTGTCTATTGATTAGTATAATATCGATTATTAACGAGTCTTTCACGAAAATATCAACATTTTCCATTAATGCGCGTGGACGCTGAGAAGTGGACTGCGCATGCGCCGTCGAGAAGCGGCGCAATGAGAGTCACTGTAGAACAAATTCAATTATTATTTTTATTAAATGTCAGTTTGTTAAATACCTAACTTACATATAAATATGTTTATAATGTTAATATAATGATTTACAAATATATAAATAGTTATAATAATAATAATAAGTTATAAGTTATAAACTGCACTGAAGTGTCTGTTTGTGACTTTATCTGTAATCTGTATTTTTCAAAATAATAAATACATATAATAAATATAATTTGTATGAGTGGCAGCTTGTGTCATCTTCAGCCCACAACACTCAAGCGGGTCAGACTGTGTGTGTTAGTTAATGTGTCAGTCAGGGGCTTGAGTGGACTGTAGGCGTCCCGGCAAAAGAAAAGCTATAATATTTTAACTTTTATCAAATTTTTTAGAAGCTGGAACAACAAGGTTAGAATAGGAGTTGGTCGTTTTGATTGATTGTAATTTATAGTGATCATAGTTTTATTATTGATTGATTATGAGGACTTCCTGTCTTCAAACATAAAAATAAAACAATACTCAAACTGCAGCTCTGTTGTCTAATGTGCATTTATTTTATGATGTTAAAAGAATATGTTCAGAGGTATTTAAATAATTTACTAATATCACACTGTGAAAATACGAGGTAATAAGTAATTATCAGTATCCCTGTCAGTGTTAACATTAAATCAGATGTATTTTGGATTAATATCACAGCTGCATAAATGTGAAAGTTATGTTTCACTGCAGATGTTAAACTAGTTTTAACTACTTTACTTTAATCTACAGTAACACGTCATATATAAGATCAACACTGTAATTTCAATATATAAAGTAAGAATAATAATTATACCTCAACTTATTTGTTTACTTACAAGTAAGCATAATACTATAACCTATTGTAGTGGCCATGAATGAAAGCAGTAACTATAATAATAATAATAACAATTGGAAAAGTAAAATTAATAAAGAAAGATATATAAAGAATGAACCAACACTGGGAGATTATATATATTATATTATATATGTTTGTAGAGTTGAAAACAGTTCAGTTTTGTTCATTATAGTTTATTTTCCAGCTAATCAAAGGTTTTTTACACTTTTAATTTATTGTTGAGTTTAAGAAGGAGGAGAATCTTAATAAAGGAACATTTGTAAGATATATAAATAATAAATAAATAATCTATAAAATAAATGATATATAAATAATAAATAAATAATCTATAAAATAAATAATAAATAAATAATCTATAAAATAAATGATATATAAATAATCTATAAAATAAATAATAAATAAATAATCTATAAAATAAATGATATATAAATAATATATAAAATAAATAATATATAAATAATATATAAAATAAATGATATATAAATAATATATAAAATAAATAATATAAAAATAATCTCTACCAATTCATTTGTAATTCCTGTAAAAGTAAACACACATTCTGTATCAGTATAAAGAATAAATAATAATATATAAACTGTGTTTAACAGGTACTGTCTCTTTTTAACGTTATTATCTAAACATGCGCTAGTTTGTAGTTTGAGCCTTGTCGGCCACCGTACCCGGCTGCAGAGCAGGTTGTGCAGCTGAGGAGGTGAAACTGTCATTGTTTATGGACTCAGCCTGCAGTTTAACCTCTGTTGTTTCCCTCTGTTGTTCGCTTTATCTGCACCGTTTGTTCCTGTAACCGGCTCAAACTGTTTGTGAGAAACTGTTAATAAAGTTATTTATTAGTTAGCAGCCTGCAGGCTAACGGGAGCTAACGGGAGCTGACAGCAGCTGAAGTGAGTTAATTTATTATCTGTGTTTGCTGCAGTTTCATTGATCTCTAAAGACTCTCTGGACTCTGACTGAAGGAGGAGATGTTGTCAGTCATGACCAGGTCAGCTCTCAAGAAATGTAAGTGACCCTGTGTGTTTGTGTGTTTGTGTGTTTGTGTGTTTGTTGTGTTATTAAATTAGATAAACTATAATGTTCACAGTGCACCTGGTGTTAGACACACACACACACACACACACACACACACACACACACACACACACAGGTTGTCAGGTAGTTTGCAGATACTGATTTAACCCAGAGGAACTAAAGCTGTGAATGTGGGTGAAAGGTCATCAGTGCAGCTTTAGGTTGTGTTCACACTGAAGGCGACAATCTTAATGTTTTGCTTTTATGTGACTCAGTTTTAATGAACTTTACACATCAAACTGAATCTGATCTTTATAATTCGGACTCTTTCATAGTGCTCCACTTCAGATGCAGAGCGGGTGTTTGACCTCAGTGTGCACAGACATGTCAGAAGGTTATTTTAGGATCTGTTCACACTGAATCTTAAATAGGCCACATTTAAAAAACAATCTGACAAACAAACAAATAAAAAAAATACAGTGTGAACATGGCCTTAGTATTTCATACAACATGATGATTGTTTACAGAGCTTATTTATTGGGTTTAAATTAACATGCTGATTATTTTTCCTGATGATTTGATTAATAGTTAAAGTCTATGAAACGTCAGAAACTAGTAACTTGTATTAATTAACAGTCCAAAAAGAAAACAAATACTAACAGTGGATCCTGGTTAGAAGTTGGGATATATTTTGCATTTTAGCTTGAAAAGATTTATTGATTTTCAGAATTGCTGCAGATTTATGTGATTGTTTCAGCTCCCCTTTGCCACATTAGTGAATATAAACCTCTTCTACTAAGTTTCAGGATAGTCAGTTTTTATTGCAGTGCAGAATAAAATACCCTGCATGTCAGATATCTTGTTTCGTCAAACTAAAAGTTAAAAAATGCAAAGACAGTCATCAATTTTAAAAGCTGGAATCAGAATATTTGTTACTATGGCAGTCCTGAAGCCGTTTATTAACCTTGTTGCTCTTTCTCCTTCCTTCTGTTACAGAGATATTCAGTCTCCTGTCATTCTGGATGAACTCATTGTTATTATTCTGTCTCTTCTCTCTCCATCAGACAGCGGGTTGTGGCTGCCCCGTCAGGCTGCGGTCAGGGCCATGTCGTCTCCAGCTGGTCCCAGTCCTCCTTACACCACCCTGGCCATCAGTCACCCAGCAGAGTTCGTCACACATGTAGAGCTTCACCGTCCTAAGAAACTCAACGCCATGAACAAAGCTTTCTGGAGGCAAGTATCTGTTTACAGCTATATGTAGTCATTTTCATTAGCCACCAAGAAGTTGCTGTAAATACCTGGATGTTGACACTGATGTCCAGAATCTTTTACATTTGGCTTTAGAAAGTTGATATTGTTGTTTAGAAAATCACTGCAAGAATTTGATTATTAAAATATACTTTTTTTAAGACAGTGGTGATTAATAACATGATTCAACTATGAGATAACCTCTCGTTCTTATCTAAGCTATTCTCACAATCTCTCGTAGATATACTGTATTGTGTTCCTTATAGGACACCGAAATATGTAACGTAATTAACAAGCCTCATAGGGGCACAGAAACCCATGTATTGGTACAAAAGATGAAGTAGAGTGAATCAAATCAACTTCACACTCAGAAATAATCAATATCTATACTAAACTATAGGCAACATGCATTCTTCACTCATGAACAGTGACTGTAATACTTCATACACACAAACTTTATTAAACTTACTACACATAGATGATAACTACTGAACGTACAAATTAATAAATAGTATAAATAAATGTAATAAATACAGCAGTGAACAGTTAATAAATACATGTTTCTAACTTTTGTCATGTTAGAAACGCAGGCGTAGAGTCAGTCTCAGCACATCTCCACCATGCCTGCTCTGTTGCTGAAGCATACTTGACCTTGCTCTCATGCTTTAATATGTGTTTTAATGTGTGTTTTAATATGTGTTTTAATGTGTTTTAATGTGTGTTTTGATGTGTGTTTTAATATGTGTTTTAATATGTGTAGTCATTATGGGTGTTTATTATTTCTACTGTGGTAAAATCAGTTACCCATCAGCGGCGAGTAAAGAGCTCGACTGCACAGGCAGCAGCAGCTTCTACTTGTGTTATAGTCTTCTGTCACAGGAGCACACAAAGCCTCACTCCTCCCACTGTATTCTGCTTATTCACACTATTACATATTTAAAAAAATCAACAAAGCTACAAATGACTTAAATAAGTATTAAAAGATGTTAAAGATATTAAATAACTTAACAGTAGGCGACCAAGTGAGAAGCTCTCCTTACGAAAGCACCTCTTAACATTTTGTCCTGAAACACAAAAATAATATTTAACTAATGTTAAAAAGTGAACCACTGGAATGAATAATTAAAGCACTTATAAGTATTTATTGAACAGTTTACACAACACTGACAGGAACTTTTGTTTCCTCTGGCAGTGAGATGGTGGATTGCTTTAATGAGATTGCTGGGAACCCAGAATGCCGAGTGGTGGTGGTTTCTGGAGCGGGGAAGATCTTCACAGCCGGTAGGTGTCAGACTGTTAACGTGTTTTAATGACGCCGTCTTCGTAGTGAAGTTGCATTTATTGTCTGTGTTGTGTTACTGTTCAGGTATCGACCTGATGGACATGGCCAGCGACGTACTCCAACCAGAGGGCGACGACACGGCACGAGTTTCCTGGAACCTCCGGAAAATAATCACCAAGTATCAGGAGACCTTCTCCGTTATAGAGAAGGTCAGAATCAGTTTATCACACTAATGATACATAACATGATGAGATCGGACAGACGGAGATGTGATTTTGTATTTGGACAGCATTGAAAATGTTGTGAGTGTATTTTTTGTTTTCTTCTCAGTGTCCAAAGCCTGTTGTAGTGGCCGTCCATGGATCCTGTATTGGTGGAGGTAGGGCATCATCTCGCACTATTAAAGCACAACAATAAGGTTTTACATTAAAACGAATCACAAAATGGGTGACAATGGGTTGGCCGACCATCTTTGGGCTGAACTTTGGTTTCCTGGTGTGACATAGCTGGCTCACTTTTAACCAGAGTCTGAATATAATAAAATAAACAACTAAAATGAGAAGTAGTAAATAACAACAGAGACATTTTTGTAGATCAGTAGAAGCACTTTGCTTTATATGAGAATTATGTCAGAGGAAAAAAATGTTTAAGAAATCCTTTTTATTTTTCATAATTACTCCAAACTACTGAACATACAACATCTGTATTTAAAAAGCCTGATACAATACACTTACTGGGTCTTGTGTTTAATATTCAAAAGTAATCCACTTGATTTGTGATGTTGGATGAGGTCGCCCACAGTTGTTGTCAAGTCTTGCATATCAATATAACTACTCCAGTTTGTAATCCGTTAGATAAGTCAGCCATCATAAGATTGTACTGGTGGTTTCAGAGGAGGTTGTGTGTACATTGTGAAGGGTAATGCTCTCTGTGGCAGGTGTTGACCTGATCACAGCCTGTGACATTCGCCTGTGTACCCAGGACACCTGGTTCCAGGTGAAGGTATGTATACGTCCCTCTAATCTTCAGAATCTGGAAATGTGGTGAGGAAAATGGGAAATTGATAAATGATTAAGACAAAAAAAGAGCAAAATTAATACTTTTTTAATCAAATGAAGGCTTTATATTTACTTTTTAGTATTCTATATAGTCTTATTTGTGACAGTTTTAGAGCTTGGAACAAAAAAATTATGTTTTAATGAAAAATATCAGTCATATTCATCATCATTCAGTGTTTAGTTAAAAGAAACAGGATATAGCATTTAAATGTATAAAGCATAAATAAAGTTTATTGTATCCATAGACCCCTTTCTGTAGTAACGGTGATAAAATCTTGCAGCTGATGTCCTGATATTGTCCGTCTGATACTTGGGGCGGAGGTTACTTCAGTGTCTGTCTGGTTCGCTCTACAGGAAGTTGATATTGGACTTGCAGCAGACGTTGGAACTCTGCAGAGACTTCCTAAAGTCATCGGCAGCGCCAGGTAAAGGCACGCATGCAAACAACATGTGACACAAAGTGCTTCGTATGTTACAACTGAGTTACCTGTAGCTTTGAAGTTGTATGTTTAAAACCCTTTATGTATGGAGTTTATACTGTTCTCATGTGATTAACTCTCACACTTTCTACAGTCTAGTGAATGAGTTGGCTCTGACTGCCAGGAAGTTGTACGCAGATGAAGCCAAAAGCAGCGGACTGGTCAGGTAAAGCGTCCTCTTGTCATCCACTAGTCCTTCACTGCCACACCTGTTATTAAATAGTGTTTTCTACTGAATCTGAGCTAAAGACAGGTCTCTCATTTTGAAATCCTCCTCCCATTTCCTCCTCCAGCCGAGTGTTTACAGATAAGGAGGCAATGATGGCCGGCGCCCTGGAGATCGCTGGTGAGATTGCTGCCCGGAGCCCTGTCGCTGTGCAGGGCACCAAAATCAACCTCATCTATGCCAGAGACCACAGCGTAGCAGAAGGACTCGACTACATGGTGAGAACATCAACCTTTATAAAAAACAAATATGAAAACAGTGGAGGATCTTTCAACATTAAATTCCTTCACTCCCTTTTCTCCAGGCGACCTGGAACATGAGCATGCTTCAGACTCAAGATGTGATGAAATCAGCTCAGGCCGCGATGGAGAAGAAGAGTCCCAAGACCATCGTTTTCTCCAAACTCTAAAACGTCACGGCGCCAAAGTTCAGATACACAAACACAAAAGCTGCCTTGTTATTTCTCCACTGTGGCCTTTCTGTGGGAACGGGAACTACGTTGTAACAGGATCTGTATTATTGTTGTTTGGTCTCTGAAACAGCATTTTGATAACAGGATACCATACTTTGTAATGAAACTAATGAATCAAAAACCAACCATGTGTGGAGCCAGAATCATAACTTAGTTCAGGTTAACCTCTTAAACGGTGTAATGTAAAAATGGATGAGTTAATTCTGAACTGACCTCACTTTCACAGCTCATTTCTGTAAAAAAGGTTATGTATATCTTTAAATGACTTCATGAATGTTTTCTTATTAAATAAACTTATCTGAAAGTCAGTGTTTGCTAAAATAATGTTGTAATAGAAGTGCTAATATTCAACAAAAGTGAGTGCAAGAAGTAGATTCAAATAACTTAAAATGCTTTATTGATAAAACTACAAAA
>JAGRRF010012889.1:26292284-26320046 GCA_019097615.1 Morone chrysops
AATCATTCATGCTCTGACACACCTGGTAAAACATGTCAGGCAGGAAGTGTGTATTCATACATGTGCACCAAGAGACACAAACACACAGTGGACACGATTACAGTGAACTCATATTTCAGTTTAAGAATGTATTCGCTGTTTGATTCTGATGCTTGTGTGTTCTTTTTAAAATGACTTCAATCAATATCATCATATTCATATTAACATCTTAAAATTGTTTATATGGAATATATATATATGAAAAAATTGGGACGTGTCGGTAGTAATCAAATAAAGTCAACAAATGTAGTGTAAACTGTAAAGTGCCATATGTAATCAATCTTCTTCTGTGGCTTGTGAGTGAGGAAACAATAGAAAATAAGCCTTTTCCTTAAATGAGATATCATGTGGTGACTGTGGTTGATTTAAAACCAAAACCACAAATACTGTTATTGTTGAATGTATTTAAAACATTATTATTTTTCTTAACCTTTACACATTACACAAACTTATATTTTTTTGCCAAATGTTGAACTTGGAAATAAAGATGTTTGCTGGCTATCTTCTGCTTCACATTTTAAGGTAATGATTTATAGTCTGAATTCTCCTAAAAAAAAAGAAAGAAGAAAAGAAATGCAATTGATTTGGGCCAAAGAAGGCAAAATTGTTGGTTACATAAATGTTTTCACAGGTAGTAAATTGTCTTTTGTTTTGTTTGTGTAATTTCAAACTGACATCCATGTAGCTAAAACAGCCAAATTATTGGGTTCATTCTTACATTCTTCCGAGGATGCAGTGCATGAATTTAGGTACAGCTTTAGTGTACTTAAATACAAAATAATATATTTTTTTAGCAGGGATAAACACCTAATTAACACCTAATTACCACATAATTA
Organism: Morone chrysops; assembly: GCA_019097615.1. Taxonomy (NCBI): domain Eukaryota; kingdom Metazoa; phylum Chordata; class Actinopteri; family Moronidae; genus Morone; species Morone chrysops. The sequence goes on from JAGRRF010012889.1 coordinate 26,293,160, forward strand.
ACACATAAGTAACACGGTGTGAAGATTTCTGGAACTCATTCACTATTTCCTATAGTTAAAATGTGTTTTACGAATTCACAAAACTCCATGAATGTGCTTAAATCAAGATACTATATTGACCCACCTTGCACCTGCTGAACCAGTTTGAACCATAGACTGTATTCAGATGAGCCTCGAACCTCCCTAGACAGCTTCTTCACCAGCTAAAAAAAGTTGATGATAACACCTGGGCACTAGGTGTCCCTCTTTCTTTCTGGTTTTGTGTTGCAGGGGGTTTTGGAGGATCATCAGCTGCGTTAGCTACACCTGTGCCTGGTTTGCTCTTCTCTTAAATCCCTCCCTCACTGTGCAGTCCCTTTCTCTGAGGAGATCCCCTCTCCCACAGCTACAGCTTGTGGTTTATTTTTGTGCTTTGTATTGTTATATTCAAGGATTCAAGGTTATTTTATTGTTACTTATAATGTGTAATTATTTGATATTTATTTATAATATAAATACAAATTGATTAATGAGTCATAAAAATAAATAAAAAAAATAATCTGTATGATGAATTGTTGAGGAAAAATTCAAGTCGCGCAGCCCGAGGGAAGAAGCTGTCTTAAAGTCTGGTGGCACGGCAACCTCTTCCCAGATGGCAGCAGGGTGAACAGGCTGAGGCTGGGGTGGGTACTGTTGTTTAGTATCTTCCGCACAGGCACCTCAACTCTTCAATATCACTGATGCTGGGTAGCTGAGTACCAATGATCTTCTATCATGCCTCTGTAAAAGTAAACAAGAGCCTGGCACAGGAAGTTTGCTCTCTAAAGTTTACTTAAGAATTACAGTCGTGTCTGTGGTTTTTTAACCATGGTGGAGATGTGACATGACCATGACTGGTTCTCTGTAACGTTGATTCACAGGAACCTAAGACTGTTCACCTGCATCAGCTCCACTAATGTAAACAGGGGTGTGCCTCTTTGCCCCTTTTTTCCTAAAATCAACAATCAGTTCCCTGGTTTTGCAAATGTTGAGCAGTAAGTTTATTTCTGTGCACGACTCTGCAAGTTCGTTGATTTCCTCCTGATATGAAGTATCATCGTTTTATTCATGTTTTTGTAAAATCCTTGATTGTTTGTTGTTGTATTTCCCATCTGGTAACACTGGTGCAGACAGAACCTGCAGCCTTATGGAGCTCCTGAATTCACTTGACACCTGTTTTCATGACAAACACAATTGTTTGTTGTGGGTGACTTCAACTTCTCATTAGATAGAGGAAGTTATACTATGTTCCCACTCAAATTTAGTCTTGTAGATACTTACAAGGGCGTTTTTGTCATTTCATTTTGCTAATTTAATGGTCTGCCTCTGAAAGACAAGTGAGAGCAGCAGCAGAGTCTTGTTCAGTGAGTAGTAACACAAAGAAGTCAGACATGAGAGGGGCAGCAGAGAGTGATTGTTGGAACAGTGCAAAGACTAAGACAGTTCTGTGAGTTTTATTTTGTTTCTATTGAGTTATACACAAAATGAAGTGATTATTTAAAAAAAAAGAAAAATTCATCCACACCACTTTCAATTGTGCCACGACCATTGCATATGAGTGTATGAATGGGCCACACTGGAGGATTGCCATAGGCTGTACACTATTGCAAACCACTGGATTACTCTACACAGACAGCAATATTATAAAGTAACTTATTACTTTAAAATGAAAATAACTAGTAATATGTCATTTGTTACATTTTCAAAGTAATTTTACCAACACTGTAGGATTTAAGTTTCCTCTTCACACTTGTATAAGTTGCATATTGAACTGTTCGTGATGGACTCAACTTTAAACAGTCTCTAAAATGTGAGAAAGTATTTATAAGATTGTGAATTTTATTCCAAATAATCTTGTTGCCTTATTGTTATGAATAGTAATGTTCAGATAAATGTATTCAAATACAAATCAGTAAATTAGTCATAGTAATATTATTTTTTACAATTGAATTCCAAATAATTAACTTGAGTAAATGGAGTGAAGCATTCAAGGGATTCAGAACATACTAAAATACTTTGAATCAAGACATACATTTAAATGTTTAATTTCAAACAGTCCTGAAAAGTGAGAACGTATTATTAAACAAATATTTAATTGTAATATGAAGTCAGAAAGCATTCAGCAGGTGTGCTATGATCCCAAGCATACTATTTTTATACAACTGGAAAACCATTTTGTTAGTCAAACAACAGGCTTGCCCTCTGGGGAAAGGGAGGAGCGTGATCAAGGTAACACATACCATTTACACTTCAGTGCTGTCCCTGACCTTTGCAATTCTACACCTGTGAAGCTGTGGCTCATCATAGCTGATGAGCTATGTGTGGGAAGCAAAAACAGTTTATCCTCATACATGATCAAGACTCGATTATTATCAACTAAACAAGATGGACAATGGACAGCAGCCTGACAAAGAGGAGCCAAACAAAGGCCAAGAGGAGGAGGGGAATAGTCTGGATTGGCTCCTTGGAAAAGACAGCCCAGAGATAATTCCTGCACCTATGGATACCAACGTCTCAATATCTAGGTAACCAGTCCTCCTAGGAAGAACTGATGTTTGATTTCTCTCTCACAGGTTACGCACGTGGTCTTTAAATATTAAATGATACAGACTGACTGCTGGAGAAGTCAGCACAGAAATCAGTTTGGTTTTAAAGCTGCATATAGAGCATTTCAGTCTCTAGGAACTAAAGTATCAGGTGACATGGTGGCAGATTTCAGGTAAACAGGCTTCAGCTTGTTTGAAGAATTTACTTACCAGCTGGTCCGATTCCTTTTCCCAAGAGACTAATGAACAAATATTGTGTTAAGTAAGGCTACGTTCACACTGCAAGCCTTAGAGATCAACTCTGATTTGCTGCTCAGATCAGATTGTATTGACCTTTTTTTGGGTTGTTAACATTATTTACTTTAATGTGGCACATATCAGATTCCAGTGTGAACAGCTCGCTGCCCAGTATTGGACCTGCATGACAAATGTCAGTCTACAGTGACATAAAAGTCACATGAATTCTGATGACTGTTCACACTGAGGTTGCATTGCAAAAAATCTGATGTGTATCTGATCTAGAGAACATTTAAAAGTGGCCCAGATCAATCTTATCAACAATTAGATTCCTTGTGATTTGTGCTGTTCACACTCACATATGAGCAAAAAAACCATCAGATTTGGCTCACTTGTGCCTACAGTGTGAATGTACCTAAAGTGTATTTTTGTATTACACTGTATTAAAATATTGCTTCTCATGTGATGCAGTGTTAATAATAACAATAATATATGTTATAATAATGTTGTTGAATGAATTTTTGCATGGTTGTAAGTCATGAGCACCCTAATTAATTGTTTTTCTACGTTTCAGACCATGTAATGCCAGTGTTGACAACATTTACAGTAAAGCATTCACCAGGGAGAGAGTCTTTGAAGCAGCATCCCAGGGAGACACAACTCAACTTAACGGCCTGCTTGACTACCTGCGAGTTAATAATAAGCGACTTACGAACCCAGAATTCACAGGCAAGTAGTAAGGAAGCAGTTTACAAGACTGTTTGTTGGTGGTTAAAAGAGTTTTTACTCTGTTTAGAGAAGGTGTCACTGAGGGCGAGTAGAAGAGAGAATCAATAGATGAGGCTAATTAAAATTCTCATGTGTAACACCTGCAGTGGTTTGAAAGAAATAGTAAACATGAAGGAGCTAGAGGTGAATTCTGTTGCTAGGTCCATAAAACTCAATGTCTAAATTATTATTTTTGTGTGGTCAGACTACACAATTATTTCAATAGTGTTAAAAGAAATAAAACTATGTAATTTATGCACAACTTTCAGATGAAACAAATGGGAAAACAGCCCTCATGAAAGCTTTACTGAACCTAAAAGATGGAAAAAATGACACTGTTGAAGTCCTCCTTCACATTGCTGAAAAAACTGAAGATTTAGAAAAATTCATCAACGCATCTTATGAAGATCCTTGTTTCAAAGGTAGGTGAAACTATGAGTAACTGTTCTTCTGAAGCCGAGGTACAGATAATGTTGTATAGGCAGTAAATGTCTTTGAGAAATACTTTATTGATCCCTTGGGGAAATGTGTTCATTACAGTTGTTCAACTCGCACAACATTAAAGAAATAGTACTTATATAGAATATCTAACACAATATATAGAATAGAAATGATTGTATAGGTATATAAAGAGAGCCTAAGAAAAATAATAAGATAGTAAGAGCAAATATAAAGTAAATGTAAATCTAAACATAAATGTAAACATATTCCACAGTATTGTTGACAGAAATAAATAGTAATGAGTTTTGAGATTGTGGTGTTGCAGAAGTTATAGATAATTACAAAGAATGACGTAATAATAAAGTGAATTGCACCTTAATCGACTCATTGCACATTAACAGCACCAGTTTAATGACTAATGAGTTTTGACAATCTGAGGGAGGAGTTAAAGTGTCTCTCATTGAATTCAGGAATGTTAAACTTAAGTGTTCGAACCATCTAGTATAGCATAGAGCAAAAAGTACAGAGCTGAGAGAACAAAAGTGAACACAGGGGAAAACAACTTAAAGAGATGCAGCTGTATACATGATCTATAATGTCTGCTTGATCAAAGATACTCACACAGAGGGCGACAAGATACATCTCATATAAAATGTAGAATGCCAGATATAGAACCTGGTCATAAAGAGATGGTGTACATTTAAAATATATGTCTGTCAGAATCACATTTGTCATTAGAGTTCAGTCACAAAATGCTTAAATTGATAAAGGACTGTATTATTTAACTTTTAGATTAACAGTGTGCAGAAAACATTAACAGTTCCTGTAACAACCAAACACGTCACAGGTCAGACGGCCTTGCACATCGCCATTGAGAGGAGAAGCCTTGACCATGTGAAACTGCTGGTCCAGAGAGGAGCAGATGTGCAAGCCAAAGCCAATGGGAAGTTCTTCCAGCATAATGCAGGACTGGGCTTTTATTTTGGTGGGTAATTACATTGTGGAAATACCCAAAAGCTACATGTTTCTTGTCCCATTTATCTTGCCACTAAATTCACCTTTGTGTGTTTCCAATAGGAGAGCTTCCTCTGTCACTGGCTGCATGCACTAACCAGCCAAACATTGTGTCCTTCCTCATGGAGAACCCTTACAGAAGAGCTGACCTGACTGACAAAGACTCACAAGGGAACACTGTCTTCCACTCCTTGGTGGTTTTAGCAGACAATGAGACAGAAAACACAGATATGATTGCAAAGATGTATGACGACATCCTCATTCAGGACAACAAGCTGGAGAAAAAAAGAAAAGTCCAGTTGGAAGAAATTGAAAACAATCAGGGGTTGACTCCTCTGAAGTTAGCAGCCAAGCTGGGCAAAATTGGGGTAGGTCTACTTTCTTTTTATGGTCTTTGTGTGTGTTTTCAGATACAGCTTGATGTTTTAGTTTCTTTCTCTAATGTGTAACAGGGACATGATCTGTCAAAACACATTAAAGGTCCAGTGTGTAACATTTAGGAGGACATATTGACAGAAATAGAATATAACATTTAAAGGTTTATTATTAGTCTAAATAAAAATGTTGTGTTTTTGTTGCCTTAGAATGACCTGTTTTAATCTACAGAGGGAGTGTTTCCTATTACAGAGGCCACCCTGTTGAACCACTGTTTCTACAGTAGCTTTGAATGGACAAACCAAACACTGGCTCTAGATAGGGCCTTTCATGTTTTTTGTGTTTCGTGCCCACCATAGTTTCTCCTGGGAAGGCAACCAGTGTGACTACTTGACCATAGAAAAACTGCCATTTGTGTGTAAGGCACGAGAGGATTCATTGTCTTGTTACACAATATAACTATCTCCTTTCTGATCTCTCATTGGCCAGCTGTTCAAGCACATGTTGCACCGGGAATTTGTGGAGGAGGAGATGAGGCCGCTGTCCAGGAAGTTCACAGAATGGGTCTACGGACCTGTTCACTCCTCACTTTATGACATGAGCTCCATTGACACCAATGAAGGAAACTCTGTGCTGGAGATAGTCGTCTTCGGGAGTGAAATTCCAGTTAGAAATATCTATTTTTACCTAATTTCCCTTGTGGTTTTTGGATAGAGTATTAAATAATGTATGCATGGTAGCAGGGCACCCTTTTAAACAATGAAGGGAATAGTCATGGGTGTGTTCATATTTAGAGTACAATCAAGAACAGCATGTATAGCATTGGACACAACATCCTGCTGCCTCAGATAACGTGATACAAGATTAAGTCAACAAAGATTATATATGATTCTAATTTCATTGAAATTATGATATATTAATGATACTGGAGTAATTATGTCATGTAGAGTGAATCAGACACTACATAAACTGGGATAGCAGCAGCACTACAAAAACACTGAAACATCTGTCAATAATCTGGCAGCAGGTTACTATTTAATTTCTTAGGCTGATGTGTTTTGACAAAGAAGCTTTCATCACCTTCACATAGTAGGTCTTTGAAGAGCTGCCAGCTTAAATGAAAGGAAATGTTTTAATTAACCTGTGAACACACAGAACCGTCCTGAGATGCTCCAGATCGAGCCTCTACGCAGTCTTCTCAAGGATAAGTGGGACAGGTTTGCCTCCAAATTATTCTTGATGAATTTCTTGGCTTACCTGATATACCTGATCACCTTCACCATGGTGGCTTCCTACAGAAAGGAAGGACAGGTAAGGTGACAAAAACATCCTATAAATTAGGAAACTAACTAAACTATGTTTTAATCACAGCCTTTTTCATCCACAGCCACCGTTTACCATCGATGTCCCACTCGACTACCTCCGTTGCTTTGGTGAGGTCCTCAGTGTCCTTGGAGCAGTGTGGTTTCTCTATAAAGCGGTGAGAAAGTGGAATCTGGATTATACAAAAAGAGTCTAAATCAATTTTAAACAAAATCCACATGTAACTCCTAAATCCACAGATCATTATTTTCAAGAGGAACCCCCCAAATTTCAAGGCTCTGTACACTGAGGGATTCAGTGACATTCTTTTGTACGTATTACCAGAAGATCTTTTTATTCCCAAACTCCTGTGAGGATACCTTTTTAATGTCATTGCTTTTTTACCATTTCACTTTGTTAGTTTCCTGCAGGCAACACTCCTTCTGATCTGCACCGTTTTGTACGGCTGTGGGCGTAGAGAATACGTTGGACTCCTCGTGCTCTCGCTGGCTCTTGCCTGGGTCAACGTGCTCCACTACTCGAGAGGCTCTAAACAAATGGGGATATACAGTGTCATGATGCAAAGAGTAAGAATTAAGTAATCATCAATTCAGTAATAAAAAATCTCAGAAAGGGTTTTCCTGGAATAAAGTCTGTTTCTCTTTTTAGATGATCCTGGGTGACCTATTGCACTTTTTATGCGTCTATGGTGTCTTGCTTTTTGGATTTTCTGCTGGTAAGACTTTAATGCAACAAACATTATACAGAATAAAGACGTGAGATGCTTTCCAAGATAAAGACTTCTGACTTTAATTTTCTCCTTATCCATAGCTATTGTTGCTCTCATAGACGACTTCCCTCCAGCACATAAGAAACTGGCCAATGGCACTCGGGCACGTGGAAGGAGTTTTGGTCTTGAGCCATTTAAGTGCGAGAAGCCGAGTTACAATGACTTTCGTTTTACAACACTGGAATTATTTAAGTTCACTATTGGAATGGGAGATCTAGAGTTCACTGACCATGTTCAGTACAAGGAGGTTTTCTACATCCTGCTCATCTTGTACATAGTTCTCACTTACATCCTGCTGCTCAACATGCTCATCGCCATAATGGGCAACACAGTCGAAAGGATCTCCAGAGAAAGTGAAAACATCTGGAACCTGCAGGTGAGGAGCTGGTCTGTAAACACAAAACCTAAAGTTCGCAAGATTTAGGTTGATGTCTGGATGTTAGCAGATCCAGCGTGTAAATATCTCAAATATATAAGAAAAGCATTAGAATATATAAGTGTTTCTATATTATGTGCAAAAAAGCTTCTGACACACTGATTTTGTTGCACATCCTCAGAGGGCTTTTACAATTTTGGACATGGAGAGGACTCTGCCGAAGTGTGTGACGGATAAATTGTACTCCGGAGTGTCAAAGATGGTTTGTCTTGGATGCAAGCAGGACGAGAGTCGTAGATTTTTCAGGTAAAACCATCACTGAACATTTATTTTGGAAACTTCTTGAATTGTTAAGCTTGGTGCAAACTTGCCTGGTAAAGTATTTCTGTTATGTGTGTTATGTGCCGGTACGATTGTGTGATCCAGCAACCCAGAAGCAAGGTTATTATTATAGTTCTGTCATTTTTGTTTTAGAATATCACTCTGGGTAATTGGGGGAAATGTTTTTTATTATTATGGTGAACTGACCCTTAAATCCTGTAACACATCAGTTTGTGAAGATAAAGTCATGTCAAGCATTTCTAGTGGTCCTTGTGATCAGGCAGTCTTCTTCAACTTTAGGGTGGAGGAAATGAATTGGAACAAATGGAGGTCAGATCTTTGCGTTATCCATGAGGAAGACCCTGGGCATCGTATGATGGAGCCACAGTCCAACGACCAGACTCCGGGTAGAGCATCAGAGCACATACACACAACCTGTTCTTGCGGTTTCTTGCTGCTAAAAGTCACTAATATGAGATGTCATCTGATCTTTCAGGGAATCTGTGGAGCCTCAATCCACTCTTGGAGCGGATTCGTGCCCGACGTCCCAAAAGACAGCTTTCTAGTGATCCCTAGGTATCAAAAGTTAAAATTTTGTTAATTTTTTTATATTCTACAAACTTCTTAAAAAAAAAAATAATCCGTACTGTACATGATCAGCGACTGAACGTAATTATACTTTATTTTACACCAATTCCCTTGTTTTGAATGTACCTGCTATTTGTAAATATGTTATATATTTAATGTTTGTAAATTTGTACCTACTGTTTGTTGTGTCTTTTATTTTCTATATTTATTTAATGTGTATTTTACCTGTTGTGTTGTATCCGGAGCTGCCGTAGCGAATGAATTTCCCCAGTATGGGATCAATAAAGTTATCTTAGACAGGTCGTACCTGTGGTGATTAATTTAACTGAAATATAATGTATACTATAAATTAACTTTGATATGCACTTGGAACATCTTGACCATGTTTTATATGTACATAACAAAGGGAGTCACTCATAAAGGCTTTGTGTTTGCAAACTTTATTTTGGTTAGGGGGAATGTTTGTGCAAGACATTTTATTCCTGAAGGTTAGGCAAAACTGGAATATCACATTTTCACAAAGTAGAGAAAGTAAGCCCCCCTCACCACCGTTCACAACATGACAGGTCTCTGATAATCAAAGACAATCATATTAACTGGAGTAAAAATAAATCTAGAGAGAGTTGTTACATGCCTGTGTCCCAATAAATATTGCCATCAACTGACAAGGTGAGCTACAATGTGCTTACGTAGATACGATTCTTACAGTGCATTTATATATTGACATGTACTGTTTCTGCATGATAATAATTCTATGAAGTGGAAAAGCAAAACAAAGCAAAGTTCTGGTTAGAACATCCAAATTTTGCTCGACAGAAAAGAATTGGGGCGTACTGTGCAGACAGGAACCACTCACTCTAGATTTCTTTTAATACTCTATTCACATCTTTACACTTTTACTTCACAAGATTTTCTTAAACCGTCCAAATGAGGGCAGCAGCTCTCCTTTATGTCACCAGGTTGTTGCTTATTACTGTCAGAACATAAACACGTTCCCAATACAAGCTTGCCAAGGCTTTTGGCTGGGGTGGTTACAGAGAGGGACGCTTGGTCACTTTGGTCAGTGAGTCAGCAGCAAACAGTTCACACATCCCGACAGTGTCTAGGAATCGTGGCACACTTCAGGACTTAAGTCCATGACACAGTATCAGTAGTTACACTAAGTAGCTTGGTCCCCCATCAGAGATTAACTTCGTGCACCTTTGTCAGCGTGCACACCTGTGTGCAAGTACCCAAGCTTTAACATACACACACACATACACGCTCCCATTCACACATTTCTCCATACTAAGCCCAGTGGAGGCACTTCATATGAAACTGTAGAACCTGACTATGTTGGGCTGTAATGAGGCAGTTCAAAATAAACAGGGCAGGTCTGTTATTTATTTAGTGTTGATTTAAAGTTAGGAAACCCAAACAGGCCTGGATAGTGTCTGTCTTTAGGCCGCAATGGGTCCGACTCCTGAAGATCACCACTTTGAATACTGGTCAGCCATTATATATTTAGAGTAATGTCCAAATATGGCTGGTAGAGTAGACAATACCAAGATTTACCAGCATTGTAGTGGTGGCAATCTTAACCCAACGCCCATCCCATAAATAGGAACCTATTTTCACTGATACAGCCCATACATCACTACTATTCATACACACGCACACACAAATCATACTAGTGTGTGTTAAGATTAAAGTCAAATAGCAGCTTTAAGGGGCAGGCACGTCAAAAATGAGAGCCAGAAAATAAAAACTGCCATCAAGTATGAAGAACAAAATCCAGAAAAGCTACGGCTTGCATCTAAGCTGTCTTTCTATGAAGATGACTTATCATCTCGCCATTCCTTCTCCCTTTTGACATGTACTGTATTCTGAGCACGATTCAGAGAAGAAAAACTGCTCAGCGCTGTGAAAGACATCAGATTAAAGCATGGATGCAAACCTCTTATTTGCCTCTGAGTGCAGACAATTCAGTTTACACTGTCTACGTCAATATGTGTCACCTATGGCACCTAATGTGAAAACACCTATGGCTTCAGGATGCAGTGGTCCAAAAAATAAATTAAGAAAACTATATAAGGATATTTATTAAGTATACCAACTAAAACACAGTCCAAATACTTTAAAATAACTGCTACAGACCTGTTCTACATACCTATTAATTCTGCTAAATACTATTCATATTTTACTCTTAAAATCATCTTAAAGACAGTGGGATAGGCTTATCAACAGGTATGAGTAGCATTATTACCTTAACATTTCAATTTAAGGCAACATTACCCATTCACACTGCCTATACACATTAACACTGCCCAATGATCCGACAGTACAGTTTAAACATATTTAAAATGAACCAAAGAAAAATAACTTACTCTTTCTCACAATGAAGCCATACTTAAGTTGGGATCTCGGCAAAGAAAGTCAGTTAAGGTTAAGTATTAAGTAGAGGATAACTACTGAGACATTTAAGGCTTTTTCCAGAAGGCTTGAGGCCAGCAGAGCAATATATGCCCACACAACATCAACCCGAAAAAGGACTAGAGGAGGAAATGGGTCCAGAGCTTCATGCTAGACACCTAGCAAAACATAACGTTCTTACTTTTTTCTTTATAGGTAGCAGAAATACAACACAGGGTGAGGCCAGTGATCAGCAGATGAACAGCCCACACCACATCAGTTCACTTGTATTACAGTAGTAAAGTGGTGAGGAAATGTGTTGGGAGGGGAAATGAAGCATTTTCCCTGCTTGCATTATTTGAAGTACTTGCACGCTTGCAAGTGATCAATTTGCTTTTCACATACTGACATACATACGCCATTTTAATATTAATGGGATGCCATTCTCTTTCACATTAGCTATAGACAAATAGGGGCTAATGGAGTAGTTGCTCCTGCCAAATGTTAAGCATAACATTTAAAAAGTCATTTTCTATAGTTCAAGTAGGATCATCTACAGAGAAACAATAACTGTAATAATAGAACAACTACCTTAAAAGCAATTCTTGAAATTCTACACACGAGGGCACTTACATAATAAAAACTACTTGTAACTTGAGAAACTAAATAAATCTCAGGAATGGAGAATGTTACTGTTTTTGCTAGTGCTGGCTTTGTCTTATTTTCCAACTAAAATTCTGCTAAACAGTGATAGTTAGCCGTTTTGCACACTGCGATGGAACGATGCAACGATGCAGAAACTACCTGGACCACTCGTGGTGCAGTTCAGAAGCCATTTTGTATTCCTGATAGAGAAGCTGTTAACAAGTGTACACTTCAACTATGGGCAGGAGCTCCTGGGACAAAAACCTTATCAACAGTCTTACAGTAATTGCATATACATGTAACCTTCGTATTTAAATGGATCACAAACCAGTTAAGAGGATAAATAATTGCAAATAAAAACATTACACAAGGACATCCTAAATCTTGCCTTTGGGCAGTTGTAAGGCCACAAATGCTGAAAAAAGTTGAGTTGTTCCATGTCAACCTAAGAAAAGCACTGTGACAATCATATGGCAAGCATATTCTCAGCTGCAAATTAATATTTAAAACACCATATATACATGAACAAAGAGCAGCACATCCATGCCAGTGACGAAAAGAGGAATTCTACTCAACAGTGGACAACAATCTCAAAAACCCTTCATCTGCAACAAAGGTACGACATGGCTTAAGACCTGAGGAATACTTTGAAACGTCACAACCTGGTGGGTCTACAAATCAAGCTCTGAAGCAATAAAATGTAATTGATCACTTGCAAGATCTTAAAGAAGAAACCACAGAAGCTGAAAGTAGCTGTTGAGAAAAACTCAAAAACACACCAAGGGGGGATAAACGGTTTAACGGTAGCCAGGGTGGTGAGTGTGGACACCTCCGGCATTGTTGGGCTCCTGAACTTGACCCATGGCTGACCTGTGCATCTTCTCCATCACATCCATGTTCTGCTCCTGATAGCTGGGCATCTGAAAGTCCCCTCCTAAGAAATCCACATTCTGCATCAACTTGGACGGGCCAGAAGGACCCTCTTTCCCTGGTCGGTACTTTGCTCCTGGGATGCGGTCTGAGGACGCACCAGCCTGCCCCCCCTGGAAAGCCACTGGGAGGTCCTGAGGGCCGGATCCATTGTTACCTGCTGGGATGCTGCCCCATGGTGGCTGCATGTAGTGGCCATTAATGTAAGGCATAGAACCTACTGGGCAGTTAACAGGGGATGACGGTCGTGGTTTGTCTGCAGGGTGTTTTAGAGGAAAGGACTGTGCAGTGTTGGGTAACTTGTGGGAGTAATTGAGGTTCCGAGAGGGGAAAGCACACTCCGTTGGAGGCTCCATCCTTGGGTTCTTGCAGGGATGAGCCCCCTCAGGAGGCTGCTGCATGTGGGCCATTTGATGCTGGGCCCAGGAGCGCTGCTGCTGCAGCTGCTGTAGCTGTTGCAAATGTTGCTGCTGTAAATGTTGCTGCTGCTGCTGTTGTTTCTGCTGATGTAAATGGTGCTGAAGCTGCTGCTGCTGCTGCTGCTGCAGGTGTACCTTCTCTGGGTCTGTGTGAAAGGCAGGTATACTATTAGTAGCAGCTATGTTGGGCTGTGAATGGAGAGCAGCATTGGGAGTCTGAGCTGTAGCTTTGTCTGGGGGTCCCACCATGAGGCAGCTAGGCACAGAGCCAAGAGCCGGGTGGTGAGAAGACACCCTAGAGCTGGCGTTGATCAGCAGGTTGCGGCTGATGGGGCTGGGGTTTGCAATCTGGCCCTCACAGACTGAGGTTGTGCCCATGCCAGCCCGTGCCTGGCACAACTGGTTGATTTGGTGCACAATGCTGCTCAAGTCACCAGGCCGGTTCTGATGCAGACTGGCTGCCATGGACAGTGGGATGGTGGAGGTAGATACAGTTACATTTGGTGGGGCGTCTGCGTCAGGGAGCTTCCGGGGCCCATATGCCCCCGGCGGGGGCTGCTGCTGCAGGCTATTGGGCATGGTGGGAGGTCCCGCACCCACAGCCTGGGGCAGGGGCTGTGAACCAACTAGCCCCTGGCTGTGCTGCAGGCTTGGAAGCTGAGCTCCATCAGACATGTGGCGCAGATCCTGAGTCACTCCTTGCTGTGTAAGTAAAGCTTGTGGAGGAGCCGTTTGATGCTTTAGTGTCTGCAGATGAGAAAGATGCTGCTGCGGTACGACTGGTGGACAAGACTGGCTCTGCTGTTGCTGTAGAGCCTGGGTGTGAGGCAGACTCTGCTGCCTCTGTATGCCTTGTGGGTGAGCCAATCTTTGCTGCTGTGAAGTCTGAACCTGGGACAAACTCTGCTGCCGTTGCAGAGCTTGTGAATGAGCCACGCTCCTTTGCTGTAAAGCCTGTGGGTGAGGCATAGTTTGAGGCTGCTGTAAAGTCATTGGGTGAGTCATGCTTTGCTGTCGCTGTAGCGCCTGTGGGTGAACCATGCCCTGCTTCTGAGCAGCAGCCTGGGCCACAGGCTGAGATGGGCCCTGGAGGTGAGGAGCAGGTTGAGGAAGATTTAAAGTGCTTTGAGTGGCGTACGGCCCACTGTGAGGGTTCATGATGGCCTTCTGAAGTTGCCGGGCGCGGCTACCGTCTGACTCTTTGATGACGCCTTTGGCAGGCGCACGGAGGACAGCCAGCAGGCCCCTACTGGAACTGACCTGAGAGGGGTAGGGACTGTGGCGATGGCTGGACGATGATGTGTCAAGCCCGTTGACAGTGCGACGAATGTGCTTCCTTTGAGGTACTTTGACACTGTTGGGGAAGATCTGGATGGTCAGAGGGTTGTTGGCAACTTTCTTAGCATAGGCATCCAACTCTGCTGGGGTTGGATAGCTGGCAGATCTCATCTTCTGTGTAGTTTCCCCTGCAATGTGTATAAGGATCAGACAAACAGGATAACACAACACTATATACTGAAATGTACTGTAATAATACACTCTATAACAGTGTGTTCTGTAGCTTTATCTGATACATCCCTATTAAGAAGTCTGTAATCATTGAAGCTCGCGTAACATTTTATAGACGACATGGACTTTGCCTCCATTACTGTTTTGCATCAATACCTTTAATATTGGGCCGGAGGGAAAACCTGGCACAAGAGTCACTTCTTTTACCAACAAAATAAAATAATCGTGTATTCAACTGAAGGGATCAACTGTAGAGACACTGTAGCTATAATTTATCATTATTACATTGCTCTTCAATGTTTAGCTACTACAAGGTTTTAGGGGTCCGTAATGATGATATAATGTTGCACAATCATAATTCCATGTACATTTTATCCATTCATGGATTAATGATATTGTAAAACCTTTGTATAAAACTGAGGATTTTTACTAATTCCAAATAAAAAAGAACCCCAACATGGTGGAAGAAAGCACTTACATTTCTGAAGTCCAGTGTTCATCTGCGTGCGGGAGAGAAGTCTGATGGTAGGGTCACCTGATGCTGGCAGACAGGCCAGCATGTCACTATTCCACTAATGCAGCATGGGACACCTTCTCCTCACCATACTGGGGAGAAACGGAGCAGGGACAAGTCAGCCACTGACAGACACTTACGTCGGTGTGAAATGACTTTGCTATCACCTATTTTCACATCCAGCACGGTTTGACCTTTTGCAAATGGCAGCTTGTAATAAACTGACATCATGGTTCTGTAAAAGCTGGCAGCTGAGATAGAAGATGGAAAAGATGTTTTTTTCCTTTGAACAAAACAGCACATAGACTCAACATGATGGCAGGCTTCTTCAAACTCACACACAGTAACAGAAAGACAATTCCCTTTGCTTAACATGTTTTAGTATCATGTTGTGAAAAGACCCAAATCGAAACATCGGTCCAATCTAAATGAATTCTATTGTCTAAAAGCCACTTATCTTGTCGAATATGTGGTTACACTAATAAGTGCTGTACATCTTCAGCACTTTAGATCGTAAACAATCTTAGTCCAAAACCTTTTTAGATATGGTCTAAAGAGACTGCCCTACAATAACAAGTCAACTTTAGCTACACTGTATTTCAACCGTAGTAGTGAACTAGTGATGAATCATAGGCTGTCTGGAAATCAATGATGAATCTGCAAAATGATGCGTCAGTAAACCATAAGAAAATGTAATTACTGGTGCGACTTGTTGTAGGTTAACGAGGGCAGAGCCACGACGTACACTCTTCAATCTTTTTATTCTTAATGACAAAAACATTAAAGAACAAGGTTCACATTTTTTAACTCATACTCTCGTTTGCAAATTTGGAAATAAATATAATAATAATAAACCTTCCTCCTGTGCTTCCACTGGAACAGATGCAGGACGAGAGCCACAGTCGGGCTAACAATTACTTTCACAATAAACTGATTAATCGTATAATCAATAAAATGTAAGGACATTGTGAATATACAACCCACCAGCAGTCCAAACCTTAAAGATAACCAATTTTCTATCTCATAAAACAGGAAATCATCACAATTTAGAAGCTACAAATATGGAATGTTTGACTCAAAAACAATTAATCAGCTATCAAAGTCAATTTTCTAATAAATCAACTGATCAATTATTTTAGTTCTTGTGATGTTTGTGAAGCAAGCATCCATGACTCCATTAGCCAATACCCAGAGCCTCACTGTGAGATTAATGGAAAATGAAAATGCTCGTCGTGTTGCAGCCCAACAGAACATTTTATTCACAATCTCCTCCGCTGGAAAAACATTGGGAGGGGACCTCGGAAGCAATTACATTCCCTCATGATTCAGTCACATCATTTCTGCAGATTCATCACAAGATTTGCAGACAGTTTTATGAATCACCACCTCTACATACACCCCTCTGGATCCCACAGGATGACGCAGGAGTTGAGTGCTGTTAGAAAACACTAAAGGAGAGAGAGAGAAGAGGATGTTCATTAATGCAGACTGGATAATGTGACCTTCTCCCCACAGACACAGGTCACACTGCGCCCTCAGCTAAACCCTTCATCACATGGTCCAACCTGTCGAGCTGCACACACATAGTATATATATATATATATATATACAGTCTTACACTGGTCAACTTTCAGACAGACAGGCTGTGTAACATTAGCCACCAGCCTTAATCTGCTCTATCTCTGAACCAAACCTGCGCTGGTATCTAATAAAAGCAGCTGGATTATTAAAAGCAAACATGCACAAAGAGTGGCCACCACACAAACACCTCAAAGCAACTTATTTAAGGTGAAAAGAATCGCCCAATAGGTAAACCTCGAGTTAAGCAACACAATAAATAAAGGAGCCTCTTTGTGCTGACTGTGAGCAGGCCAGCTGCTGCTCCAACTTTAACCGCTTTCATTGATAAATCCGCCGCTGGCCGCAGCAACGACGACGATACTCACTCCTCACGAATCTACGAGTAGGGAGACTTCATGTTGTGCAGATATACGGTTGATATTGTGGATAAAGACGAAGAAACCATCCCCAGTGTGTTGACTCTTCGTGCTGCTGTCCGGCTACGGCAGCAACATCTGTGGCGCATGCGCAGAGAAAGGACCCCGTGCCCTAAATCCTGCATTTAGGTATCGCTGACAAAAGCCTGTGCAATAGTTTAAGGGCGTATGCATTGGTTGAAGGAGTCAGATCAGAAGCATGTGTGAAGAGCCTGCGTTCAAATGCAATCTGTATTCTGTGTTTTGTTATAGTGCTTATATTTGTATAGTGCATTTAGAGAGTCTGAGGATCTTACACTAGATAATAAGTTTTGGCTCTTGTAATTTATTTACACTGAAAGATATTAATCCTGAAAATGGTCTTTGTATAACATCACTAACCAAAACACAACATGAAATGAAGAATGCAAAGAGATTATGACTTGTTTTATTTTGTATTCAAATGTTTAACTATGTGTGTGTGTTGAACCAAGTTTAGGAAGTTGTGTCAGGAGTCAGTGAAAAAACTATAAAAGGTTTGCAATGTCTTTCTCTAAACAGACTGCAGCAAAGTAAATGGCGAAAAATAAATGATGGCATTTTGATTTATTAGAATGACAATTAGCTGAGAGTGAACTGATTATTCTGAGTACAGACAGATGACATGCAGCAAGAGCATACAGAAACTCATGGCCGTCTGAGACACACAGTGTACGTGTTGTAAATAACATTAACAATAATACACTAGTATGTCATATATACACTGGAGACAAAGCAAAATAAATTAATATGGTCACAGTATTTGTCAAGTCACTATATCAGCATTGGTACAGACATAAATCATCTAAATGAGACAAAAAACTATGTTAACAACAACAATAACAGTCCTTTGTAAATTCTGTATTGTCAGTATGCTCGCACTGGCCATTTCTTCAGCCGTTACATAAAACTATAACTGTATTTGCTGTTTCACCTGCTTGAGATATGAGGTTCAAACTAAACATCACTGTCACACTAGTTTAGGTTCAGTGTAGGTGAGTGCAGCTCTTTACAGCAGTGAGAGGAGACAAGCAGGTTATGGCTACCAGAGTTCACTGCCAGTTCTTCTGGAAGTGAATGAAATAGATTTCATAGGAGGTGTCAACCTGTTACGCCCAATAATATACTGTACCTTCCAAAAACCTGTGTCTGTACTGCACTGGAGCTTAACATTTGGTGCATTAGACCTCAAAACAAAAAAACGTTGTGACCATTCACAAACAGCAATATCACAGATTAAAATTGATAAAACATGAATTAATAAGTTAAAGATCTCTGCTAACAATCTACCAAGCTATCACTGCAGACACTGAACAGAACAGAAAGTGTGTTTCTCTGAAAAGTGTAAAAGTTTGGTTTGTTGACACGTCCTGTCAAACATGGCTTAGCATCTACAGATGTTTGTGGTATGATTTCAAACATCAGATAAATTTATCCCAAATCCTTCCTATACAATAAAACTTAAACTCAACTATTCTATTTGGCATCAATGTTTGACCTTTCATTTTCAGAATCTATTAACATGAAGCTTTTTCCACAATATAAACATATTTCACCAAGTTGTTTTTTACAATTTGCCTACAAAATCGTTTTTCTATTCTTTTTCATCTTTTTTTTTACATCAACCATTTCTTTCAATCTTAATCAAGGTCCAAACTACTAACATTTTACATTAAAAAAAGTAAGTATTAAAAGGACCACATTACGAGCTAACCATTATCAGCACAAGATCTGATTTTGCTTCCTGTCTTTCTGCCAAATGATCATATCATCATGTCTGATATTAACAGTTTGTGGAGAAGGAAAATTCTTTCAGAGGAACAGATGCAATTTGCACAACGAAAGGAGCTTCTTTTAAGATTGTGAGCACCTGTTACATTGTAAAAATCAACCAGTGAGACATAATAATAATAATAACCTGAATAACATTTGATAGTTAAAAATTACAACATGTACAATTCAAAGAAAGCTCTACAATTAACAAGAAAATATTCAGATTATCTTGGGAATTCAGATGTGTCTAATCATAAATGATGAGGTACTGTTAATCGACAAAAAGCAACATACAGAAGGAAAAAAGTGAGAGCAGAGGCCCCATTGTATACACACCAAAGAAAGGCTGACTCAGACATCAGCTGTCTGAGTCAGTAGGTAGGTCAACTGTCACACCAGTCTGATATCAGCTCTCCTCTTTGATGACAGTTCATACAAACGGGCCAATTTATAGCACTCAAATACAAAAAACAAAATAAAAACACAACACAAAATGTTCCCATGTTAAAACGAAATAAAAAAATCTTTGAATGAGCAGCAGTGCATGCAGTTCTGGTCCTGTATAAAGTAAGGCACCAGAGGTTTCCAAAATTCACTTGGTATACAGTATATACGTATAAAACAACAAAATTCTTCAAGTGTATTAAAGGCAGTCTATCAGAGTGCATACAACAGATACTGAAGTCACGTGGAGTTGTCGGTTTTCAGGCTTGAGAGCTGCTCATCTTCTGCAGCAACGGGATCTGTCAAGAAAAGACAGATTATTCAACCTGGCATTGAAACTCAGAGGCAAGGAAACAAACCATCCACCTATCTAATGCACTGAATGGATGAAACATATATTTGTGCTGCATGAGTTCAGAGGACTGAAGAAAGCCAGCTTTGCCTGTGAATTTATTAACTGTGCGTATCTGTGTGTATCCTGTAATGAGCATGTTTGCACACTGGTGTTGGTCAGGATACTGCAGGATGTGCAACTAAATGTAACCGGTTTATTTTTCTTTCTTGATTTAATCTCAAAAATAAAGATGCTTTCATGACAGTTTTTATGTTACATCACATTTAAAGGTCAGTTTACTCGTCTCGGGGAGTGTTTAAAGATGTGGGTGTTTACAAGTCAGAGAGGGTCTACTTGGGACTAGAAGCAATGGCTGAAATATAGTGCCTATATCACAACAAAGACCCCTAATCCTAATCCCTTATGCATTTAATAATTTAGTAACTCTACACATACATTCAAATTGTTACAAAGATAAAATAAAGCATGCTGACCTTTGACAAATCCACTCCAGTGAGAGCATTGACAGACACAGGAAGTTCTGCCAAAAGGCGGTTGATTTCGCCCGTCACGCGGCTTCCCTCCCCGCTGAGGATGACGATCTCATTGGTCTTGGCTAACGGTGCTGCCACCTTGCTAGCAATCTGCAAAAACATGGTTAAGTGTTGACTGTGAGCAGGAAATAATCATGTGATACATTATGCAGTCGCAGTCTCATGACTTCTAAATTATTGAGATGAAGCAATTGTGGTGATTCTGACGTAAGACTGAGAGCCGTCATTGTCCTTTAACCGTGGTTTCATATCCCTCAATGCCTGAAAAAAAGTAAGAACATTGTGTGTTCAGTTTTGAATTTTGGTTTGAGAGCTGAGAGAGTTGCTATTGCTAAGATCGAAAGCAGAACCGGACAGTCTATATGGACCTGGTATAGTATATATCACAGAGATATTGGTGTTTCCAATATGCACTGATATAAAAACATTCCTTACAGAACGTAGAAATAGTCTCATCAGGTAGTTTGTCCAGCAGAGCACGCTCCGACTCTCAGTCAGCACTGTCAGCACAGCAGAGTGCGTCACAGTTCAGTGGACAGTAGTATGGAAGAAATCAAGCTTAACTTAAACATTTTTAAATAAAATACTTGTTTAAAGGAAGCAGAGAACTTTTTTCATATCAGTGTAAAAAATATTGGTATTTAGTGAATTGGAAAAATCTATATCGACTTGTTTTTTAAATGCATGCTACAGCTTTCTAGGTGCTTGTGTGGTGGGATGCTGAGGGAATTAAACCAATAAGACATAACAAGAACTGCTAGTAAAAGGATGTGAGAGTGATATTGACCTTCTCAACTAATGTGAATAATTGTAATTCCCAAAAACTATTCCATTAATATTAACACACTAACACAGGGTTTCTACAACTACAGTAACTGTTGAAGAAACCTTTCAATTAATGTACTGATTTAACTAAAATATTCACCTGGCACTGCTTCGTGTTTGTTGTAAAAATAACTATTCATTAAAAAACCAGCCAACTCTAAATGAAAGTCCTCTTGAGCAAAACTACAAGTGGTTAGAGAAGATGGATGCTCATTATACAACTTTAAAAGAACCCATCTATGTTCTACCTTAGGCAGGGCCTCGAGGACCAGGGCAGTCTTAGCTGCCTCTCCGTACTGCTGGTAGGCCTCAGCTTTCATTCTCATCTTCTCAGCCTCCGCCTTGCCCACTGCTACGATGGAGGAGGCCTCCGCCTCACCGATCTTTCTGATCTTCTCTGCCTCAGCCTGGGCCATCAGCACCTTCTCCGTCCTGATGCGGGGGAAACACACCGGTTCAAATAACTGATATCTGATTCATTCATTAACACGTCACAGTCAAAAACTCTTTTTACACAATATGCTCCATAACTCTACATGACTTCTAATCAATGTTCCTGTTTGTCAGCGGCGTAATCTGCATTACTTAACAGAAACTTTTAAAAACATTAAAGTGACACTAAATAAGGCATTAGAGGCTGAATGATAACCGTAAATGGAAATGTAGCATGGTGAGACAGATAATCATCCACCCTGCTAGTATTTCTTCTCCACCTCTTTTTTACTGCTTATAAATGGAGGCTGTTGCTACCAAGCAAATTAAACTCACAAAGGATGCTCGCTTTTCCAGATTTTCACTCTAATTAGCTTGCCAGGTAATTTCTTTTAAGTCAACTACAGACTGCCGTGCCTAAAGAGGACGAGAGGAGTGACTGTGTTCTTTCAGTGGTCTTGCAGTTTCTACTGATTGGTGATACTGGTAAAAAAATTAATCCTTCTTTAACCAATGGGTTCTCACTCACTTATGCCCCTCAGCGAGCTGCTGCATTTTGTAGGCCTCGGCCTCAGCGGGCCTCTTGACAGTGGCAATGAGCTCCCTGTCTGTCCGGGCAATCTCTTTCTCCTCAATGGTGATCTGTTTCTTCCTCTGCACCACTTGAATCTCAATCTCCTCCAGACAGATCTTTTGCTGCTCCTTGGCTGCCTGCAGCTCGTACGCCAGCTGGGCCTCTGCTTTCTGAAAACATCAGCACACAGAGTGTCTCTTTCTGAAGCGCACACACTTCAGGTAACACACATGTTGTTTGAAACCTTTTCAAGATAGTTTTAAACCTCAGGGTGCCCACCTTGGTGTTGACCTCCTGGTTGAAAGAAGCTTTCTGCAGCTCCAGTTCTCGTTTGGAGTCAGCCATCTTGGTGTCAGCCAGGAATTTGACGTCCATCATCTCTTTCTTACATTCTGCTTCCTAGGAGACGATAAAAAAGTAAAAACCGTGTTCAGTTGGTTGTTGTCTATAACAGAAACTACTTCTGATATTCTTCCACCTGCTAAAGCCTCCTTACCCGTATCCCAGCATCCCTCTCTGCCTCAGCCACACCGATGTCTGCATCCCTCTGGACAGCCGCAGTCTGGGTCTTCCCGAGGGAGCTCAAGTAATCAACTTTATCGTACACATCCTGCGAGCACAGACAAACAGGTCAACCTATAGAGCTCCGCTTCCTGTAAACACTGAATCACAGGAACCTGCACTGAAACTGACCAGACGGGTGTTAACTAAACGCTCATGTAGCAGAAAATATTTTAGTATGTCAGAGGAGTGAACATTTTATTTATAGTGAATTTTTTTAAATATAAAAGTCTCACTATTGAGAAATTTATATGAAGTGTAGTTTCAACCACAAATGGACACCTTCTATCTGTACGTGATAACAGCTTATTGATTTCTGCAGCTGCACTGAAGAGTTGCTGGCACAAGCCTCAGATGACAGCACTGATCTGATTAGACCTCAGCTACATTCGACAATAACACGAGGAGCATCAGGATGTGAAAAGATTTTACAAGTAATATCCACACTGAGACAAACGACTGCAAGTATTTTGATGTTTTGAGTCGGTAAAGTCGTAAAGTGGAGCCAGACTAATTGATGTGATGGAAATGGACTCAGAGAAGAAGCACTGAGATCAGCTGCCGTGTCTACACCACACTTCAATTTGTTCTAATGAACAACAGCAAACTCTTCAGGGGGAGTCTCTCCTGACAGTCTATTATCTCATTCTCACACACGAACAGGCACACGTACTGGTTTGTTCTTGGATCAAGACAACAGGTCTATCTGAATATTATATTATATTATTTAGTATATAAAGTATGCATTACACGTTCTTTTGCACAGCTTTCTCTTTCTCTTCTTAACTTTATCTATTTATTTTTTGAAAGTACTTTATTTTTCTGTGTGATTTTTGTGTGATTTGAATAATTGTATATTTGTATTTGTATATGTGTCACCAGGTCACATTCCTCATAGGCGTAAAAACCTATTTGGCAATGAACAAAATTCTGATTCTGATTCTGATATGTGCCGCTTTCTCTTTGTATTGGATATAATGAAGAACCTGTATTATTTTGACCTTTGCTCGGCAGCTTCTTTAGCATTTTCTTCAAGTACTCTTATCATTGCACTTACTGGTCGCTGTCAGAGCACCACATACTGTTGCATCTTCAACCCACCTTAATAGTAAAGCTGAGAATCTCGATGCCCATCCTGCCGACGTCAGGAGCTGCTACCTCCCTCACCAGTTTAGCAAACTGGTCTCGGTCCTGATAGATCTGCTCTACAGTCAAAGTACCTGCAAAAGAGAGACACTGTTAATATCTCCATAAACAACACGTCACTTTGCACAAACCTAGAGAGTGTTTGTGTAATCGCTGTGTTTCTTTGGCTCTGTATTAATTATATTATTATAGAGAAGCATGTCATCTTTTAACTACGGTGACACAAATGTCCAACAACATGAATGACAGATACCGCTACCATGACAAACCAAACTAGAGCTAAGACGATTTGGTGGTTATTACATTTTTTTTGATTGGCATAAAAATAGTCAATTATTTTATTCATAAATGAATTGTTTATGTCATTTTTAAGCTGTTCTGTTTCATATATTTGTCCAAAAGAAGACGACACCTTCAACATTTTTATGATTAATCAAGAAAATAAGTATTTAATTATAATAATAAAAGCCATAACCAATATGGTAGATTATTTCCACTGTAATATCCGTCGTCATTTGGACAAACGCACAATTAAAATACAATGTCCATACCTAGAATGGAGCGCAGATGTCCCTCCAGAGTCTGCAGAACCACAGCTTTGATTTCCATCACAGATTTACCCAAAAACTGCTCACAAGCTATCGCCAGCAGGTCATGCTCTGTCATGACTTTCACCTGAAGACACAGTGACACAATCAGAGCTATATTCTCTGTTTAACGACAATGCAAAATATTATAATATTTAACGAAAATGTAAAATATTATAATAATTAACGACAATGTAAAATATTATAAGAATTAACAACAATGTAAAATATTTAAATAATTACATAATTCAATTGTATTCAATAAATGAGATAAATCAGTAAAAGAGATGTTTTGGCTTTGGGATTAATCAAAAGTACATTTATTAGCACGGTAGATATTTTCTATATATTTAATCACTCTGAACTAATTCGTTCCTCACAAAAACTCTTGACAAAAAACAAATAAATGAAGTATAAATGTGATACATAAATATATAAATAACAAAAGAAGTCAAAGTTCTCAAATGTCGATTGTTATCACAACACACACAGATAATAATAATAATAAAACCTTAATTTAAAGTTTAATTTCAATCAGGAAATATTTGAACAAAGAACACGTGTTGGATGTTTTATGCTAGAGAAACAACCTATCTATTAAAAAGTATTGAGGTTCAACACTGTTAGAAGCGGAGGTCGGCCCACGCAGAGAGGACACTCGGACGTGGTCTCACCTGAGCTACCCCTGTGACAGTGATGGCCACCCCCTCTGCCGTCTCCACGTCCTCACATCGAGGCTGCAGGGTCATGATCTCCAGGGTGATCCTGCAGCGAGGAACAAACGTGAACAGAGGAACATTCAGGAATAAGAGCAAGCTTTGGAATAACATCTGGAGATGTTTGAGGCTTTATATTGGCAGAGTGCTGACAATCTGATCATTACCAGTTGTCCTTAGATTTTTCTAATCGCACTTCAAATTCCTCTTGTAGCTGTTTTCTTAATGTTTTTTATCACTTGTTTTTTTTATTTTGTTACTGATTTTAATGTGTTATTGCCCTTAGTGTTTCTTTTGTTGTTTTGTTTTTGGTTTCTGTAGCACTTTGAGATTCTTTTATGAAAAGTGCTTTACAAATAAAATGTATTATTAATATTATTATTATTATATTTACTGCTGCTGCTGGTTGTTGTTTTTTACAGGCAATAATCAAACAAAAGAAAAATAACATTGTAAAAGCAGATCAGGGTTTATCTGAACATTAAGTGAGTCAGTCTGCATCACCTTGTGTTATATACGATCTAAATTAATGATTCGTCGAGGTAAAAATGTTACATATAGCCACTTTAATTACATTCATGAAGTGAATAACTTATATGTTGACACTGTTTGTGAGCCTTCAAGTAAATCAGTGTCACTTTTTACCAAACAAGTGACTTTAGTGCTTCAACAAGTGACACGATAAGTTTACGTCCAGCCCTGTAACTGTGATCTGTGGAACATAATATATATCTGCGTGACAAAACGTTAACAAGCCACAACAACTACTGTAAACAATGAACCCGAGGAATGCACTTGTCTTGTGACTGCACATTGAATCCAATCCAACTTCATTTGTTAAGCACTTTAAAACAACCAAATGAATGAATAAATAAAAGACAGAACAGCTCACATGAGGCGCAAAATGACATATAAAATACAACAATAACATGAAAAGACATAAAAACATGAGTAAAAATAAAAAGCAATCAAAATAAGAAATTAAATCAAGTAAATAAAGTCGACATCTTATTAGGTGTCAAAGGCCACGAGTGCGGTACAAACCTGCGTCCATATGATGACCGATAACGTCCGATATGATTTGGTTTTATAGAAATAAACTTTAAATTATTGGAGTAATGTCTCAGTTAACACTACACATCACCTCTGAACAGAAAAGAAGACCTCTGACCTGTAGCGACAGACGATGACGCAGACTTCCCTGTTTCAGCTGCGGTCTAAACCAGAAGCCGTTAATAGTTTAACCCACTTATCTGTGGAGAGCTACTACATGAGCCGCTCCGTCTCCAGACAACTAGGGATGGAACGATACACTCAACTCACGAGTCGATTCACGATTTTTGTTCACAATACGATTTTCTCACGACTTTTTTATTTATTTGTTTTAATCAAAATGAGCTACAGACAAATTATGACCAAATAAAATTATCTTTTATTCGTAGGTAACTCTGTAAAACAGTTTGTGTCCTCTTATAAAAACTTACCTGGTCCTCTTAAACAACAAAACACATGAATTACTAATATAAATTAAGGATTATTCACTTTCAATATTATCTCTCTCTATATAGATATATCCGATGTAATGTTAAATGCAAATCTAATATCTTAAATAACAAAAGAATATAAAATCTTGACCAAAAACAGAAACTCTGTTAAACTCTGTTTTTGTGTCTCTTGTAATATTTACATGCTGTTTTTGGTTTTGTCTGCGTGTTTCTCACCGGTTGTATTTGTGTTTACGG
>JAGRRF010012889.1:26340577-26354873 GCA_019097615.1 Morone chrysops
GTTAACTTTATTACTGAGCTGTAGTTAGGTTGACTCAGCAACAAGTGTCTGTAACGTTAGTAGCAAAACGTTAAGTGACCTGTAACATCAGTTAATTACTCAGCAGTTAGCTTACCTAACAGTCTGACAACGTTACGGTCTAAATTATGGATATGAACACAAACATTACGTTAGGTTATTGAAAGAGGAGGGGCGGTGGTGGAGAGCAGTGCAGAGAGCTCCGGGTCAGCAGCTTGCTTTGAGCAAGGATCACAGCGCAAATTTGAACTATATCGATATATGCGATATGGTCTAATTCCATATCACATTTAAAAATATATCGATATATTTTTTATATCGATATATCGCCCAGCCCTAACCTGTAACGCGTCTGTGCACCTGATTCTTGTTTCCTTTCTCAGCTTAACTCTTAATTGACTGCAGCACAGTGGAGCAACTTATATAACTGACTCACTTCTGTCAAAATAACTGAATCACTCAGTATTTTAAGTACTTTAAAACAGCAATGCAGAATGAAGGTCAGGGGGCTCCGTTAAGGGGTTCCAGCAGACAACGAACACCACAATGCCACCAAAACAGAGGGCTACGGGAAAACAGCAGATGTGTAATAAATCTATTTCTTTCTGCATTACAGAATACATTACAGTAGTACGTTTGTATTTTAAATCAGTATTTTTAATAAAAAAGCTAATTAGGGTGTAATCTTATGGGACACAGGAAAATTAAAATGACACACATTAAAGAACATGTGTAGATGGATAGCATTTTGTATTGTTTTGCCTCTTAAACTCATTAAAATTTGTATTTATCTCACCACTAATTTCTTTTTTCTTTCCTGCTATTGTTGACAATGTATGTTACTGTCATTGTCAGCAACAGTAGCTGTGGACACCCAGACAAATCACAACAGCATTACATTTTATGATCCCCTGAGGGATATATTTGCATTTAGAAAGGAAAAGAAATGTAAATTAAATCATGTCCAAAAGCTTTGCACAGTAGACTAATTACACTATCGTAGACTATGCAAATGTCTTGTGCAAATAAGTGTGTGAATAAGTGGTACAACTCCAGATGTAGATGATGTAGAGGCAGTGACTCTTTGTTTTTTCTGCGTACTAAATGCACATCATTTAAAAAGAATGATGTAACGTTAGAAAACAGTGTCTGAAAGAAGTGTCTATTCATTTATTGTGTTTTTATTCACAATAAAGTGAATTTCAGTGCGCAGGGTTACTATGACCTAATCCAGTCTCGCGAGATTCTGCGGGGTGATAAGTTGAAAAACATGGCGACGTCTAATTTGTTAAAGGTAAGAAGCACTTGAATATATGATATTTCCTATATTAGTGTGCAGATTTAAAGTGTTCGTTTTAATACATGCTGCAGCTGGACGTGTGCACTGTTATGGCACACACGCATGTGCACTAACAGTGTAAACATATTGAATAAATGCACAAATAGGTGCGTCTGAAGTCACAGTTGCCCCGGTGTCGTTGTTGAAGTCCGGTCCGGTGTCGGATTTATTTCTCTGAGCCTCGAAGAGAAGAACCAGTCCTCTAACCGACCACAAACATGTCTTCTTCCGTTATTATCACCCCAACCGGAGCCGGAGCCGGTACCACAATGCGGCTTCACGGCGGCGACGACCCAGAGCCGAATAAGATCCGTATCAAGCCCTAAACCCGGTACCGGAGAGCATTGGAGAACCCGGTTCCAGTCAACAGCTCTTTTATTTGTGGGTCTAATTGTTGCAGCCGGTAAAGATGAACCTATCGTCTCTGCCCGCAAGGCCCCGTTCAACATCACCTGGGACCGGGTCGTGTCGGTGCTGTCGGTGCTGTGTGTGGACTGGGCTCGTTCAGGTGTCGTATTTAACCCCCCGTGGAGCTGCACACTGACCTGCAGGTTGCTGATAAAGGAGCTGGCTGTTATTTTACTGGTGTTTTAGTTGATTATAGATGCTGAAATACAAAATAAGATAAGATTTATTGATCTCTCTCTGGGGGAATTTACTGGCTGCAGCAGCCCCAGATAACAACACATTGGATTAGAGAGCACACATTACATAAGAGGAGATAAAATACAAGATATAATAGAAAAATAAGATTTTTAGGTACAGATGTGATTGGTATGTGACATTGCACAGGTCACAGCAGGAGGTAGTGGAAATAAATGTGATTGCACAGGTAATCTAGGCTATAAATATACATATACATTATATTTATATATATATATATATGTGTGTGTGTGTGTGTGTGTATGCCAGTGTATACCAGGTCCTGAGTTTCCATTAAGAATATCTCATCTCTCAGCGTTCCCCGAGTCCCTGCCACTGAAAAACGCCCCCACATTGCTGCACTGTTGGATGAGCGGTGCCTTGTTTCCTCCTCCAATCATGATGTTTAGAATCAAAGCCAAACAGTTCAGTCTTGGTTTCCAGAGAATCTTTTCTCACCGTCTGAGAGTCCTTGAGGGTTTTGCTTTAATGCGAGCTCCACGCAGGCTTCCCTCTGGCCACTCATTGATGTGAGTGTTGCTGACGGTTGTTCTTTTGGAAGTTTCTCCCATCTCCTCGCAGGACCTCTGGAGCTCAGTTAGAGTGATCTTCGTTTTTAGCTCAGTTTGGCCACGTTGCCATCTCCAGGAACAATCCTGGTTGTTACAAACCTCTTACATTTAAGAAGTGTGGAGATCTGTGCCTCGACACAATCCCGCCGGGGAGCTCTGCTGGTAGTTCCTTCGACCTCATGGCTTAATGTTTGGCTCTGATATGCATTGTTAGCTGTGAAACCTCATATAGACAGTGTGTGCCTTTCCAAATAATGTCCAATCAAATTCATTAGGCCACATATATCAACTTATCATACAATATATGTTTAGTGCCTAAACTCCTGGTCAGGCTGCTTCTGTCCTTTCAACGTCTGCTCTCTGTGTCTGAGCGTGTTTCCTTTCCTTCCACTGCAGATACGTGGTCGAGCTCAAATATGACCGATTATAATATCATTATATTAGTGGCAAAGAAAGGTCTTAGGATTACAATATTGTTTATTGCAATTATTTCTAGGACAATAAATCGGCCAACCAAAGTAGATATGTACCACAGTAGATACAGTCAGGGTGTAGACACATCTCAGAGGTGAAATGGGAGGCACCGGTGTTAGGGGTCATATTGCACACTGAATGTCTGAATAGTGCACCGCACATGAGTCCATTTAGAAAAATACTATTTTAAAGTCATTTCTCTTCTTTTTCTTGTGTAACCCAACCAGTGATTCAATGCCAGGCTCCCACTAAAACTGATTTAGTCTGGTACAACGTAATAATAGATGTGATCATAAGTCTGATATGAAAAGCACTGCTTAATTAGAACTTGCTTTTGTTAATATAAATTATTAAAACTTATTAAAAGCTATCCTATTGCAGTAACATTCGAAAATCTAATCTCAGCCTTTGGTCTAACGTCATTCTTTATGAATGTCTTTGTCTTCTCCTGCTTTCTCTCCCCCGACACCTCAATTCCTTTTGCTGTTTTTCATGCTTCCTGTGCTTCCTCCCGCTCCCCCCGTCCCATATCTCTCCTCCAGAACAAGGGGTCCCTGCAGTTTGAGGACAAGTGGGATCTGATGCGGCCCATCGTTCTCAAGCTGCTCAGACAGGAGGCCGTCACCAAGCAACAGTGGTTCGACTTGTTCTCGTAAGAGATGCTCTCTGCCCCTTGCCTGCGTCTGCTTCAGATCCTGAAAACAGTTGCTTTACTTAACTGAATGGCACAACAGGCTGCTACTATTTTGGTGCATTTCAGCAGCACACACATGTAATTTAGCAACAGGTGTTGTGCTTTATATAATCCCCACACAATGTCATAAGCCTGTTGTGTCCCTCTCATAAACTGGGTTAGAAAAGTCTCTTGCTTGCGAAGCTTAACTGCCACAACTTGATGGACAACCGCTCTTATAATAGAAAGTTACTTCAGCAGCCAGTTTGAAGTCTTATTTATGACCTTTAATGGTAGTCATTTTCTTCCCTGCTTTGATGTTTTTCTCCATCAACTAGGATGTTGTGGTGTAACTTAACATACAAATTTGTGTTAAGACAAAAATTACAAATTGCAATGTTTGTAGATTGTTTTTTCTGCATCATATACTGGAAAAAAACTGTTATGTACAATCTGCAAGCTTCTGCATCTGTTAAATGTTTTTTGGGGGAGTTTTTTACTCTACAAATCAGAGTTAAAATGACAGATGTCACAGATGCTGTACCAATTGTAAAACCGTTTAAAAATTATGATTTGTGATATTGAGATGTATAAATACAATTGACTTGAGATGTCTGACTAACCTGATAGAAGAAGTGATCCAGAAGAGGAAGTTGGTGATTGCTCTCTTTGGTATTGAGAAAGAGGATGAGAAGAGGGGAACAGAAACATGGAGAGTTAATTACCATTTATAAGCTCCTCCAAGACCTTGGGAAAGACAGGTCACATTTCAAGAAGGGATATTTTTGCAAGTCATGTGGGGATTTGAGACATGTTGAGTTAAGGCCCAGGAGAGTTTGAGTTACATAGTTTACAGGAGTCACACACATGCTGGGACAAAACCAGTGAAAATAAAAAGTTGTTGCAGGATTTAAGTATGTGTCTTGCATGGCATTCATTACCAGGCAGCAGTTGGTGTGTTTCCCTACAAACTCAGTTACACAAGGGAACAGCTCAGTCTGTCCGTGTTTGCAGTCCTCTCAGTCACCAATGACGTTGGGTTGAAATTAAACCTCATTCTGAGATGGACACTACATTTCTCCGTGCTATTGCTTACATGCTGTTCTCCTCACTGCCTTGATTGTGACATTTACATTTTAAAACTATTTTAAGCCTTCAACGACTTGAATTAAGTTTTTATGCTAAGAAACATCACAGCTGAACTGTATTTGTTGCCTGGCAACTAAAAATTATATTAGAAAGTACCATGACCTCCCAAAGCCATGTTGTTTTCTGTGGCAGCAGTCTGCATGGAAAGCTGCATCATCACCTTACTGAAAGTCACATGTGCTGTACTGTAAAGTGTAACAGGTAACATGCTCTCATTCACATTTAATCATGAACTTGAATGAACTTTAGTGATATCCTGTTTCTTTTTTGATCCTTTTACATCCAGAGATGTCCATGCTGTGTGTTTATGGGATGATAAAGGTCCAGCAAAAATCCACCAAGCCCTCAAAGAGGACATCCTAGACTTCATCAAACAAGCACAGGCTGTGAGTACCGTGTAGTTTGTTTGAGTTGGTTGACTTTTTTATGGGTTTGTGTTGTTGTTTGTCTGTTTGTGTTGATCAAATAGAAATGAAATGTTCCAATCTAACATCCTGTGATTCAGTGTTTGTCAGATAATATAAAACCAGCAGCAGAATTTGATATCTGTAAACGTTAAATAATTAAACTGATGTGAAAATGTATCCTTGGATCCTGAACAGGAGAGCATCCCTTACACTCACAACAGGCATTATTTAATTGTCTTTGTCTACAACACTGGCTTCCTGTTTTTGTTATTTGATTCTTATATGACAGCAACATTACATGTGTATAGCTAAGTACTGGAAGCATGGTTATTTAAGCATTTTGCAAAAGCTTGGCTAGTTTAAAACAGGTTTTATGAGATCTGCAGGAGGAGTCCTGTCCCTGAACAGCACTTCCTACGTGTATAGATGTTTATTTGACTTTACTTTTATAATAATTATCTACACTATGCTGTGACAAAGCAAGCAAGCAAGATTTCTGAGTGAAATTGTTTGGAAAATAAAGTTTTGTTGTAGTTTTGCACATCAGTAGTTGGTCTGTCGCTTAGGTTGCAGTAACTAAAATACAAGTGTAGGATAGATGGATTCTGGACAGATGGAGGATGGGCGACTGTTTTTAATGGTCACCCTCGTATGTTACATTTTTATTTTCTACAAGCTTCAGAATTGGTCCCCTAGAACATCCTTAGTCACGGACAAACTGAATGTTCTGGTCCGTTTTTACCACATTGCTTTGGAGAGTGATAGATAAAGACATGTAGAGCAGAAAGGGAACAAAGCATCAGGGTGTTTCTTTATATTAAATTTATGGGTTGACTTGTACCCTCCTCTAACTTTTTCTTCTCTTTCTTGCCATGACAGCGGGTGCTGAGCCACCAGGACGACACGGCACTGCTAAAGGCCTACATCGTAGAGTGGAGGAAGTTCTTCACCCAGTGTGACATCCTGCCCAAACCCTTCTGTCAGCTGGAGATCACGCTGATGGGCAAACAGGGCAGCAACAAGAAAACAAACATGGAAGACAGCATTGTACGCAAGGTGAGAGGAAGAAGTGGATAGAGTGAAAGGTTTGTGTGTGAGTGAATATGATTGGCAGATGGAAGAAGTTTTGTTAAAAGCCCTTCATAAATAAATTGGACTGAACTGTTCTTGGAAGGCAAGAAATGGACTTCACCTATTTGATAAACCTGATGCACGTTTATTACTGCCCTTACTTTTTCTAGTTGATGCTGGACACGTGGAACGAGTCAATCTTTTCCAACATTAAGAGTCGCCTGCAGGACAGCGCCATGAAGCTGGTGCATGCTGAGAGACAAGGGGAGGCCTTCGACTCCCAGCTTGTTATAGGAGTACGAGAGTCGTACGGTAAGACAGACAGAAATAAACACATGGGAGGGCACATAAACACAGAGATTAACACAGATTTACAGGAACAAAAATAACACAATAGTGATTTCAAATTTGTCATTTCAAATAAACTCTTAATTTTGCAGTTCTACTGTAAATATCTGGAAGGGGGATTGTAAGAAAAAACACTCCAGTTAATGACCACTTTTTGTCCCATTCTCTGTTCTTCTCTCTCACCAGTGAACCTGTGTTCGAACCCAGAGGACAAGCTGCAGATCTACAGGGATAACTTTGAGAAAGCGTACCTGGACTCCACAGAGAGGTTTTACAGAACGCAGGCACCGTCCTACCTGCAACAGAACGGCGTCCAGAACTACATGAAATATGTAAGTCACAATAATACTGATTTTTTCCAACTTGATTATAAGTCAAGGCTAGATAGCCATTGTGAATAGTTAGAAATAGAAAACATACAAACTGGCATATCTTGTTTTTTTGCAGAGCAGACAGACATGTTTTTCATCCTGATATAACCTTGAGCTTAAATTTGTGGAAGAAATGTTGTTACCTTGGCTGTGTGAATGAGAGAGTTTTAATTGTTGGTGTATTCACATAACCTTGATTCTTTTAATCTGTGTTTTGTCTTGTTGTGTGTTACCTTGCAGGCAGACGCAAAGCTGAGAGAAGAGGAGAAAAGAGCACTTAGATATTTAGAGACACGTCGTGAATGTAACTCTGTTGGAGCAGTAAGTGCCTTTGACAGGATCTGAAGAGAATCAATACTAGCAATTTTATTTTTCGTGTTTATTGTCTGTTTGTTTAACAAATATTTCCCTCATGCCACCCTGAATTTATTTATTTGGAGGCAGTCATGCACTAACATGCACACACAGCCAGACCAGAGAGGCTGACTCCACTATATCTTTACATAGCAAATAGTTTTCGGCATGCAGTTACATTAATGTTTTTATTTGTGATAAACTATAATTAGTCAATAATATCATCTTGTTTGTGTTGTGTATTGTTTGGGTTCAACGGCATAATTAATTAGTTCTTTTATTCTTTAAGAATAAGAGACTGAAGGTTTTGTACCAGATGCTTCTGTTTCTTTTCTGTTGATTTAGATTTAACAACCCAATCACAAATAAACCAGGGTTGGTAAAAAGTCAGATGGACTCTTATGTCAGATCTTACTGGGTTTTTCAAGCATGAATAGAATTTGTGTCTGTGTGTTCTCACAGCTTATGGAGTGTTGTGTGAATGCTCTGGTGACCTCGTTCAAAGAGACCATCCTCGCTGAATGTCCAGGGATGATCAAACGCAACGAGACCGACAGTGAGTACTGCTGCACTGTTGTCACATCAGTGGCATGTAGTTAATTTTTTTTTATACGTAGCATGATAAAGTGAGCCTTGTTTGTTTTAAGACACAAACTAATGTCTGCTAGACGTAGTGGCATCAACATTCACTATTGCAGTCAGCTAGACTTTAATGGTCTTTTTCCCCATGACTTTTACTGTTTTAGCTTTGTTGACCTTTGTGTATTGCTGGGCAGTGCAGAATACCCACAGCGTTATAAGGCACCAGTTTAATAAGTCTGCTGGAAGAATGCTTAAGGCCAAATGTGGACTTACGCAGCTGTAAAGTCTGAGTTTTAAGTGCAGGAAGTTTTGTATTCAGCCAGCTTTTTGTCCTGTGTCTAACACAGATTTTCTTCTCTTTCTTCTTCTCCCTGTGCAGAACTGCACTTGATGTTTTCGCTGATGGACAAGGTTCCAAGCGGGATCGAGCCCATGCTGAAAGACCTAGAAGAACATATCGTCAATGCTGGACTAGCAGACATGGTGGCTGCTGCCGAGACTATCACTACTGTACGTGCACATCTTATATATGTGGTCGTGTTTAAACTTTAAAAGTATTTATGCTGCAAACGGTATAAAGTATAAGACACCATTCACAATTCTATAGTGGTAAGAGGTGTTTCATTGTAGAATAATAATATCTATTGGCCTAGATTACCTGCCTCATGAGTGACATCACCAGACTTGTTTTCTTAATAATATTGTAAGTCATTACAAACTAAAGTCAGATTATGTCTTCATAGTTATTTATAGTCAAAATGATACTGTGTGGTTTAAAGGTCCAGTGTATAACATTTGGAAGGATCTATTGGCAGCAATGGAATAATACAGTGTTCACAACATGTACAGTAGTTTCAGATGTGTTTGTGTGTGTTTGTCCAGGACTCTGAGAAGTATGTGGAGCAGTTGTTGACTTTGTTTAACCGCTTCAGTAAACTGGTAAAGGAGGCCTTCCAGGACGACCCTCGCTTCCTCACAGCAAGAGATAAGGTCTGTTTTATCCTTTTTAACCTACATCTTTAAAAGTATTAATAACCCGCTAAATGAGAATAATTTAAATATTTTATAACTCCTCTGTGCTTAAGGCATTTGAGTCATCAGATTAATCTTTTTAAATCTTTAAAAAATTAAAGTGGAGACTTTTAAGAGTTGAATTATGGTGACCGATGTTCACAATGAACATTTGAGTCTGTGTGTGTGTGTGAATGGGGGAAACTGTTATATTTTTTGTATTTTGTGACTGTGTATAGACTAAATGAATAATTGATTAATCAAAGACATAACCAACTGATTAATAGACGATGTTTGGTCCTACTTGTTTGGTCCTCTGTTATGACAGTGGTGGTAATGTTTTCTGTTTCTCACCACGCAGGCTTACAAGGCTGTTGTCAATGACGCCACAATCTTCAAGCTGGAGCTGCCTTTGAAACAGAAAGGGTGAGTGGAATTATCTGTTTTGTCCTATTGGAGCGTTATTGTCACAAACTGACAATGCAGGATTATCTTTTACTTCGGTAAAACTTGTGACAATGTTGTGGTGTGTATGTGAATGTGTGTGTATCTCCATCCAACCAGTGTGGGTATGAAGACTCAGCCTGAGTCAAAGTGTCCCGAGCTGCTGGCAAACTACTGTGACATGCTGCTGAGGAAAACTCCTCTCAGCAAGAAACTCACCTCAGAGGAAATCGAGCTCAAGCTCAAAGAAGTGGTGAGTCTCTGCCCTTTTTGCCTGGCTTTTTGCCTTTTTCCACTATCCTCACACTGATTTCATTTTTGACCCTCTCTCCTTTCAGCTCTTG
The DNA here is from genome assembly GCA_019097615.1 of Morone chrysops. Classification (NCBI taxonomy): domain Eukaryota; kingdom Metazoa; phylum Chordata; class Actinopteri; family Moronidae; genus Morone; species Morone chrysops. The sequence goes on from JAGRRF010012889.1 coordinate 26,350,377, forward strand.
GTTTTGAAATATGTTCAGAATAAAGACGTGTTCATGCGTTACCACAAAGCTCACCTGACCAGGCGCCTGATTCTGGACATTTCAGCAGACAGCGAGATTGAAGAGAACATGGTGGAGTGGCTGAGAGTGAGTGACGCTTTTCTTAAATTATCACTCAGACATTCAGATTGACAATATGTACCAGCTTTGACATCTGACAGTTTTTGTTACTTTGTGCTATAGAAACATTTTGTTCTTTTAATGTATGTTCGTTAACAAACCCTAGCTAGAAGAATAATGTATGAAAATAGGTATGCAGTGAATGAATTTCTCCTTCGCATCAATGTCCTCTTTTTTCTTCATTTGTGTTGTTTGGTGTCCTGTGTTTGTGTGTTTGTGTGTCTGTTTGTGTGGTTGTAGGAAGTAGGAATGCCTGCCGATTATGTGAACAAGCTGGCCAGGATGTTTCAGGACATCAAGGTCTCAGAGGACCTCAATCAGGTCTTCAAAGAGATGCACAAACACAACAAGCTGGCACTGCCAGGTACCACCCCCCTCCTCACACACACACACACACACACACACACAGGCACAAAACAAGCTGTCAGTCTCTTAGACTCTTAGAAACAGAATCACTTTACATAAAACAACATAAACCAGATGGTGACAAGAGTACAAATCAGTAGAACATTAGCACTTTGCAGTAATGTGTCCCTTTCATAAATTTTTCTTTCTATCACTCCTTTTATGCAGCAGACACCATAACCTGTGAGAACATGAACACGGCTACATTAGTGTAATAACACTGTTCAATCAGGGTTTTGATGTATTTTGAAATATTTGCATTTTAAACATTATTGAGAAACTAAAGACTGGTTTGAGTGAACAGAGCGGGATTTGGTATTTTGGTATGAGGTTATTTACCATTCACAGCTTTATTTTGGTGCATCTGTGTAACTAATAAAGACTAATGATATGATCATTGAAAGAATATCTATGGCTCATTGTCCGCTGATCACAAGGTTGGCATTTGAATTCTTGGCATCTCCCATCTGTGTTAAAGTGCCCTTGAACAAGACACTGAACACTAATTGCTCCTGATGGATAGCCGGGTGTTCTGCATGGTAGCTCACTGCCAATGGTATGTGTGTGTTTGTGAATGAGTGAATGAACGCCAAATTGAAAAGGGTTTTTGATAAAAGCTCTTAAGCACATTTAAGACTTTGTAAGCCTCGTCACTATAAATCATGCAAATGTAATTTTTTTTTTTCAAAACCCCACAATGTCTTTCTCTCCTTTCTCTGATCCTCCATTCTCAAAATAGCTCCACAGTTGAAAGTCTTTGGTAAATAAACAACACTAACAACACTAAATTCAGTAAATTGTAAATCTCTTCATCAGTTTAAGTGCACACACTGTTGCACAGATAAAACTTCTCAAACATCAATGTTGCTCTTGAAGAAAGAATATGTTTTAAAGCTGTACTTTATCAGAGTTCATCTCCCCCTTTCCCTTTGCAGCGGACAGTGTGAACATTAAGATCCTGAATGCTGGAGCTTGGTCACGTAGCAGTGAGAAGGTTTTTGTCTCTCTGCCCACGGAGCTGGAGGACCTGATCCCTGAAGTGGAAGACTTCTACAAGAGGAATCACAGCGGTCGCAAACTCCACTGGCATCACCTCATGTCCAACGGCATTGTGAGTGAACTATAAAAGTAGAACATTCAGCGTTCCTGTTACCATAAAGAGCCAGCCATCAGAATCTCATAAAAATACTGTTTTTTCCCTCTTGGGGTATAGGAATTGTTTTTGATAATTATTAGGATAAATGTTCCTTTTGTTCATGTAATCTCTCCTTCTCTTCTCCTTAATCTTCTATTACTTTACTCCTCTTCATTGTGTCTTTTGTTCTTGTCTGTTGTCTTTTTCTCATCCACAACTGTTCAGCTACCTTAAAAGCAGTGGCAGCATTATAGTGAAGCTGAACTTAATGAATTGAAGAACAAGATGGGAGGGAGCGAGAAGTATTTTTAGATGTTGTCTTGAGTATTTTCTATAATGTATTCTTTTCAGCAGTTGTCAGGTTTTCAAACCAAACAAAACTGTTTCCATTTTGCCAGTGAGAGGACAAAACGCATCTTATCTGCTTTCAGATCACCTTTAAAAATGAGGTGGGTCAGTACGACCTGGAGGTGACGACGTTCCAGCTGGCAGTGTTGTTCGCCTGGAACCAGCGACCCAGAGAGAGAATCAGCTTTGAGAACCTCAAACTGGCCACAGAGCTGCCTGATGCAGAGCTACGCCGGACACTCTGGGTCAGACCAAAGAAACGCTTTAAACACTTGATTTAAATCCGTCTATTACAGTACAGGCAGGTCACTGCAGAGTTTATCCAGCAGAGTGCGCTGTGATTTACAATACTGTGACAAGCAGCTCTCAGCAGTGTCAGGTAGAATTGGTTGACAATGTATGTTAAATTATATAACATGTAAAAGTATATTTAACTTAAATGTTCTTTAATAAAGTTATCTGTTTAAGAAAGCAGCCTTCTGAGTAGCTGTCATATCAGGGCACAAGCTATTTAAAATTGTTATCTGTCTCAAAAATTACATATTGATACAGCTCTAGTAGCATCTGTAGGAAGGGAGCAAACACATGTTTGCAGTATTTATGACTTACTGATGATAAAATATTAAAATGGACTTTCTCTTCTCTCCTCTCTGCAGTCTCTGGTTGCCTTCCCCAAGCTGAAGAGACAGGTGCTGTCCTATGACCCTACAGTTAGCTCGCCCAAAGACTTCACAGACAGCACGCTCTTTTATGTCAATCAGGAGTTCTCACTCATGTAAGTTATGGTCTTTCTGGATATTAGATGTTATATACTTCCTGTCTCTTTTGTTTTTTTCTCCTAAGAACTTGTGATACCGTGGAATGTGGAAGTTTGGGTTAGGGTTACAAGAGATGTAGTGTATATGCAAAAAGGTGTCAATATTATAACCGACACTGATATACAAAGTAAAGTAATTCAATTTAAAATTAGGAATATATACACTTCACTATAAATGATTGTTAAGACTGTTAATGTCTGTGTCTCTGTGTCTGTTATTCTCTCAGCAAGAACTCCAAAGTCCAGAAGCGGGGAAAGATCAATCTGATTGGTCGGCTGCAGCTGACCACAGAGCGAATGAGAGAAGAGGAGAATGAAGGAATTGTACAGCTCAGAATACTCAGAACTCAGGTATGAAAATATAATACTCACATTGTCTCTGAGGGTTAAGAAGTAGATGTTGGGCAGTCGAGGAAATGGAAGGAGAGTTCGACTTGTAGCTGAAGTCTAAACCTAAATTTTGTTATTGATGTTGTTGACTTTTTGTTCCCCCATCTCATCATCTTTGTTTCTTTGAAGGTTGTATCTTTACTGCTAAAGTTAAAGATGGTGGAGTTGGTGGTTTCACTCTTTTTTTTTCTAAAGAGGCAGACCGACTGTAGCCTAAAGGTAGAAAACATGTTAATTCTGTATTTTGTTCTCTTGAAACCAAGGACCCTATTTCTATGGTGAGACACCACCCTGAGCGAGCATAATATTGTATGAAAACCTTCTTAAATTCTTGCAACCACCTGCAAGACAGATGTGTGGATAAATCTACAGCCTTTGTTTTTAGAAGTGCTTCACTGGAGTGCAGTGCCATTTTGCACAGCTGTCCACGATGTTTAACTTAAATAAATCACACCAAGCTGCTACAGAAGAATCTCACGCACCTCTACACACATCAGCCTGGTTGGTTATAACTCAGTATTCTGCTGTTTATGTAGGAGACATCACAATGTCTCATCAATCGTGGCCATCATTTCAGGTTTTATTCCTGAACTAGAATGCTGTTGTGTCACATCAGGGATACGATGTGACTATTTATGATATGAGACAATCAACTTGAGAATTCCAACTGAAATAGGATTTGTTTGACGCAAGCATATAGATGGGTTTACCAAACAATTTAAACAATAAAACTGTAATATTATCTTTTCTTTTTTTCATTCAGGAGGCCATCATCCAAATCATGAAGATGAGGAAGAGGATCAGCAACGCCCAGCTGCAGACGGAGCTGGTGGAGATCCTGAAGAACATGTTTCTGCCTCAGAAGAAGATGATCAAGGAGCAGATCGAGTGGCTCATCGAACACAAATACATAAAGAGGGACGAGGCAGACATCAACACCTTCATCTACATGGCATAGGCAGCAAGAAAAGGAGGGAGTGCTATCTTGCTCCGTTTTTTACTCCAGGCCTGCGACCGGCGCTTTAAAAACCTGAAGGAGGAGAGGGACGAAGAACAAAAAAGGATGTGTTTGAAGAAAAGGAGAGGGGTGATGATAGGTTGGGAGTGCGTTGAAGGACGAGGAAGAGCGTTTTCAACAAAAGTGTGGATATTTTTTGTGTTCATGAGACACCAGTGTGTTATCGGAGTGTCTTTTCGAAGTGTAGAGTCGGACTGTCTGTTTGTCTCTGCTGCCCTCTAGTGT